>JAQIUQ010000345.1:0-107500 GCA_030378365.1 Hybognathus amarus
TCATTTGTTACGTATTGCTTTTTAATTAATTTATTTTCCAGTCTACTATCCACAGACGTTAGCTCTAAAATGTTAGCATTTCCAAACATGTTTTAGTTTGGTTTAAGTTTTTTTTCGCTTGTAGGATAGGTCAGCTGATCAGCTGTGCTGGAAACTAACAACTGAATAATCACAAGTAACGTTACATGAAATTAAGATTTGTCTCTCTTAACAAAAGGCTAATTCATGTTAATTGAGACACTTTCCAAGTCACCACAATGGAAAGTGTCCCAATCACCCCAATGCACCCTGTGACAGTTAGCAGTACATCCTTAAAAAATGAGGAACAGGCCTGTTATTATTAGTGGTGATCGACATACCACAAGTGTCCCAAAGTTTCACTAACCTGTTTTTTAATGCTTGCACGATACCTTTGCTGTGATTCATTGTGCACATTTTTCATGTTTGTTATTTATGTCAATGTTCATCAGAGTTTACAATAGTTTTTTGGATAGACATTTTTGATTTTTCCTTTTCTGTTCATGTTCATTATTTGTTGTTTTTTTAAACCACAGGGACAGTGCGCCTGAAGATGGAGAGCCTATTGTCGAGCAAAAGAGCTCTGGAGGACTCTCGAGAACAAGAGACAGACACAGGGTGGATCACAGATACTACACTCACCTACAAAGGATTTATCAGGGACACCATACTGATACTGTGCCTGATACTTCATGGTATTAAGATCAGACAAGATGCTGAGAGCATTCTTTGGAAATGTAGCGGCCCATATTGATAGGATAGCGTGTTGCAGTTAATGGAGAGATGTGGGATGCACATCCAGGGCACGAAGCTTCCCGTTCCACGTCCAAAGATCCTCTATTTGGGTTGAGATGTGGTGACTGTGGGGGCCATTTTGGTACAGTTCATTGCTGGAATTACTCATTGCTAACCTAATTTGAAATGATTCTGAGCTTTTGTGAAATGGTGCATTATCCTGCTGGAAGTAGCCATCGAGGATGGGTACATGGTGGCCATAAAGGGATGGACATGGTCAGAACACAATGCTCAGGTAGGCCGTGGCATTTAAACAATGCCCAATTGGCACTAAGGGGCCTGAAGTGTGCCAAAAAAACGTCCCCCACACCATTACACCACCACCACCAGCCTGCACAGTGGTAACAAGGCATGATGGATCCATGTTCTCATTCTGTTTACAGCGAAATTCTGACTCTACCATCTGAATGTCTCAACAGAAATCGAGAACTGACCAGGCAACATTTTTCCAGTCTTCAACTGTCCAACTTTGGAGAGCTCTTGCAAATTGTAGCCTCTTTTCCCTATTTGTAGTGGAGATGAGTGGTACCTACCTGTAGATGCTGTTGTAGCCCATCCGCCTCAAGGTTGTGCGCGTTGTGGCTTCACAAATGCTTTGCTGCATACCTCGGTTGTAAGGAGTGATTGCTCTTCGATCAGCTTGAATCTAGTCGGCCCATTCTCTTCTGACCTCTACCATCAACGAGACATTTTCCCCACAGGACTGCCATATACTGGATGTTTTCCTTTTCACACCATTCTTTGTTTACCCTAGATATGGTTGTGCGTGAAAATCCCAGTAATACTTAGACCGGCCCGTCTGGCATTAACAACATTGCAACGATTTCTTTCCCAATCTGACATTGAGTTTGGAGTTCAGGAGATTGTCTTGACCAGGACCACACCCCTAAATGGATGAAGCAACTGCCATGTGATTGGTTGATTAGATAATTGGATTAATGAGAAATTGAACAGGTGTTCCTAATAATTCTTTAAGTGAATCAGTGTAAAGTCTGGTGTTACTTCTACCGAAGAATACCACAAAGAGCTAAACTAAATTCTCAGTTCCACCATTTAGAAACAAATAGGAGTTTGTTGAAAAGACTGCCTGTAGTAAATGAACAATAAATAACAAAGCTGTACTCCGTTTATATGATCTTAGAAGGGCTGCAAGGTAAAGGTCTCTCTTGCTCTCAGCTCTATTTCAGGCTCAAGCCAAGGCCTCGAGCTCTCTGCTTTTTTCCATTGTTTACTTTCAAAACCCTTGTGCACCCCTCCTCCCTGAGCTCAAGAGGTGTTTGGCATTAACAGTTTGCAAAGGTTCCTAAACACTCATCACCTAATATCTGGACTGATGTCTACCTTAGTACATAGTTCACATGAAAAAAGAAAATTCTGTCCACATTTACCCCTACTTGCTCATTCTGTGAAACACAAAAGAAGATATTTTGAAGAATGTTGGTAACCAAACAGTTTTTACTCCAAATGTGAGACATTTTTGTAAAATATCGTCTTTTATGTTCTTCAGAAGAAAATCATAAGTTTTGTGTATGTGAGGTGTCTGGTAAATGAATTAACCTATATGACTTAAATTGATCTACAGTTTTACTTTGTTTCGAATAGGTTATTGAATTGAAGCTGATATAGGAGATTGTCTGGGAGAGAATGTTTTAAGGTGTGTCTCCTTAAACATTTATTATTAAAATAGCGACACAGCTTGGAAACAATGAGGTGTAGTTCACCACCCAGCTCACTTGTTATTGTGACACTTCCAATCCTGCAATACCTGGCAAATAATCTACTTGTCTTAACAAAAACAAAATGACTGAATTGTCTTTCCGGTTTATTTTAAATCGGGGAAACAAAAAATGTACTGGTGCTAGAGGAAATATTTTATCTGTTTTTATGGAGACAACTGGAAAAAAGCCAAAATGAATCAAATTGATCTTTTAAAAAAGCAAGTACACATTCAATTATCAAAAGTGGCAGTAAATACTAAATATTTCTATTTAAAATAGATGCTGTTCTATTGAACTTTATATGATTGATACAATTCTGATAAAATACTAAGCAGCACAAATGTTTGATAATAACAACATTGATAATAATAAGCATCAAATCAGCATATTATAAGGATCATGTGACACTGAAGACTGGCATAATGATACTTAAAAATTCAGCTTTGCCATCAGAGGAATAAATTACATTTTAAAATGTATTTAAAATAGAAAAACACTTATTTTGTATTGTAATAATATTTCACAATTTTTACTGTATTTTAATCAAATAAATGGTGCTGTAAATTGGCATAAGAGACTTACTTCAGAAACATCTTACCGACCCCAAACCTTTGAAAGGTAGTGTACTTATCGTGTTTGAAAGATTTTTCACGCTGAATTCAGAGGAAACATCCTCTTTTGTTGGGCTTTTTGTTTAAGCTGTCAAAAATCTGAAGTAAGGTGAGCTAGATAATGAATGTCTGCTCAAGTTTTGAATGAACCCCACCTTTCACCTTTTGTCAGCTTAAGCAGTAAGACAAATATCAAAATTCCAACTTGACTTTGATTTTTCCCAAGCAAAGCAGAATCCCATCTCACCTCATCGCATTTGTTATCATCACTCTACTTTGCAAATGACTTTTGTCAGCAGCCAGGATTTATTGTTCCACTGCTGCCTATTATAGAGTGAAGGAAGCCCAACGTTGGTCCCCTTGGTTGTTTTGCTGGCTCTGAGAAACGACGAGACCTTCCACCAAACTGTCAAGGCACTCAATTCAGCTCTGTCCCTTGAGCATTAGTCCCATCTTTCTGTATGTGATTAAATTAGAAAGCAGGATACTGTTCTAGGCAATGCATCCAAACCCTTGGCCACGAGTTATTCAGGATGTTCTAAAAAGCTCACTTAGGGTTGAAAAAATGGCTGTTGACATTCTGAAAATGTTGAATTGTTTGGCTGTTGTACTGTAGTTGAGGAAAGCCAGTGGTCCTGTATTGTTCCAGCAGGTGGTCAGGAAGTCTTTTCAGGAAAGTTGAGGACAGGGAGGCGTTCCCAGCTCTTTGTTTCAGTCGGTTGCTTTGAGTGTTTTTTCCAACTTGCTTCTAAAACTCTTGTTTGGGCCTTTGGGGTCATAATATTTTGTGCAGATTTCTTGGGCCTTGATGGGGTTCTGGCTATGAAATTCTGATTATTTTTAAGGTTGCGGTCGTCATGCTTTGTGTTGGGTGACCTTGTTTCCATTTCATTACCGCTTTATTTTGACAACCCTACACCCAAGACTATTGAAAAGGGGTGGTGACACAGCTGACACAATCTGTTTGTTCCCAGCCCATTTAATTAGATGGTTTGACTCTACTGAAATTCATTTAGATCAGGCGGTGACGAATGTGGGCCACAATAAGTGTCCACTGTCCACAATAAACAAGAGGAATCATCTTTTAAAAATCCTTTTTTATAAACGGATAATTTTTGTATTTATTCATATGGTTTTGAGAAACTTTTATACTGATTTCGAAATGTTGGTCGCACCACATGACTGATTTGAGGGACATTTTACAAATAAGCAGTGAAACGCTTTATTAAGAAATAATAGTAAGTTTACACCAGGTTTTCCCATCAAGATTAGAGCCAGACCGATATATCGGCAGGCCGAATATTATTGGCCGATATTAGGCATTTTCCAAACTATCGGTATCGGCAGTTATAATGGCCGATAAATGAATATTTCAAAAATAAAATTAAAAAACGGACGAAACACGCTTAAACCATGTCATGAGTGTTGGAGTTGTACAGTTTGTCCACCAGAGGGCACTCTACATCGTTCCTGTTGGCAACACTCATTGAGTTGGTCACGAGACATACATTGCTTGAATAACAATTAAAAGAACATCCCCATCAGTTCTCTTAACTCAAATAAGCATGCCAAAATTTGTGATTATCATGACATTCATCCAGTTTTGCTGCTGTTAAATAAGCCGAGAGTAAAGCGGAATTAGCTAGTAATAATTACGTTACGTTTGTTTCAGTGTAGTTGACTGATCATATTATTTTAGTTAAAACTCATAACTACAAATAACTAATGTTAAGGGAAATCTGTTAATGTTTTGTAGCGCGTTTGGGGAAAAATATATATAAATATATATATATATAAAATATATCGGTGCGATATATCGCAACTAAGTGACATTTTAGGCATGTAGACATGGTCAAGACAATCTCCTGCAGTTCAGAACCGAGCATCAGTATGGGGAAGAAAGGTGATTTGAGTGACTTCGAACGTGGCATGATTGTTGGTGCCAGAAGGGCTGGTCTGAGTATTTCAGAAACTGCTAATCTACTGGGATTTTCACGCACAACCATCTCTAGGGTTTACAGAGAATGGTCCGAAAAAGAAAAAACATCCAGTGAGCGGCAGTTCTGTGGGCGGAAATGCCTTGTTGATGCCAGAGGTCAGAGGAGAATGGCCAGACTGGTTCGAGCTGATAGAAGGGCAACAGTGACTCAAATAACCACCCGTTACAACCAAGGTGGGCAGAAGAGCATCTCTGAACGCACAGTACGTCGAACTTTGAGGCAGATGGGCTACAGCAGCAGAAGACCACACCGGGTGCCACTCCTTTCAGCTAAGAACAGGAAACTGAGGCTACAATTTGCACAAGCTCATCGAAATTGGACAATAGAAGATTGGAAAAACGTTGCCCGGTCTGATGAGTCTCGATTTCTGCTGCGACATTCGGATGGTAAGGTCAGAATTTGGCGTCTACAACATGAAAGCATGGATCCATCCTGCCTTGTATCAACGGTTCAGGCTGGTGGTGGTGGTGTCATGGTGTGGGGAATATTTTCTTGGCACTCTTTGGGCCCCTTGGTACCAATTGAGCATCGTTGTAACGCCACAGCCTACCTGAGTATTGTTGTTGGACCATGTCCATCCCTTTATGACCACAATGTACCCAACTTCTGATGGCTACTTTCAGCAGGATAATGCGCCATGTCATAAAGCTGGAATCATCTCAGACTGGTTTCTTGATCATGACAATGAGTTCGCTGTACTCAAATGGCCTCCACAGTCACCAGATCTCAATCCAATAGAGCATCTTTGGGATGTGGTGGGAACGGGAGATTCGCATCATGGAATGTGCAGCCGACAAATCTGCGGCAACTGTGTGATGCCATCATGTCAATATGGACCAAACTCCCTGAGGAATGCTTCCAGCACCTTGTTGAATCTATGCCACGAAGAATTGAGGCAGTTCTGAAGGCAAAAGGGGTCCAACCCGTTACTAGCATGGAGTACCTAATAAAGTGGCCGGTGAGTGTAGAAGAATAATTTATTGATAGAACAAACAAAATAAACATCACATTGTTGACACTTGACGCAATACTGGATGAATGTGGACCTGTAGTCAATATGTTTCCATCCACCCGTGTTTTGTGAATTTTGAGAGATCGCATAAAAAAAAAACAATGGAGATGCACATCAATTCTAAAAATGTTTTATCTGCTTTGCTCAAGTCATTATGTACAAAAACAGCCCCAGTGGCTTCCCCAATTGCAGAAACTTCCATTTTTATTACTGATATTTTGCTTCAGTTTCCAGGGAAGTGATGATTTTGTAGTCTTGAACACATGGGCTGGAAACAGTTTTATGTGATATTCCAATTTTTGTGCTTAAGTTAAATTTGCAACTTTGAATGGAAAACATGCTTATGACAAATAAGAGTATTCATGATTTAGAATAGGAAACGTGTTTTAAAAATATAGTTTTAAAGCACATGTGCCAGGTTCTTAGAAATGTAATTTTTGTATTAATGTGTTTTTGAAATTTGAATTCTATTTTCAAGAAAGGTTTCAGTGTACCAATCTATTTAATTTTAAACTTCTCAAAGTAAACTACTTTTTTATGTATAAAATTCGTGATATTTGTAAAGAATACAAGGCGGTGATGAGTGTGGGCCTAGCGTAGCTCTTTTTTGAGAACAAAATTGGCACACATCTCAAGAGACCAACAAGTGAGCAATTTGATGAAAATGAATTCTGTCTCGAACAGTTTGAAACAAATTTTGCCGTTGTGTTTATCATGCTGTGAAGAACCCTCTGTGCTTCCCTGAAGATCCAGCAGCACATTTTGCTGTAACTTGCAAGTTAATAGATTGCTTGTTAACAGACCTGCCTGGTGATGGCATAATTGGGCTTGTTTCAACCCCTCTCAGCTGTGGTCCCTAGACACGGTCAGGTGCTACATGCTAATTAGCTAGTTCTGCAAAAGATGAAGGGAGGCTTTGTACACATGGTGAGTGAATGTACTCTGGATGCCGCCACAGAGTGGATTCAGCACTCATGTAGCACCACTGTCCAAACTAAATGTTTATCTGCACTGCCACCTGCTGGTTATTGGGGTTTCCTGTTGCCTTTATATTATCTTCTTGAATTAATGATATAGGTTAGGCAATGGCTAAACACTTGTTCATAACTGTGAGTGAACTGCATAGTTTTGCGATTATGTTTGCAGAGAGCTGAAGCTGAGGAATTACACACCGGAGGACGAGGAGCTGAAGGAGAGACAGGTGCCCAAAGCAAAACCTGCATCAGGTGAGAACGCTTCTGGCTTACCTGCACAATAAATATTACTTGCTGTACCTTTAAATTATATTTTCAAATGTTTATAACTGCAAAACACACCTGAGCAAGCTAATCAAGGTCTTCAGGATCAATAGAAACTCATAGGTAGTGTGTGTTTGATCAGGGTTGGAGCTAAACTCTGCAGGGACAGTGGCCCTCCAGGACCGAGTTTGTGGTACCCTGTCTTAAAGGAATAGTTCACTTAAAAATGAAAACTGTCATTATGCACTCACTTCTTTAAGTTGTTTCAAACCTGTATGATTTTTTTTACTGCTTAACAAAAATGAAGATATTTTGGAAGAATGTTGGTAACCAGACAGACTTGCATAGTATTTTTCTTCCTACAATGGAAGTCAATTGGGTCCATCAACTGTTTAGTTACCAACATTCTCCAAAATAGATTTTGTCTTCAACAGAAGAATTCAATTTATATAGGTTGAAACAACTTGAGGGTGAGTAAATGATGGCAGAATTTTAGTTTTTAAGTGAATTATTCCTTAATGGTCTTGTTTCTAATTTCTGTAGTGGAGGACAAGGTCAGGGACCAACTGGAAGCTGCAAACCCAGAGCCTGTGATTGAGGAAGTGGTAAGTGGAATTTTCCCTCAATCCAAAGTCTCTGTTTTTCAAACATGATGCCATATGGACAGCATCAGTGTCCTTACATTCAGTTACACTGCTCGTCAAAAGTTTGGAATAAACTTTTTTTTCTCTTGACTTGTGTTCTCAGGATCTGGCCAATCTTGCTCCCAGAAAACCAGACTGGTACAAACATTAAATTTTTATTTATAAAACACAATCATACATCATATTCACTGTGATTAGATTGAGATTAGTTTAATGCTGTTAATAAAAAAAAAATACTTTTTGTGTTTGTTACAGGGATCTAAAGAGGGACGTTGCCAAGAAGCTTGAGAAGCTAGAGAGGCGAACACAGAAAGCCATTGCTGAACTTATACGTGAGTATGACACTAACTGAGATAGGATTTTTTTGTGCCCCTTTGCCAACCTTAAGATTCAGTTATTTTGTTTAGGAGGCCTCCGACAATAGGTTATTGTAGCATCGAAGTTCAAAACACTTTTAATTTTCTCATAATTTTCATTGCAGTGTCACCGGTTTTTCAAATGGTTTGATGCAAGATTCAGTTCTCTTAACCCCTCCTTTATGAGAGCCTGCTCTGCTCTGATTAGTCATATGACCCAGTCTGTTGGTGTACCACTTACAACATGTCATATCGGAATTTCAGCTCTTAATAGGGACATTTAACTGTGCGCTTGACATTTTATGGAGAACAGCTTGTTTTCTGTTGCTTTTGTAAGACGGTTCACTGTTCTATTGCGGTTTCTATTATCTTATGTCCTTTGAAAGCCATGCCTGCAAAATCTGCTGGACAATCCTCTTGTTCGTTAATATTGTCAAGGTCTGAACCGGGCTGGAATTGTTTTGAAATAATCTTAATATTTACACTAGAGAAGAGCTTGCAGTTATGTAGGGGTGGGACATTTCCTTGAACACGTGCTAAGTGTCAATCACAACACACTGAGCCAGCTAACCAATCACAGCACATTTCATATTTTGGAAGGAGGGGCTTTCTTGAAATCTGTGTGTTTGAGCCAGACTGAGGAGAGGAGCTGTAATAATGCATAATTGTTGTAGCCCTAGAACCGTATTCACTTTATAGCCCTTAATCCTGTAATTGTGGACAAATGTGGGCACAGAGGAACCAGGTGTGATCCTAATTTTTATTTATTATAAATGTTATATCACTGTCTTCGATAAAGTTTTGTCTATTCATTTATGGTGGTTTTTTTTATTTTGGGGGTGTTTTTGAATTTATGTACTTCAAAAAGTACCATATTTTCTATGTAAATTATTTCCATGTAAAGTAATTACTAGTTTTGTTATTTTTATTTTTTTTAACTACATTAAAATATCATTCCAATAAGTTCTTAGAGCTAAAACCTAAAGATGAAGTGACTTTGCTGTCATCTGGTGTCTTATTTTGGCTTATTTTAGAATTCTCTAAAAATCAGGGGTTCTCAACTCCAGTCCTCTCGACCCACTGCTCTGCATATTGTGTATGTCTCCCTTATTTAACACACCTGATTCAGATCCTCAGCTCTAGACTCTATCCTAACGAGCTGAGGATCTGAATCAGGTGTGTTAAATAAGGAGACATACACAATATGCAGACATGGGTCAGGACTGGAAGTTGAGAACCCTAAATTACAGTTTCTCCCATTCATTTCTATGGGTGCCCATTTTTGACCCAAATTCAAGATTAAGGAGTTTTGTTTTTCCACCCACTTAACATTGTAGAATTGAGTCAAAAACAATTTAGTGTGTTCAGGAGGCAAACTTAGGAAAAGTAGCCAAGTCTTGTACCGCTCAGATCAAGGGAAGTATTTTTAAAAAATAAATTAAAACTATTTTGTCCACATTTCTCCAGAATACGGTTTTAGGGTTAAGCGCATTAAAGCATTATTTTTTCTCACATAAGAAGCATGAAAACATATTCTAGTACACCCCAAAAACAAAATCAAGACTTTGTAAAAGGGCATGTTATTACCCTTTAAGGCTCATTCACACAGAGTGCAATAACTATGCAATATTTTTAAGGAATATTACAATTCTGAGATTTCCACACCAGAGCTATTATGATAATGAAACAGGAACTATATTGTTGGAATCACATTCAGAACCTGCTGATGAATGATTAAGAAAAAAAACAAAAAAAACATTGACTTTAAAGAGCTTGAGGATTTAAAGTGGCAAATTGCATAGCTGAGGCACTTAAACAAAATGGTGTTGTCCATTGGCGTGGATGCTAATACAGTTATCATTATAGTTCTTGGTGTGAATGGCTTTTGACTTGTGTCATAAAAAACAATGTAGCACTGGGCACTATCCATCTTTACATCACTTTTATCAGTGATATACACTCACCGGCCACTTTATTAGGTACACCTGTCCAACTGCTCGTTAACACTTAATTTCTAAGCAGCCAATCATATGGCGGCAACTCAGTGCATTTAGGCATGTAGACATGGTCAAGACAATCTCCTGCAGTTCAAACCGAGCATCAGTATGGGGAAGAAAGGTGATTTGAGTGACTTTGAACGTGGCATGATTGTTGGTACCAGAAGGGCTGGTCTGAGTATTTCAGAAACTGCTAATCTACTGGGATTTTCACGCACAACCATCTCTAGGGTTTACAGAGAATGGTCCGAAAAAGAAAAAACATCCAGTGAGCGGCAGTTCTGTGGGCGGAAATGCCTTGTTGATGCCAGAGGTCAGAGGAGAATGGCCAGACTGGTTCGAGCTGATAGAAGGGCAACAGTGACTCAAATAACCACCCGTTACAACCAAGGTGGGCAGAAGAGCATCTCTGAACGCACAGTACGTTGAACTTTGAGGCAGATGGGCTACAGCAGCAGAAGACCACACCGGGTGCCACTCCTTTCAGCTAAGAACAGGAAACTGAGGCTACAATTTGCACAAGCTCATCGAAATTGGACAATAGAAGATTGGAAAAACGTTGCCTGGTCTGATGAGTCTCGATTTCTGCTGCGACATTCGGATGGTAGGGTCAGAATTTGGCGTCTACAACATGAAAGCATGGATCCATCCTGCCTTGTATCAACGGTTCAGGCTGGTGGTGGTGGTGTCATGGTGTGGGGAATATTTTCTTGGCACTCTTTGGGCCCCTTGGTACCAATTGAGCATCGTTGCAACGCCACAGCCTACCTGAGTATTGTTGCTGACCATGTCCATCCCTTTATGACCACAATGTACCCAACTTCTGATGGCTACTTTCAGCAGGATAATGCGCCATGTCATAAAGCTGGAATCATCTCAGACTGGTTTCTTGAACATGACAATGAGTTCGCTGTACTCAAATGGCCTCCACAGTCACCAGATCTCAATCCAATAGAGCATCATTGGGATGTGGTGGAACGGGAGATTCACATCATGGATGTGCAGCCGACAAATCTGCGGCAACTGTGTGATGCCATCATGTCAATATGGACCAAACTCCCTGAGGAATGCTTCCAGCACCTTGTTGAATCAATGCCACGAAGAATTGAGGCAGTTCTGAAGGCAAAAGGGGTCGCAACCCGTTACTAGCATGGGGTACCTAATAAAGTGGCCGGTGAGTGTAGTTGTAAAGCCTTTTTGTAATGAGCTCTGCCAGTGCTTCATGTAAGGCTAATTGCTGTGAGGATTTAAAAAGCCCTGGAGATCTGATGTCTCTTAATGACAGATGGATTTCCTGTCTTTATATAATCCTCTGGCACACACATTACTACTACACGGTAGTTTTGTCTCTCAAACCCACAATAAAAATGAAAGTCTGTATTATTTAGAAAATAAATATTTTGTTGACCAGAGCTAGAGCTTTTTGAGTCATGTAGTCATACCTCATGTTCATAGCTTATGTCTGGGCATGTGTGATTCCACAGGGAACGGCTCAAGGGCAGCGAGGCAGAGCTGGCGGGAGCAGTCGGAGCAGTCGGCATGGAAGAGGGAGACTCCGACTGAATGATGGTCCCGCACAACAGATTTTCTAGAACTTTACAGCCTATTCCCCATTACATAGCAGTGTGTGTTTAAATCAGGTGATAAGGGTGAGTGTTTGTGTGAGTGAATGAGTTGAGTGTTTAAATTGTGGAGTACACAAAGAACATCAAAATCCTTCTCTTTTTTTATTATTTTGTTGTTGTTTATTAGTAAACAATTTGTTCTTTTCTAAATTGACTGTCTTTTTCCTTTCTGTTCTTTATGATAAAACAATTTAAAACAGACAAAGAAGGGGTAGATTGACATTTTTATGTTTTATTTCTCCTATATCATTAATATACATTAAAAGGGAGAATACAAAATATCACAATTCAGGAGAAATTGTACATCTAAAACTGCAATGCTTTAATAATGTAATATATTTTATGTTAATAACTTAATTTGGGTACTTGAGCCAATTTCTTAAGTTTCAAATATGTGTTTTCCCCAGAATTATTCTGCTAATTTTCACAAACAAAATGATAGACCTACGTACACGTTTTTGGTTAAAAGACAAGTTATGAACAGCACAAGTCTTTGACAATAAAGTGCATTCATTATCCTCTCACTTTAACATGGCTAAAACTAAGAGCTATGACATTTCACATTAAACAGTAAACTTATCCTAATAATCCCAGAAAGTTAATACCTCTATATCGATTCATTTAAATGTATATATTGTTGTACATTTATTACAAATGAATAATGAAAACATAGAGTATATATTAATGTTTAGAAGGAACATTTTATTCAGTGTGGTTTACTCTCAACTTGAAAAATTAGATGTTTACCACACTAAGAAATTGGCTATTGCACATATTGTCAAGTATAGTTACATTCTTATCTTTAGCAGATGCTTTCTTATCCAAAGGCTGGCTTAATTTTCTTATAAATAACTATCCAGTTCATTAATCACCCCTTCAGATGGTTGAAAATGTGACCTTTCGGTTATTAGCCTGGATCTTAAAATGCTAAGCTAGCACCTTTCCAGAGAAATAAAGTCAGCAAATGCTGATTTTGTGCAATTCGGCTCAACTCACATCCCTAATAAAAGACGGATTGACTGGTTCTACATATATAACAATCATGGAAGTCCACACCAACCATAGATAAACATATTTTGGCTATTACTTCCTAAATATTATAGCAAATAATATAAATCATGTTTTTGAATATATATCAGTATAAACTTCATTCGATTAAGATACGAGCGGACTCCCAAGATTTACTGAAATAACCTCACCAATTATTCCTGTGGAGAATTTGTGATATTTTGAACTTGTGTTGATGGAGAGCTTGTCTTGAAACTGGTGGTGGTGGTGGGTGTTGGTGAGACTTTGACATGCAGATCAGCTAGTGGATAAAGCCATTGCTAGATATGTGGCATCACTGAAGTTTCCAGAACTGTAGCCCTTGAGTAGGATTGGAAGCCTCAGCCACGGGCTGAAAAGTGCAAGGCTTGTCCATCTACACTTAATGCCATTTCTGGTCCTGCTGTTACTTGTGAGGGTTGATGGTATGCATTAACTTCTGTTTTCATTATGTCCTCCTGTCTCAATTTTTCTTGCAGCAGGGCCCAGCTCCACCTTGCACACTCGCTGGGCAAACTTCAGCGAGCACAGGGTCTCTCCGACGTTGCTCTCAAGAGATGAAACCTAAAGAAGACAAATTATTTTTGACACAAGTAGTAAAATTTGACATTACTGTGTAGGAGGTTGTGATCCATCAAATGGCATTCCCATGGACTACCTATAGACCATTCAAGAACTTGGAGGGATATTTTACAAAACATGGAACAAGCTGGTTAAAATTGCGGTAACGCTTTCTTTTACAGTACAGTACTTACAGTGTACTTACAGTGTACTTACCTAGAAAGTACTGGATAATACATGGAACAGGGGTAGGTTCAGGGTTAGTACTAGTTATTACCCAGTAATTGTAGTTACTAAAATAAGTACATAGTATTTACATGGGTAACTGGACTGTAAAAGGAAGCGTTGCCAAAATTGCTTTAGTATATACAATTGTTTAAGTACAAGGTTTTGCTTAGAATATGAGTGCGTAGAGTAGAAATTCATGAGGCAACACCATTGCTGAGTATTTTCTCAAAACTGTGGTGAAAAAAGAGTCTCAAAAGCGTGGTTTGAAATTGCCAGTGTTTTTATGTTATAAAATTTCTTGTAACCAATCACTTCAACATGCCGGTGAGCTTTAGCATATCATTAACTGCGGCGAAGCAGGGGAGTTCAAGAGAAGCCAGGATATCCGGGAATGTATATTTTTTCGTTGTCATGAAAAATATGCAATATAGCGAGTGGATTATGTATGTGATGCAAATTACAATGTTATGATGAACTATATACCTTTCTCCGCTAAGTTCAAACTGTTTCTAAGGATATTGATTTTTAGATGGCAGACTGAGATGGCGAAAGGGGATAATTACGGTTATGTGTCGAACATAAAACGCATTACTATTCTGATACATCGATTTGTAGACAAGCCTGTATGAGTGAGTGGAGGCGGGGCACATTTGCATATTCATGAATCAGCATATACTAAATGAGGCAAGTGTACTACAAACGACTCTAATGAGAGCTGTTTCAGTACTATGGTATGGTCTAAATCCTGAAAATAATTAAATAAATAACGAGTTGACAACAACTTTTCTCACCCAAAAATTCTATCTTGTCTACAAACCACGTTTTGTCACGAAAAATCACGCAATAAAACTAACCAGAAATGACCCGAAACAGCACGTGCGCCAATACCCAGCGAAGAAGAGAAGAACACAACACGCCAATATGGACGACAGAAACTAGTGCTGCACACTGTTTGCGCGATGATTTGCTCTGAGAACATTTAAAAAAAAAAAGAAAATAATAAGAGATTTACTCTGTGACCTCGACCCACGCCTTGCTATGATTGGCTGCAGCTCATGACATCACTGAGGTTGAGTAGCGCGACAGCTCTGGATATCTAGCATGCTAGATATTTTTCTGGGCTCGGCGACGCGTCTCCGAGCGTCTTCGCTGCGTTGTTGCCTCTATCATACTAACAGATTGGCAAGCGTTTCTCGCCCGCTAATCCCCGCGATTTGCACGCGATCACACCCTGTCGGCGAGCTCAACGATTTTGCAAATCGGGCTTAAAATCCTGTAGTGTGAACTCGGCTTAATTCAAATTACCACTTGAGGATATCATTAAACTCTACATTTCTTTAGCAGAGGTTTGTTGTGTAGGTGGTCCCTGAAATTAGTTTTTTTCATGGGAGAATGTCTATACCCAATTGGCATCATATGAAAAAGAAAGAACCGTTCTTAGATACAGATTTCAGTCAGCTACCTTGGCCCTTTCCTGTCTAATTTGGTGTTGCAGTATAGACTTTGTGCTGATAGTCAAATGGGTTTTTCACACTGCATTTTGAAATGGGCTTAGCACAGCTAAGCTAATGGGGTTAACTTGTGAGTCTTGGTAAATCCTTGTACCTGAACAACCATGGCGGTTTTGCTGCCTTTTCCTAGTGAGTCCTGCAGCAGGTAGGTGAGTCGTGAGTTCCTGAAGGGTATGTGAGTCTGGTGGGCCCTAAGAGCTTGGATCACATCTCCTAGAGCGAGCAGTGATCGGTTGATATTCTGGGCTTCCTTCAGTCTTTCCCCCTCTGCCCCAGACTTCCACACCCTTTCAGAACCAGCCAGATCCACAAGATTCAGCTTGCCTGCAAAGGAGAGGTCAGGGATTTTGTAAATAGAGGGCTTTTTGAGTGGAAATCAAGACTTTTTAAGAACTTGCAACTCAAGCAATCTAAAGATCCAGGGTTGTTGAGACTGACCGGTGGTTTTGGCTCCACTGGCGAGGTCTGTGCCCAGCACAGTCACAGTGAGCAAGGCATGTGATCGAGAGCTATGCTGATTCATCTGCGTTCCAAATGTAATCCTGTTCTTTCGAGCTATGGCCAAAATCTGCAAAAAAAACCCAACAGATTATAGGAAAGAAGTTTTATGGATAGTCAGCAGCATTATCTTGTCAGATGATGCCGTGGGACTCACTTTTTTGATATGCTGGAAGCTTTTGACCTCGTTGACCCTGAGTCCTGGCACATGGAGCTGTCCTGTCCCATCAGGGTTGATCTTGATGTCAAGCTTCTCTCCATCCTTACTTAGTAGATCTCTGTTACCAAAACATTTTAACAGTTGAACTGTATTAAAGGTTTAGTTCACCCAAAATTGAAAACTGTCATTATTTACTCAACCCTCCTGCAATTCTTAGACTTCAGTTCATCTTCAAAACATAATTCAAGAGATGTGTTCACTGTTCCTTGGTTGTTGAATTCCTCATTTGTAAGTCGATTTGGATAAAAGTGTCTGCTAAATGAATAAATTTAAATTTAAGTGCAGTTGAGCTTCCGTTTACTATATTTAATGTATTCTATGGATGTGAGTTGATCAGTGTTAAAATGTAAAATTACATTTAAATCTGTACATAATATAAAGCAGGACAGAAATCTCGCAGGTTTCCAATTTTTGTTTCAAGGATTAATGGAATTGAAAGTTTACAACATAAGGGTGAGTAACTGATGACAATTTTAATATTTGGGAGAACTAACCCTTCAATATTCCTCATAAACCTCAATTGAACAACAGATTATTGGATGATCCAATAGCTTGAATGTCTACTTAGATGCTTCTAACATTTAATTGAATAGGCAATCATTTATTTGACATTCAAAAAAGTTTTTGACCACAGAATTTTCCATGATAAAGAGGTAGAATACAATACCTCAGGACCTCGTTGTAAATTTCCACCGAACTGACACTGACGGTATACGTCCACATATCTTTTCTTTCCTCAATCTCATTGAACAGATGTTTCAGGGCTCGTTGGTTGATACCGGGGTTCTCAACAGTACCCTGAGCAGACACGAATGGTTAATGAGACCTGACGGTCTTACTGAATAATTAATGGAAACAGATCATCTGGGTCAAAAGTATGAAATCGGAACCATGTGTTATTATGACAGGTATATAGTTACAGATATATTACCTCCATAGTATAGGTCTTGCCAGATCCTGTCTGCCCATAAGCAAATATGCAAACATTATACCCATCTATACAGGATGTGATGAGCGGCTCAATTTCCTGGAACACCTGAGATATAAAGAATGGTATAAAAAAACACATCAAAAAGCATTAAAAATGCTTTCTTGATCAGAATAAAGGTATCATTTACTTTCCCTCAAGTTGTTCCAAACCTAAATGAGTTTCTTCTGCTGAAACAAGATGTTTTGAAGTATATGGGTAACCAAACATCAATCAATTCATAGTTTGGTGAAAAAAAATACTATGGAAGTCAAAAGGCTCCATTAATTGTTTGGTTATCGACATTCTTCAAAACATCTTCGTCAGCAGAAGAAAACAATTCATACAGGTTTGGAACAATTTAAGGGAGAGTAAATTATGACCGAATTTTCATTTTTGGGTGAACTATCCCTTTAAGCAAGCTGTACTGTAGGGATGCACTATGTATGGGACCATTATTGCTACACTTTATACTTTTTGGATATCTACTTGTGTGTGCTTTTCCTGAATTTCATCTAATGCTCACTTAATGTTAACAAATAACTTAATTACACTACAGTGTAATCTTTAGCTAATCTCAAAATGAATGTAGTATACATTTTTAATAATGTTGTGTTGCTTAAATTCACTTGTGGAATTTAAAAAGTATTTTTATTTATTTAGAAAAAATAGTATAGAATTTTTACTATAGGCTACTGATGTTTATAGACCTTAAAGTCTTTTAGTATTTCATGTGAATATAACTTTTACTCTGCTTACCTCATCTTGAGTGGCCTGAGGGTGAAATACTTTATCAAGCTCAAAGTTTTTGGCCTTTCCCTTGCTTAAAACTGTGAGTGCAGATTCATTATTGGGGTCTGTTGTAACAACTACCGCTTGGCCTTCCTCATGTTGATCTTCCTTCAGTACTGGCTTTACACGGCACAGAACCCAAATATTACCTGGTAGAAAAAACACACAAACAAAAAAAAAAAGAAACTTTTCTTATATTTTGCTTAAGTCATATGGACAGAAATGGCAAAAACGGTAATTACTGCCAACCTTTGAGCTCAACCAGCTGCTCGTGGTACTTCCTGCGGAGTGCTACCTCCTTTCTGTATTTTTCCAAAAGGTCTTTGTTGGCCTCTGACATCTCATTTATAGCTGCCATTATCTAGGGAATAATGTTGTAATAGAAAAAATGAAAGAAATGAAAGCAACAAATAAAATGTTCCAATTTCTAACTCTTCGATCTCAGAAGTTGTACATTTAGTACAGCTTTGTGCAGCAGTGAATATTTGCCTACCTGTTTCTTGGCATCTTTAATAGCTGTTCCATAGAAGTCAGAAAAGTTGCGGACCTGAGTGCGCAGGCTGGCATAGTCGGTCTTCATGGAGCGTGAACGTGGGAGGGAGAGCACTCAGGCGCTTCTGGAGGGCTGGAAATTACACATAAACATGCGCTGAGCCATACACATTGCCATACATTTAACAATGTCAACAATAGGGGTGCTCATGAGCACACCTAAATCATGTCTTGTGGACTAACAAGTGTCAGCGAAGACTATAGACCAGGGATGCCAACATCGGTCCTGGAAGTGCTGCTGTCTTGCTGAGTTTAGCTTGAACCCTGATAAGAAACCTCACCTGCCTGAGGCCTTAGCAGAGATGGGCTTATTATTGGGGGATACGAGGGTTCGTGGCTCTACCTTTGGAAAAAGCGTAATGGCTAATCATGTGTGCCTTGATAACCAATCACATTACATTCTTGACATAATCGAATATCGAGTTGTGCGTCAATCACTGTTTACAGAGAGCATAGAAATAAATGAGAAGTGCCATAAACTGAACCCTACCTGTTGAGCAATTGTCCGTGACTTCTCTTATGAGACAGCTTTTTTTTGGTGTAAACTTTAAAAATAGATCAATCGGAAACAAATGTGCAAAAACATGCTGAAGATTAGCCAAAGGGCTGTCGATTTCATTACATGATAAGCTATTTCCTCACAAAAGCGGTTATATTCAGCGTAGTGAAGCCTCTCCTCCATCGACAAACATTTAAAACATGGCCTCTTGTATCCTTCCCTGCGTACCACGAGCCCGTTCTCATCCTTTATCGTCATATAGAATGCTATATGAAAAAACGGCGCTATACTACGCACATGGCACCCTTTATCGTTAATATAACACGCGAACCCAAGGCGTAATAAATCCAATAAATCCTTTAGCGTAATATGAGACTACCCTACCCTACCCCAACCTAAACCTAACCATCACAGCGCGTGTTATATTAACGATAATGGATGCCATGTGCGTAGTATAGCGCCGTTTTTTCATATAGCATTCTATATGACGATAAAGGATGAGAACGGGCTCGTGGTACGCAGGGAAGGATACAAGAGGCCATGTTTTAAATGTTTGTCGATGGAGGAGAGGCTTCACTACGCTGAATATAACCGCTTTTGTGAGGAAATAGCTTATCATGTAATGAAATCGACAGCCCTTTGGCTAATCTTCAGCATGTTTTTGCACATTTGTTTCCGATTGATCTATTTTTAAAGTTTACACCAAAAAAAAGCTGTCTCATAAGAGAAGTCACGGACAATTGCTCAACAGGTAGGGTTCAGTTTATGGCACTTCTCATTTATTTCTATGCTCTCTGTAAACAGTGATTGACGCACAACTCGATATTCGATTATGTCAAGAATGTAATGTGATTGGTTATCAAGGCACACATGATTAGCCATTACGCTTTTTCCAAAGGTAGAGCCACGAACCCTCGTATCCCCCAATAATAAGCCCATCTCTGCTAAGGCCTCAGGCAGGTGAGGTTTCTTATCAGGGTTCAAGCTAAACTCAGCAAGACAGCAGCACTTCCAGGACCGATGTTGGCATCCCTGGTCTATAGTCTTCGCTGACACTTGTTAGTCCACAAGACATGATTTAGGTGTGCTCATGAGCACCCCTATTGTTGACATTGTTAAATGTATGGCAATGTGTATGGCTCAGCGCATGTTTATGTGTAATTTCCAGCCCTCCAGAAGCGCCTGAGTGCTCTCCCTCCCACGTTCACGCTCCATGAAGACCGACTATGCCAGCCTGCGCACTCAGGTCCGCAACTTTTCTGACTTCTATGGAACAGCTATTAAAGATGCCAAGAAACAGGTAGGCAAATATTCACTGCTGCACAAAGCTGTACTAAATGTACAACTTCTGAGATCGAAGAGTTAGAAATTGGAACATTTTATTTGTTGCTTTCATTTCTTTCATTTTTTCTATTACAACATTATTCCCTAGATAATGGCAGCTATAAATGAGATGTCAGAGGCCAACAAAGACCTTTTGGAAAAATACAGAAAGGAGGTAGCACTCCGCAGGAAGTACCACGAGCAGCTGGTTGAGCTCAAAGGTTGGCAGTAATTACCGTTTTTGCCATTTCTGTCCATATGACTTAAGCAAAATATAAGAAAAGTTTCTTTTTTTTTTTGTTTGTGTGTTTTTTCTACCAGGTAATATTTGGGTTCTGTGCCGTGTAAAGCCAGTACTGAAGGAAGATCAACATGAGGAAGGCCAAGCGGTAGTTGTTACAACAGACCCCAATAATGAATCTGCACTCACAGTTTTAAGCAAGGGAAAGGCCAAAAACTTTGAGCTTGATAAAGTATTTCACCCTCAGGCCACTCAAGATGAGGTAAGCAGAGTAAAAGTTATATTCACATGAAATACTAAAAGACTTTAAGGTCTATAAACATCAGTAGCCTATAGTAAAAATTCTATACTATTTTTTCTAAATAAATAAAAATACTTTTTAAATTCCACAAGTGAATTTAAGCAACACAACATTATTAAAAATGTATACTACATTCATTTTGAGATTAGCTAAAGATTACACTGTAGTGTAATTAAGTTATTTGTTAACATTAAGTGAGCATTAGATGAAATTCAGGAAAAGCACACACAAGTAGATATCCAAAAAGTATAAAGTGTAGCAATAATGGTCCCATACATAGTGCATCCCTACAGTACAGCTTGCTTAAAGGGATAGTTCACCCAAAAATGAAAATTCGGTCATAATTTACTCTCCCTTAAATTGTTCCAAACCTGTATGAATTGTTTTCTTCTGCTGACGAAGATGTTTTGAAGAATGTCGATAACCAAACAATTAATGGAGCCTTTTGACTTCCATAGTATTTTTTTTCACCAAACTATGAATTGATTGATGTTTGGTTACCCATATACTTCAAAACATCTTGTTTCAGCAGAAGAAACTCATTTAGGTTTGGAACAACTTGAGGGAAAGTAAATGATACCTTTATTCTGATCAAGAAAGCATTTTTAATGCTTTTTGATGTGTTTTTTTATACCATTCTTTATATCTCAGGTGTTCCAGGAAATTGAGCCGCTCATCACATCCTGTATAGATGGGTATAATGTTTGCATATTTGCTTATGGGCAGACAGGATCTGGCAAGACCTATACTATGGAGGTAATATATCTGTAACTATATACCTGTCATAATAACACATGGTTCCGATTTCATACTTTTGACCCAGATGATCTGTTTCCATTAATTATTCAGTAAGACCGTCAGGTCTCATTAACCATTCGTGTCTGCTCAGGGTACTGTTGAGAACCCCGGTATCAACCAACGAGCCCTGAAACATCTGTTCAATGAGATTGAGGAAAGAAAAGATATGTGGACGTATACCGTCAGTGTCAGTTCGGTGGAAATTTACAACGAGGTCCTGAGGTATTGTATTCTACCTCTTTATCATGGAAAATTCTGTGGTCAAAAACTTTTTTGAATGTCAAATAAATGATTGCCTATTCAATTAAATGTTAGAAGCATCTAAGTAGACATTCAAGCTATTGGATCATCCAATAATCTGTTGTTCAATTGAGGTTTATGAGGAATATTGAAGGGTTAGTTCTCCCAAATATTAAAATTGTCATCAGTTACTCACCCTTATGTTGTAAACTTTCAATTCCATTAATCCTTGAAACAAAAATTGGAAACCTGCGAGATTTCTGTCCTGCTTTATATTATGTACAGATTTAAATGTAATTTTACATTTTAACACTGATCAACTCACATCCATAGAATACATTAAATATAGTAAACGGAAGCTCAACTGCACTTAAATTTAAATTTATTCATTTAGCAGACACTTTTATCCAAATCGACTTACAAATGAGGAATTCAACAACCAAGGAACAGTGAACACATCTCTTGAATTATGTTTTGAAGATGAACTGAAGTCTAAGAATTGCAGGAGGGTTGAGTAAATAATGACAGTTTTCAATTTTGGGTGAACTAAACCTTTAATACAGTTCAACTGTTAAAATGTTTTGGTAACAGAGATCTACTAAGTAAGGATGGAGAGAAGCTTGACATCAAGATCAACCCTGATGGGACAGGACAGCTCCATGTGCCAGGACTCAGGGTCAACGAGGTCAAAAGCTTCCAGCATATCAAAAAAGTGAGTCCCACGGCATCATCTGACAAGATAATGCTGCTGACTATCCATAAAACTTCTTTCCTATAATCTGTTGGGTTTTTTTTGCAGATTTTGGCCATAGCTCGAAAGAACAGGATTACATTTGGAACGCAGATGAATCAGCATAGCTCTCGATCACATGCCTTGCTCACTGTGACTGTGCTGGGCACAGACCTCGCCAGTGGAGCCAAAACCACCGGTCAGTCTCAACAACCCTGGATCTTTAGATTGCTTGAGTTGCAAGTTCTTAAAAAGTCTTGATTTCCACTCAAAAAGCCCTCTATTTACAAAATCCCTGACCTCTCCTTTGCAGGCAAGCTGAATCTTGTGGATCTGGCTGGTTCTGAAAGGGTGTGGAAGTCTGGGGCAGAGGGGGAAAGACTGAAGGAAGCCCAGAATATCAACCGATCACTGCTCGCTCTAGGAGATGTGATCCAAGCTCTTAGGGCCCACCAGACTCACATACCCTTCAGGAACTCACGACTCACCTACCTGCTGCAGGACTCACTAGGAAAAGGCAGCAAAACCGCCATGGTTGTTCAGGTACAAGGATTTACCAAGACTCACAAGTTAACCCCATTAGCTTAGCTGTGCTAAGCCCATTTCAAAATGCAGTGTGAAAAACCCATTTGACTATCAGCACAAAGTCTATACTGCAACACCAAATTAGACAGGAAAGGGCCAAGGTAGCTGACTGAAATCTGTATCTAAGAACGGTTCTTTCTTTTTCATATGATGCCAATTGGGTATAGACATTCTCCCATGAAAAAAACTAATTTCAGGGACCACCTACACAACAAACCTCTGCTAAAGAAATGTAGAGTTTAATGATATCCTCAAGTGGTAATTTGAATTAAGCCGAGTTCACACTACAGGATTTTAAGCCCGATTTGCAAATCGTTGAGCTCGCCGACAGGGTGTGATCGCGTGCAAATCGCGGGGATTAGCGGGCGAGAAACGCTTGCCAATCTGTTAGTATGATAGAGGCAACAACGCAGCGAAGACGCTCGGAGACGCGTCGCCGAGCCCAGAAAAATATCTAGCATGCTAGATATCCAGAGCTGTCGCGCTACTCAACCTCAGTGATGTCATGAGCTGCAGCCAATCATAGCAAGGCGTGGGTCGAGGTCACAGAGTAAATCTCTTATTATTTTCTTTTTTTTTTTTAAATGTTCTCAGAGCAAATCATCGCGCAAACAGTGTGCAGCACTAGTTTCTGTCGTCCATATTGGCGTGTTGTGTTCTTCTCTTCTTCGCTGGGTATTGGCGCACGTGCTGTTTCGGGTCATTTCTGGTTAGTTTTATTGCGTGATTTTTCGTGACAAAACGTGGTTTGTAGACAAGATAGAATTTTTGGGTGAGAAAAGTTGTTGTCAACTCGTTATTTATTTAATTATTTTCAGGATTTAGACCATACCATAGTACTGAAACAGCTCTCATTAGAGTCGTTTGTAGTACACTTGCCTCATTTAGTATATGCTGATTCATGAATATGCAAATGTGCCCCGCCTCCACTCACTCATACAGGCTTGTCTACAAATCGATGTATCAGAATAGTAATGCGTTTTATGTTCGACACATAACCGTAATTATCCCCTTTCGCCATCTCAGTCTGCCATCTAAAAATCAATATCCTTAGAAACAGTTTGAACTTAGCGGAGAAAGGTATATAGTTCATCATAACATTGTAATTTGCATCACATACATAATCCACTCGCTATATTGCATATTTTTCATGACAACGAAAAAATATACATTCCCGGATATCCTGGCTTCTCTTGAACTCCCCTGCTTCGCCGCAGTTAATGATATGCTAAAGCTCACCGGCATGTTGAAGTGATTGGTTACAAGAAATTTTATAACATAAAAACACTGGCAATTTCAAACCACGCTTTTGAGACTCTTTTTTCACCACAGTTTTGAGAAAATACTCAGCAATGGTGTTGCCTCATGAATTTCTACTCTACGCACTCATATTCTAAGCAAAACCTTGTACTTAAACAATTGTATATACTAAAGCAATTTTGGCAACGCTTCCTTTTACAGTCCAGTTACCCATGTAAATACTATGTACTTATTTTAGTAACTACAATTACTGGGTAATAACTAGTACTAACCCTGAACCTACCCCTGTTCCATGTATTATCCAGTACTTTCTAGGTAAGTACACTGTAAGTACACTGTAAGTACTGTACTGTAAAAGAAAGCGTTACCGCAATTTTAACCAGCTTGTTCCATGTTTTGTAAAATATCCCTCCAAGTTCTTGAATGGTCTATAGGTAGTCCATGGGAATGCCATTTGATGGATCACAACCTCCTACACAGTAATGTCAAATTTTACTACTTGTGTCAAAAATAATTTGTCTTCTTTAGGTTTCATCTCTTGAGAGCAACGTCGGAGAGACCCTGTGCTCGCTGAAGTTTGCCCAGCGAGTGTGCAAGGTGGAGCTGGGCCCTGCTGCAAGAAAAATTGAGACAGGAGGACATAATGAAAACAGAAGTTAATGCATACCATCAACCCTCACAAGTAACAGCAGGACCAGAAATGGCATTAAGTGTAGATGGACAAGCCTTGCACTTTTCAGCCCGTGGCTGAGGCTTCCAATCCTACTCAAGGGCTACAGTTCTGGAAACTTCAGTGATGCCACATATCTAGCAATGGCTTTATCCACTAGCTGATCTGCATGTCAAAGTCTCACCAACACCCACCACCACCACCAGTTTCAAGACAAGCTCTCCATCAACACAAGTTCAAAATATCACAAATTCTCCACAGGAATAATTGGTGAGGTTATTTCAGTAAATCTTGGGAGTCCGCTCGTATCTTAATCGAATGAAGTTTATACTGATATATATTCAAAAACATGATTTATATTATTTGCTATAATATTTAGGAAGTAATAGCCAAAATATGTTTATCTATGGTTGGTGTGGACTTCCATGATTGTTATATATGTAGAACCAGTCAATCCGTCTTTTATTAGGGATGTGAGTTGAGCCGAATTGCACAAAATCAGCATTTGCTGACTTTATTTCTCTGGAAAGGTGCTAGCTTAGCATTTTAAGATCCAGGCTAATAACCGAAAGGTCACATTTTCAACCATCTGAAGGGGTGATTAATGAACTGGATAGTTATTTATAAGAAAATTAAGCCAGCCTTTGGATAAGAAAGCATCTGCTAAAGATAAGAATGTAACTATACTTGACAATATGTGCAATAGCCAATTTCTTAGTGTGGTAAACATCTAATTTTTCAAGTTGAGAGTAAACCACACTGAATAAAATGTTCCTTCTAAACATTAATATATACTCTATGTTTTCATTATTCATTTGTAATAAATGTACAACAATATATACATTTAAATGAATCGATATAGAGGTATTAACTTTCTGGGATTATTAGGATAAGTTTACTGTTTAATGTGAAATGTCATAGCTCTTAGTTTTAGCCATGTTAAAGTGAGAGGATAATGAATGCACTTTATTGTCAAAGACTTGTGCTGTTCATAACTTGTCTTTTAACCAAAAACGTGTACGTAGGTCTATCATTTTGTTTGTGAAAATTAGCAGAATAATTCTGGGGAAAACACATATTTGAAACTTAAGAAATTGGCTCAAGTACCCAAATTAAGTTATTAACATAAAATATATTACATTATTAAAGCATTGCAGTTTTAGATGTACAATTTCTCCTGAATTGTGATATTTTGTATTCTCCCTTTTAATGTATATTAATGATATAGGAGAAATAAAACATAAAAATGTCAATCTACCCCTTCTTTGTCTGTTTTAAATTGTTTTATCATAAAGAACAGAAAGGAAAAAGACAGTCAATTTAGAAAAGAACAAATTGTTTACTAATAAACAACAACAAAATAATAAAAAAAGAGAAGGATTTTGATGTTCTTTGTGTACTCCACAATTTAAACACTCAACTCATTCACTCACACAAACACTCACCCTTATCACCTGATTTAAACACACACTGCTATGTAATGGGGAATAGGCTGTAAAGTTCTAGAAAATCTGTTGTGCGGGACCATCATTCAGTCGGAGTCTCCCTCTTCCATGCCGACTGCTCCGACTGCTCCCGCCAGCTCTGCCTCGCTGCCCTTGAGCCGTTCCCTGTGGAATCACACATGCCCAGACATAAGCTATGAACATGAGGTATGACTACATGACTCAAAAAGCTCTAGCTCTGGTCAACAAAATATTTATTTTCTAAATAATACAGACTTTCATTTTTATTGTGGGTTTGAGAGACAAAACTACCGTGTAGTAGTAATGTGTGTGCCAGAGGATTATATAAAGACAGGAAATCCATCTGTCATTAAGAGACATCAGATCTCCAGGGCTTTTTAAATCCTCACAGCAATTAGCCTTACATGAAGCACTGGCAGAGCTCATTACAAAAAGGCTTTACAACTACACTCACCGGCCACTTTATTAGGTACCCCATGCTAGTAACGGGTTGCGACCCCTTTTGCCTTCAGAACTGCCTCAATTCTTCGTGGCATTGATTCAACAAGGTGCTGGAAGCATTCCTCAGGGAGTTTGGTCCATATTGACATGATGGCATCACACAGTTGCCGCAGATTTGTCGGCTGCACATCCATGATGTGAATCTCCCGTTCCACCACATCCCAATGATGCTCTATTGGATTGAGATCTGGTGACTGTGGAGGCCATTTGAGTACAGCGAACTCATTGTCATGTTCAAGAAACCAGTCTGAGATGATTCCAGCTTTATGACATGGCGCATTATCCTGCTGAAAGTAGCCATCAGAAGTTGGGTACATTGTGGTCATAAAGGGATGGACATGGTCAGCAACAATACTCAGGTAGGCTGTGGCGTTGCAACGATGCTCAATTGGTACCAAGGGGCCCAAAGAGTGCCAAGAAAATATTCCCCACACCATGACACCACCACCACCAGCCTGAACCGTTGATACAAGGCAGGATGGATCCATGCTTTCATGTTGTAGACGCCAAATTCTGACCCTACCATCCGAATGTCGCAGCAGAAATCGAGACTCATCAGACCAGGCAACGTTTTTCCAATCTTCTATTGTCCAATTTCGATGAGCTTGTGCAAATTGTAGCCTCAGTTTCCTGTTCTTAGCTGAAAGGAGTGGCACCCGGTGTGGTCTTCTGCTGCTGTAGCCCATCTGCCTCAAAGTTCAACGTACTGTGCGTTCAGAGATGCTCTTCTGCCCACCTTGGTTGTAACGGGTGGTTATTTGAGTCACTGTTGCCCTTCTATCAGCTCGAACCAGTCTGGCCATTCTCCTCTGACCTCTGGCATCAACAAGGCATTTCCGCCCACAGAACTGCCGCTCACTGGATGTTTTTTCTTTTTCGGACCATTCTCTGTAAACCCTAGAGATGGTTGTGCGTGAAAATCCCAGTAGATTAGCAGTTTCTGAAATACTCAGACCAGCCCTTCTGGTACCAACAATCATGCCACGTTCAAAGTCACTCAAATCACCTTTCTTCCCCATACTGATGCTCGGTTTGAACTGCAGGAGATTGTCTTGACCATGTCTACATGCCTAAATGCACTGAGTTGCCGCCATATGATTGGCTGCTTAGAAATTAAGTGTTAACGAGCAGTTGGACAGGTGTACCTAATAAAGTGGCCGGTGAGTGTATATCACTGATAAAAGTGATGTAAAGATGGATAGTGCCCAGTGCTACATTGTTTTTTATGACACAAGTCAAAAGCCATTCACACCAAGAACTATAATGATAACTGTATTAGCATCCACGCCAATGGACAACACCATTTTGTTTAAGTGCCTCAGCTATGCAATTTGCCACTTTAAATCCTCAAGCTCTTTAAAGTCAATGTTTTTTTTGTTTTTTTTTTTAATCATTCATCAGCAGGTTCTGAATGTGATTCCAACAATATAGTTCCTGTTTCATTATCATAATAGCTCTGGTGTGGAAATCTCAGAATTGTAATATTCCTTAAAAATATTGCATAGTTATTGCACTCTGTGTGAATGAGCCTTAAAGGGTAATAACATGCCCTTTTACAAAGTCTTGATTTTGTTTTTGGGGTGTACTAGAATATGTTTTCATGCTTCTTATGTGAGAAAAAATAATGCTTTAATGCGCTTAACCCTAAAACCGTATTCTGGAGAAATGTGGACAAAATAGTTTTAATTTATTTTTTAAAAATACTTCCCTTGATCTGAGCGGTACAAGACTTGGCTACTTTTCCTAAGTTTGCCTCCTGAACACACTAAATTGTTTTTGACTCAATTCTACAATGTTAAGTGGGTGGAAAAACAAAACTCCTTAATCTTGAATTTGGGTCAAAAATGGGCACCCATAGAAATGAATGGGAGAAACTGTAATTTAGGGTTCTCAACTTCCAGTCCTGACCCATGTCTGCATATTGTGTGTCTCCCTTATTTAACACACCTGATTCAGATCCTCAGCTCGTTAGGATAGAGTCTAGAGCTGAGGATCTGAATCAGGTGTGTTAAATAAGGGAGACATACACAATATGCAGAGCAGTGGGTCGAGAGGACTGGAGTTGAGAACCCCTGATTTTTAGAGAATTCTAAAATAAGCCAAAATAAGACACCAGATGACAGCAAAGTCACTTCATCTTTAGGTTTTAGCTCTAAGAACTTATTGGAATGATATTTTAATGTAGTTAAAAAAAAATAAAAATAACAAAACTAGTAATTACTTTACATGGAAATAATTTACATAGAAAATATGGTACTTTTTGAAGTACATAAATTCAAAAACACCCCCAAAATAAAAAAAACCACCATAAATGAATAGACAAAACTTTATCGAAGACAGTGATATAACATTTATAATAAATAAAAATTAGGATCACACCTGGTTCCTCTGTGCCCACATTTGTCCACAATTACAGGATTAAGGGCTATAAAGTGAATACGGTTCTAGGGCTACAACAATTATGCATTATTACAGCTCCTCTCCTCAGTCTGGCTCAAACACACAGATTTCAAGAAAGCCCCTCCTTCCAAAATATGAAATGTGCTGTGATTGGTTAGCTGGCTCAGTGTGTTGTGATTGACACTTAGCACGTGTTCAAGGAAATGTCCCACCCCTACATAACTGCAAGCTCTTCTCTAGTGTAAATATTAAGATTATTTCAAAACAATTCCAGCCCGGTTCAGACCTTGACAATATTAACGAACAAGAGGATTGTCCAGCAGATTTTGCAGGCATGGCTTTCAAAGGACATAAGATAATAGAAACCGCAATAGAACAGTGAACCGTCTTACAAAAGCAACAGAAAACAAGCTGTTCTCCATAAAATGTCAAGCGCACAGTTAAATGTCCCTATTAAGAGCTGAAATTCCGATATGACATGTTGTAAGTGGTACACCAACAGACTGGGTCATATGACTAATCAGAGCAGAGCAGGCTCTCATAAAGGAGGGGTTAAGAGAACTGAATCTTGCATCAAACCATTTGAAAAACCGGTGACACTGCAATGAAAATTATGAGAAAATTAAAAGTGTTTTGAACTTCGATGCTACAATAACCTATTGTCGGAGGCCTCCTAAACAAAATAACTGAATCTTAAGGTTGGCAAAGGGGCACAAAAAAATCCTATCTCAGTTAGTGTCATACTCACGTATAAGTTCAGCAATGGCTTTCTGTGTTCGCCTCTCTAGCTTCTCAAGCTTCTTGGCAACGTCCCTCTTTAGATCCCTGTAACAAACACAAAAAGTATTTTTTTTTTATTAACAGCATTAAACTAATCTCAATCTAATCACAGTGAATATGATGTATGATTGTGTTTTATAAATAAAAATTTAATGTTTGTACCAGTCTGGTTTTCTGGGAGCAAGATTGGCCAGATCCTGAGAACACAAGTCAAGAGAAAAAAAAGTTTATTCCAAACTTTTGACGAGCAGTGTAACTGAATGTAAGGACACTGATGCTGTCCATATGGCATCATGTTTGAAAAACAGAGACTTTGGATTGAGGGAAAATTCCACTTACCACTTCCTCAATCACAGGCTCTGGGTTTGCAGCTTCCAGTTGGTCCCTGACCTTGTCCTCCACTACAGAAATTAGAAACAAGACCATTAAGGAATAATTCACTTAAAAACTAAAATTCTGCCATCATTTACTCACCCTCAAGTTGTTTCAACCTATATAAATTGAATTCTTCTGTTGAAGACAAAATCTATTTTGGAGAATGTTGGTAACTAAACAGTTGATGGACCCAATTGACTTCCATTGTAGGAAGAAAAATACTATGCAAGTCTGTCTGGTTACCAACATTCTTCCAAAATATCTTCATTTTTGTTAAGCAGTAAAAAAAATCATACAGGTTTGAAACAACTTAAAGAAGTGAGTGCATAATGACAGTTTTCATTTTTAAGTGAACTATTCCTTTAAGACAGGGTACCACAAACTCGGTCCTGGAGGGCCACTGTCCCTGCAGAGTTTAGCTCCAACCCTGATCAAACACACCTACCTATGAGTTTCTATTGATCCTGAAGACCTTGATTAGCTTGCTCAGGTGTGTTTTGCAGTTATAAACATTTGAAAATATAATTTAAAGGTACAGCAAGTAATATTTATTGTGCAGGTAAGCCAGAAGCGTTCTCACCTGATGCAGGTTTTGCTTTGGGCACCTGTCTCTCCTTCAGCTCCTCGTCCTCCGGTGTGTAATTCCTCAGCTTCAGCTCTCTGCAAACATAATCGCAAAACTATGCAGTTCACTCACAGTTATGAACAAGTGTTTAGCCATTGCCTAACCTATATCATTAATTCAAGAAGATAATATAAAGGCAACAGGAAACCCCAATAACCAGCAGGTGGCAGTGCAGATAAACATTTAGTTTGGACAGTGGGCAGCTACATGAGAGTGCTGAATCCACTCTGTGGCGGCATCCAGAGTACATTCACTCACCATGTGTACAAAGCCTCCCTTCATCTTTTGCAGAACTAGCTAATTAGCATGTAGCACCTGACCGTGTCTAGGGACCACAGCTGAGAGGGGTTGAAACAAGCCCAATTATGCCATCACCAGGCAGGTCTGTTAACAAGCAATCTATTAACTTGCAAGTTACAGCAAAATGTGCTGCTGGATCTTCAGGGAAGCACAGAGGGTTCTTCACAGCATGATAAACACAACGGCAAAATTTGTTTCAAACTGTTCGAGACAGAATTCATTTTCATCAAATTGCTCACTTGTTGGTCTCTTGAGATGTGTGCCAATTTTGTTCTCAAAAAAGGAGCTACACTCATCACCGCCTTGTATTCTTTACAAATATCACGAATTTTATACATAAAAAAGTAGTTTACTTTGAGAAGTTTAAAATTAAATAGATTGGTACACTGAAACCTTTCTTGAAAATAGAATTCAAATTTCAAAAACACATTAATACAAAAATTACATTTCTAAGAACCTGGCACATGTGCTTTAAAACTATATTTTTAAAACACGTTTCCTATTCTAAATCATGAATACTCTTATTTGTCATAAGCATGTTTTCCATTCAAAGTTGCAAATTTAACTTAAGCACAAAAATTGGAATATCACATAAAACTGTTTCCAGCCCATGTGTTCAAGACTACAAAATCATCACTTCCCTGGAAACTGAAGCAAAATATCAGTAATAAAAATGGAAGTTTCTGCAATTGGGGAAGCCACTGGGGCTGTTTTTGTACATAATGACTTGAGCAAAGCAGATAAAACATTTTTAGAATTGATGTGCATCTCCATTGTTTTTTTTTTATGCGATCTCTCAAAATTCACAAAACACGGGTGGATGGAAACATATTGACTACAGGTCCACATTCATCCAGTATTGCGTCAAGTGTCAACAATGTGATGTTTATTTTGTTTGTTCTATCAATAAATTATTCTTCTACACTCACCGGCCACTTTATTAGGTACTCCATGCTAGTAACGGGTTGGACCCCTTTTGCCTTCAGAACTGCCTCAATTCTTCGTGGCATAGATTCAACAAGGTGCTGGAAGCATTCCTCAGGGAGTTTGGTCCATATTGACATGATGGCATCACACAGTTGCCGCAGATTTGTCGGCTGCACATTCCATGATGCGAATCTCCCGTTCCACCACATCCCAAAGATGCTCTATTGGATTGAGATCTGGTGACTGTGGGAGGCCATTTGAGTACAGCGAACTCATTGTCATGATCAAGAAACCAGTCTGAGATGATTCCAGCTTTATGACATGGCGCATTATCCTGCTGAAAGTAGCCATCAGAAGTTGGGTACATTGTGGTCATAAAGGGATGGACATGGTCAACAACAATACTCAGGTAGGCTGTGGCGTTACAACGATGCTCAATTGGTACCAAGGGGCCCAAAGAGTGCCAAGAAAATATTCCCCACACCATGACACCACCACCACCAGCCTGAACCGTTGATACAAGGCAGGATGGATCCATGCTTTCATGTTGTAGACGCCAAATTCTGACCTTACCATCCGAATGTCGCAGCAGAAATCGAGAACTCATCAGACCGGGCAACGTTTTTCCAATCTTCTATTGTCCAATTTCGATGAGCTTGTGCAAATTGTAGCCTCAGTTTCCTGTTCTTAGCTGAAAGGAGTGGCACCCGGTGTGGTCTTCTGCTGCTGTAGCCCATCTGCCTCAAAGTTCGACGTACTGTGCGTTCAGAGATGCTCTTCTGCCCACCTTGGTTGTAACGGGTGGTTATTTGAGTCACTGTTGCCCTTCTATCAGCTCGAACCAGTCTGGCCATTCTCCTCTGACCTCTGGCATCAACAAGGCATTTCCGCCCACAGAACTGCCGCTCACTGGATGTTTTTTCTTTTTCGGACCATTCTCTGTAAACCCTAGAGATGGTTGTGCGTGAAAATCCCAGTAGATTAGCAGTTTCTGAAATACTCAGACCAGCCCTTCTGGCACCAACAATCATGCCACGTTCAAAGTCACTCAAATCACCTTTCTTCCCCATACTGATGCTCGGTTTGAACTGCAGGAGATTGTCTTGACCATGTCTACATGCCTAAATGCACTTAGTTGCGATATATCGCACCGATATATTTTATATATATATATATTTATATATATTTTTCCCCAAACGCGCTACAAAACATTAACAGATTTCCCTAACATTAGTTATTTGTAGTTATGAGTTTTAACTAAAATAATATGATCATGCATTTTAAAAAGAAACTAAGTCAGTCAACTACACTGAAACAACGTAACGTAATTATTACTAGCTAATTCCGCTTTACTCTCGGCTTATTTAACAGCAGCAAAACTGGATGAATGTCATGATAATCACAAATTTTGGCATGCTTATTTGAGTTAAGAGAACTGATGGGGATGTTCTTTTAATTGTTATTCAAGCAATGTATGTCTCGTGACCAACTCAATGAGTGTTGCCAACAGGAACGATGTAGAGTGCCCTCTGGTGGACAAACTGTACAACTCCAACACTCATGACATGGTTTAAGCGTGTTTCGTCCGTTTTTTAATTTTATTTTTGAAATATTCATTTATCGGCCATTATAACTGCCGATACCGATAGTTTGGAAAATGCCTAATATCGGCCAATAATATCGGCCTGCCGATATATCGGTCTGGCTCTAATCTTGATGGGAAAACCTGGTGTAAACTTACTATTATTTCTTAATAAAGCGTTTCACTGCTTATTTGTAAAATGTCCCTCAAATCAGTCATGTGGTGCGACCAACATTTCGAAATCAGTATAAAAGTTTCTCAAAACCATATGAATAAATACAAAAATTATCCGTTTATAAAAAAGATTTTTAAAAGATGATTCCTCTTGTTTATTGTGGACAGTGGACACTTATTGTGGCCCACATTCGTCACCGCCTGATCTAAATGAATTTCAGTAGAGTCAAACCATCTAATTAAATGGGCTGGGAACAAACAGATTGTGTCAGCTGTGTCACCACCCCTTTTCAATAGTCTTGGGTGTAGGGTTGTCAAAATAAAGCGTAATGAAATGGAAACAAGGTCACCCAACACAAAGCATGGCGACCGCAACCTTAAAAATAATCAGAATTTCATAGCCAAACCCCATCAAGGCCCAGGAAAGCTGCACAAAATATTATGACCCCAAAGGCCCAAACAAGAGTTTTGAAGCAAGTTGGAAAAAACACTCAAAGCAATCGACTGAAACAAAGAGCTGGGAACGCCTCCCTGTCCTCAACTTTCCTGAAAAGACTTCCTGACCACCTGCTGGAACAATACAGGACCACTGGCTTTCCTCAACTACAGTACAACAGCCAAACAATTCAACATTTTCAGAATGTCAACAGCCATTTTTTCAACCCTAAGTGAGCTTTTTAGAACATCCTGAATAACTCGTGGCCAAGGGTTTGGATGCATTGCCTAGAACAGTATCCTGCTTTCTAATTTAATCACATACAGAAAGATGGGACTAATGCTCAAGGGACAGAGCTGAATTGAGTGCCTTGACAGTTTGGTGGAAGGTCTCTCGTTTCTCAGAGCCAGCAAAACAACCAAGGGGACCAACGTTGGGCTTCCTTCACTCTATAATAGGCAGCAGTGGAACAATAAATCCTGGCTGCTGACAAAAGTCATTTGCAAAGTAGAGTGATGATAACAAATGCGATGAGGTGAGATGGGCTTCTGCTTTGCTTGGGAAAAATCAAAGTCAAGTTGGAATTTTGATATTTGTCTTACTGCTTAAGCTGACAAAAGGTGAAAGGGTGGGGTTCATTCAAAACTTGAGCAGACATTCATTATCTAGCTCACCTTACTTCAGATTTTTGACAGCTTAAACAAAAAGCCCAACAAAAGAGGATGTTTCCTCTGAATTCAGCGTGAAAAATCTTTCAAACACGATTAAGTACACTACCTTTCAAAGGTTTGGGGTCGGTAAGATGTTTCTGAAGTAAGTCTCTTATGCCAATTTACAGCACCATTTATTTGATTAAAATACAGTAAAAATTGTGAAATATTATTACAATACAAAATAATGTTTTTCTATTTAAATACATTTTAAAATGTAATTTATTCCTCTGATGGCAAAGCTGAATTTTTAAGTATCATTATGCCAGTCTTCAGTGTCACATGATCCTTATAATATGCTGATTTGATGCTTATTATTATCAATGTTGTTATTATCAAACATTTGTGCTGCTTAGTATTTTATCAGAATTGTATCAATCATATAAAGTTCAATAGAACAGCATCTATTTTAAATAGAAATATTTAGTATTTACTGCCACTTTTGATAATTGAATGTGTACTTGCTTTTTTAAAAGATCAATTTGATTCATTTTTGGCTTTTTTCCAGTTGTCTCCATAAAAACAGATAAAATATTTCCCTCTAGCACCAGTACATTTTTTGTTTCCCCGATTTAAAATAAACCGGAAAGACAATTCAGTCATTTTGTTTTTGTTAAGACAAGTAGATTATTTGCCAGGTATTGCAGGATTGGAAGTGTCACAATAACAAGTGAGCTGGGTGGTGAACTACACCTCATTGTTTCCAAGCTGTGTCGCTATTTTAATAATAAATGTTTAAGGAGACACACCTTAAAACATTCTCTCCCAGACAATCTCCTATATCAGCTTCAATTCAATAACCTATTCGAAACAAAGTAAAACTGTAGATCAATTAAGTCATATAGGTTAATTCATTTACCGAACCCTCACATACACAAAACTTATGATTTTCTTCTGAAGAACATAAAAGACGATATTTTACAAAAATGTCTCACATTTGGAGTAAAAACTGTTTGGTTACCAACATTCTTCAAAATATCTTCTTTTGTGTTTCACAGAATGAGCAAGTAGAGGTAAATGTGGACAGAATTTTCTTTTTCATGTGAACTATGTACTAAGGTAGACATCAGTCCAGATATTAGGTGATGAGTGTTTAGGAACCTTTGCAAACTGTTAATGCCAAACACCACTTGAGCTCAGGGAGGAGGGGTGCACAAGGGTTTTGAAAGTAAACAATGGAAAAAAGCAGAGAGCTCGAGGCCTTGGCTTGAGCCTGAAATAGAGCTGAGAGCAAGAGAGACCTTTACCTTGCAGCCCTTCTAAGATCATATAAACGGAGTACAGCTTTGTTATTTATTGTTCATTTACTACAGGCAGTCTTTTCAACAAACTCCTATTTGTTTCTAAATGGTGGAACTAAGAATTTAGTTTAGCTCTTTGTGGTATTCTTCGGTAGAAGTAACACCAGACTTTACACTGATTCACTTAAAGAATTATTAGGAACACCTGTTCAATTTCTCATTAATCCAATTATCTAATCAACCAATCACATGGCAGTTGCTTCATCCATTTAGGGGTGTGGTCCTGGTCAAGACAATCTCCTGAACTCCAAACTCAATGTCAGATTAGGAAAGAAATCGTTGCAATGTTGTTAATGCCAGACGGGCCGGTCTAAGTATTACTGGGATTTTCACGGCACAACCATATCTAGGGTAAACAAAGAATGGTGTGAAAAGGAAAACATCCAGTATATGGCAGTCCTGTGGGGGAAAATGTCTTGTTGATGGTAGAGGTCAGAAGAGAATGGGCCGACTGATTCAAGCTGATCGAAGAGCAATCACTCCTTACAACCGAGGTATGCAGCAAAGCATTTGTGAAGCCACAACACGCACAACCTTGAGGCGGATGGGCTACAACAGCATCTACAGGTAGGTACCAGTCATCTCCACTACAAATAGGGAAAAGAGGCTACAATTTGCAAGAGCTCTCCAAAGTTGGACAGTTGAAGACTGGAAAAATGTTGCCTGGTCTGATGAGTCTCGATTTCTGTTGAGACATTCAGATGGTAGAGTCAGAATTTCGCGTGAAACAGAATGAGAACATGGAGCCATCATGCCTTGTTACCACTGTGCAGGCTAGTGGTGGTGGTGGTGTAGTGGTGTGGGGGACGTTTTCTTGGCACACTTCAGGCCCCTTAGTGCCAATTGGGCATTGTTTAAATGCCACGGCCTACCTGAGCATTGTTTCTGACCATGTCCATCCCTTTATGGCCACCATGTACCCATCCTCGATGGCTACTTCCAGCAGGATAATGCACTATTTCACAAAGCTCGAATCATTTCAAATTAGGTTAGTAATGAGTAATTTTTGTAATGAGCTGTACTAAAATGGCCCCCACAGTCACCACATCTCAACTCAATAGAGGATCTTTGGATGTGGAACGGAGCTTCGTGCCCTGGATGTGCATCCCACATATCTCCATTAACTGCAAGATGCTATCCTATCAATATGGGCCAACATTTCTAAAGAATGCTTTCAGCATCTTGTTGAATCAATACCATGAAGTATCAGGCACAGTATCAGTATGGTGTTCCTAATAATCCTTTAGGTGAGTGTATATCTGTGTATTTACCTGTGTCTGTTCTCTGTCTCAGAGTCCTCCAGAGCTCTTTTGCTCACAGGCTCTCCATCTTCAGGTGCATGTCCCTGTGGTTTAAAAAAAACAACAAATAATTAACATGAACAGAAAGGAAAAATCAAAATGTTGATCCAAAACTATTAAACTCTGATGAACATTGACATAAAATAACAAACATGAAAAATGTGCACAATGAATCAGAGCAAAGGTATCGTGCAAGCATTTAAAAAAAACAGGTTAGTGAAACTCTAACGACACTTGTGGTATGTCGATCACCACTAATAATAACAGGCCTGTTCCTCATTTTTTAAGGCATGTACTGCCAACTGTCACACTGTCATAGGGTGCATTCAGGGTGCATTGGGACACTTTTTGCCATTGTGGTGACTTGGAAAAAGTGTCTCAATTAACATGAATTCACCCCTTTGTTATTGTATAGAGAAGACAAATCTTAATTTCATGTAACGTTACTTGTGATTATTTCAGTTGTTAGTTTCCAGCACAGCTGATCAGCTGACCTATCCTACAAGCGAAAAAAAACTTAAACCAAACTAAAACATGTTTGGAAATGCTAACATTTTAGAGCTAACGTCTGTGGATAGTAGACTGGAAAATAAATTAATTAAAAGACGGGGGGACATTAAAATTTCCAAATCATCTTGATGACAACTGAAGCTAAATTTACCATAAAACAATCTGTTTTGCTAACATGCTAACGTTAGCTAACTATGAGCTAACTAAAGCAACTTGCCCAGTGAGCGCGCGTTATTTACCTTATGTCTTAAAGAAATATAAGATTTATTAGGCAACTCACTTGAATCTGTCGCTCTCGTAGAGCTTTTAATCGTTCTTTTCCTTTTCAAAGCTTGCTCTTGTAAAGAACCGCACAGGCTTCTCCATGGTGAAATTAAAGCATGGGTAGCAGGATCGATGAATCTGCAGTCGATCATATGGTCTGTCTGAGCGAGGCTGCTAAAGGAGCACCGAAAAGAGCTATTTTGTTTTAACTACCAGTCAATAATATGTATCATAACGGTACATTGACTAAAGTGATAACATAATGATAATATGATATTTATTAAATGTTTACAAATAATAATAAATAAATCAACAAATGGCTGTATTTGCATCATTTGATAAAATAATTAATAGAAGTTAGTAGGGATGCACAGATATTTTTAGCCATAAGCTAATCATTGATAAATAGCTGATTTATAAAAATACAGAAAATAAAATCAATAGTTTTAAATGCAATAAATGCATTATAGACTGCAAAACATTCAGCAGGCCTACTTATTTGTTTTGCTCATTGTTATTTGTAAGATGGACAACTAATATGCTATATGCTCCGATTACAAAAATAAGATTAAAAAAAAGTCAATAAGTTAAAGTAATTTTAAGAAAGATTGAACAAAACATTTTAATAGGCTACATGAAAACACAGCTATATTCATAAAATATAAAAAAGAAAAGGAAATCAGAACTCATCACTCATCTAAGTAGAAAAATGGCCTGACAAGTTCTCCAAACAGGAAAACAAACACCCCGAACGTGACATGGTGTGGCAATGTAGGGCATTGCCATGGCAATACAGCTGCCTCAAGGTCCATCCTCTTCCCAGTCACCATGGCCAAACAGTCACAAAGATGCACTTAGTAATAGGATAAATACAATGTGAACCTTAGACTGTCATTTTAATTTGATGGATTACTAAAATGAGTAAAATGTTAAATATTTGATTTATTGTTTAAGGGTAATGGGCTAACAGTGTGGTAGTGTGGTAAATATTTGCATTGATTTAGAATGAATGTTTTGTTTAAGTTGTGGTAATCTCATTTGTCAAATCACCATCAAAAGCATATTGTTGCTCCAGTACAGCAGCAAACACAGCAGACCTTTCAGAACTCAATAATCGGTTGTGTCGCGGCACATGCATTTAGAAAGGACACTAAATTAGATCATTCAGACTCTCTACCAACACCAGTTTATTTGCATTGAGTTTGCATAGGTTCTTAAGGGATCCAAAGGACATAGTATGGATGGGATGAAAATCTCGGTATGATTTTGACTGTAAAATAGTGGTATTTTACTCTTAAAAGATTGGGCTGTGTCACAATCACATTGTTTTGCAATAAAAACAGCAACATGAAGGAATAGTAATACTTCATAAGCCATGACAGGCCAAAGGCATGTTTTAGCAAAAAAATGGACGATAGGTTTGTTCAAGTTTTATGAATATACAATGCTTTCCTTCATCTATGCAGCTAAGGTTGTGTAGTTTGCCCTCTATGCCAATCAAATGAACCTAGATCCTGTTTGTTTCTAGATGGTGGACTAGAGAATTTGTTTTGTGTGGAGTAGCTACACTCAAAAATGGTTTGGTCCCAAAACAGGTGGATCACAGAAAGTCTATGCCAGGGTTCTGGAGAGGAGAATTCGGCCGTGGAACCTCGGATTCAGGAGGAACAGTGTGGTTTTTGTCCCCACCGCTGGAACAGTGAACCAGCTCTATACCCTCTCCAGGCAGCTGGAGGGTTGATAGGAGTTTGTCCAACCAATCCACATGTGCTTTGTGGATTTGGAGAAGGCATTTGACTGTGTCCCTCGCTGTGTCCTGTGCAGGGTGCTCTGGGAATACGGGTCTGGGGCCTTTGACTTGCCCGCTTCAGGTTGGTGGAGAGTTCCAGTCTCAAGTGGAGGAGTTCAAGTATCTTGGGGCTCTCATTCACGAGTGAGGGAAGGGATGGAACGGGAGATTTACACACGGATCTGAGCAGCTTCTGCAGTAATGCGGTCGAGGTACCGGTCTGTCTTGGTGAATAAGGAGCTGAGCTGGACTCTTTCCATTTACCGGTCTCATCTATGGTCATTAGGGTTGGGTATCGAGAATCGAGTATCGATTGGAACAGGGACTAACTTTTCGTTTTTCCCGGAATCGTTCAAAAGTTAAAATTTCGATTCCTAGTTTCGATATTCACAGTCCGCCGACCAGAAGAAAAAAACAATGAACAATACCAACAAAGAAGCGTCAACCGGAAAGTGTTGGCATAACCACTCGAGTCGGAACATGAGTAGCTTACGTCGGTGGTCCAAAGTGTGGCTTCACTTTCCTAAAAATAACGAAATCTCGGCAAAATGCGAAATCTGTGACAAAAGGAGTATTTGTGACAGAGGGAGTATTTCCTTCAGAAAGACTGTTGGTTGGCAAGGTTAGCTAACTTTTTTGACCCTGCCTCTTAAAAGAATCGGAATACGAGAATCGTTAGGAAACCGGAATTCGAAACAAGGAATCGGAATCAGAATCGTTCAAATTCAAACGATACCCAACCCTAATGGTCATAAGCTGTGTGTCATGACCTGAAAGTATAACGGGAGGAGTCAGATCGGAGATCCAACTCCTCCCACCTTACATATAACTAAACCTACCCAGCTCTCACCCCTGATCCCACAACCCACCCTAAACCTGACCCAACTCCACCCCTCAGATCTGGATCCGACTCCGCCCCCTGGATCCCGTGTACTGCAATGAGGTGCTACTGCACAGAGATGCCGATATCCAAAATCCTTATCCTCGTTTGGACATTTTTTGGTCACCATCCTTATAAATTATACTTAGAGACATAATCTTATAAACAGCTTATAACTTAAACTGAGTGGTGTTTTTTGAAAATGTAAAAACGCATGTTTCCTGTGCAGTCTTCGGATAGAATATACAGTTTGTACAGTACAAACATCATTATGGAAAGTCCCTATAAAACATGTAAACCAGGATTTGTGTGAGTGTGTGTGTTCATGTTTTTCTATCCTGGTTGAGACTTGAATACACTGACTCATGGGGACTTGTGTCACAGTGGAGACCCACATTGAGGTTCCAATGAGGAAGCAAGCTTAGAAATCATTCATAATATTTGTTATTTATTTGAAAGTGTAAAAATGCATGAAGTTGTCCGTGATGTGTTACAGTTTGTACAGTATAAAACTGTTATGTCTGGAGAGTCCCTATAGTAAACCTGACCTGAGTGTGTGTCACAGACAGTGAGTTATACTGTATATCACGTTCTGATCTTCACTTCTTGCTTTAAATGTTGTTTCCACAGACCAATCCACCAGGAAACGTATGTGCGCTCCAGTGCAGTGCCATCCATCCCTGCTAATTTTCACAATCCGCTGCGACGCTGTGATGCTTACTGGTTTTCCTGTGTGCAGTTTTGAAGCAGAACTCCTCCCGGCTCTTCCTCGGTTTGCTCTCTACTGCCACTGTAATGTTCAAGAGGAGGGCAGTGCGAACAGGGTTCTGCATGCACTGACAGAGTGCGTTTGACTCCCTTAGAATTCCTCGCGCAGAGATGCACGTTTATCCAGCGCCTATTAGGCGACATTTCTCAAATGTTGCACTCTACATTCTCTCAGTTTTCTCAGATCGGAATTTTTATTTTGACCCACCCTTCGTCTAAGACATGCAACTTTGGGAGAGCTTGGCAACCAGGTAGTGAACAGCTGTACAGCAGCATGGTGTTTCTAGCAAACAAAATTCCCTGGATCTTCGCCGATTCAATCCACGGATACTTCGTTTGTGGATGTATATTCAGATGTGGTTTGATTGACGCATAAGTGGAAGGAATACGCAGAAAGGCGAGTGAGAATGGCTTCAAAAGAGCGACTGTACGAGCTGTGGATGTTATATTACACTAAGGTGAGTCATGGACAGGCGAACGCGCCAGCCGCTCGACACCTGTTGCCTTCTGAGTTTAATGTTGTCACAAACTTGCCACTGTCATTTAATATTGTGTCTGTTCGTCTGTATATATAGCTGCTAGTAATATGGCAAACAAATTCGCCATAATTCCTTGCCCTTTTGTGTTGGAACAGTTTCAGGAAGTGCGCCTGTGGTTATTTTTTTGGGAAGGTTGCGCGTGCACGTACACAGTGAAAACATTTGAAGCTCACTTAATATTTTCATTAGCTAGTAGGCTATGTTGGTATGAAGCGATTGACAGTTGTTATGACAAGGACTGGTGATATTTTAACTAAGCACGACGGTTCATCACAGATTAATTTGATATTAACAGTTATCCTGTACAGTTCTAGTGTTTACCTGTGTGAGCCAGGTAATGTCATTCTTCTTTCTCTTCACGTCTCTTAGGTAAGTTACGACAATGTAACCGAAGTTAGTCTAAACACGTTTTTTTGTTTGCGTTTTTTTGCGTTATAAAAAACTATCCCGTTCACACGGATCCGGCAAAAACCTTTGAATCGCTGTATTATTCATGTTCATGACAGGCCAGTAGGCTGTCACGTTAAGCACGTAATACGCATGCGCGTGACGCCCCCTTTTTCACAAATTCGAGGATTTTGTAGTTTTCACGGTGATAATAACTTTGTAATAAAGTCGATAAATAAAATCAACAGCAGTAATAAAGCAGTAATATATTAATTAATAGATTAATTAATTATTCATGACAGGCCAGTAGGCTGTCACGCATTTAAGTACGTAGCCTAATACGCATGCGCGTGACGCCCCCTTTTTCACAAATTCGCGGTTTTGTAGTTTTCACGATGATAATAACTTTGTAATAAAGTCAATAAATAAAATCAACAGCAGTAATAAAGCAGTAATATATTAATTAATATATTAATTAATTATTCATGACAGGCCAGTAGGCTGTCACGTTAAGCACGTAGCCTAATACGCATGCGCGTGACGCCCCCTTTTCACAAATACGGGTTTTGTAGTTTTCACGATGATAATAACTTTGTAATAAAGTCAATAAATAAAATCAACAGCAGTAATAAAGCAGTAATATATTAATTAATGTTTTAATTTGAATTTACATTGCCGTACGGGAAGCCTACTTCAACTAAACTTGAATTGTTTTATTTTGTTTAGTTTATTTGGTAACTCTTTAGATTACAGCCCGGAAAGTACTTAAAATGATTTTACAGTAACTTTTGATATGTAGGCTACCCTGTAATAAAAAAGGCTATACAGTATTGTACAGTGTTCTCGCCAAATTGCACCCAAATATAAGATTGTTATAATAGTAGAATGGGTACCCCTTAGTTCTATAATACTTGCAGTATAAATATATATTTTATTAATTCTCCTGGTTGCTACCCCTTTTATTTCACAAACTTTACGTATCGATTTGTTCTCTTATACTTACATGCAGGCAATTTATAGGTACACTATAATTACCGATTGACAAGTTACGCTGTAAATTCATCTTAATTACGCAGTACTTTTCCGGGCTGTAATCTAAAGCGTTAGCGTTTATTTAAATAAATAATTTTCTATGTTATTGCTGGGATGTTTTAGATTTATTTCTGAATTAGCTATGTTTCATGAACAGATCAAGTCGAATCTTTTCACAAACGTTCACAAAATTGGGTCTTAACAATAGTTCACAAATCAGTTATATCATTAAGTGTGCTGCACACATTCTGAAAAGTGAAACATATGCTCCGTACAAAGTTGCATACTCTTGAGTAGTTACTTGTTTTGAATTATTACTTCACTACCGCTAAAAAAAGGATGTTCTAGTAGTATAGTCGCGACTCACTCCAACTCAGGTTCACTACTGCGCACACTCTGGCACCAAATGACGTAACCGCTGCAAGATGTCAACTGTAATTTCATGGATAGAGATATCTGACTATGGCCGGCCAATGCCTCTGCGATGTTATAGGGAGGGAGGCTGACGTTCGGTGTTGGGCCGATGTCTGACAGATGTACACTAGTGTCTATAGTCTATGGCAGGGGTGTCAAACCAGAGAATGTTTACAGTAATTGAAGAGAATTGGCACTGGCTGGTTACTTCCGGTTTCTGGACTGGCTGCAGTAACACGTCTCTGTCCATGCGGTTGAAGTGCAGAATGAATGGGAGTCTATGGGGTTTCACCCCAGAAATCCACTTTTCTCAGTATGTAATTTTTTGTCAAGTAATTTGAAAGTTGCATTCAAAAGGGAGGGCTAAGATAATACACTCAGCTGAAAATTGCATTTTCAAATTCACTGATCTGCTCTAATAATCCGTTAAAAAATATGATGACGTCACACAATAGCAGAATGCTAGCGTGTTCCAGCCAACAATGGCCTAACCTGTAAGAAATCAAAAAGACATAAGTACTCGTTCATTCAACTTTTGGCCTATAATCTATACTGAACTTGCGGAATCAACAATAAAATCTATGTTGATTCAACGACAAGCAGGAGAAAGAGACACATTTAGCCGTTTAGCCCCATAGACTCCCATTTGTTCTGCACTTCGCCCGCGATCACCTCCAGTGGAATTCTAATGCAACCAAGATGATAGACAATGGGGCTAATAGGAAGTGCCAAGGCTCTCCGTTAGACGGGCTCTGGTCAAACTCAGTTCCTGGAGGGCCACAGCCCTACAGAGTTTAGTTCCAATCCTGCTTCAACACACACACTTGTTTTCAAATGAGCCTGAAGGACTTGATTAGCTGATCAGGTGTGCTTAATTAGGGTTGAAGCTAAACTCTGCAAGGTTGTGGCCCTCCAGGAACTGAGTTTGAGCAGTATACTTGTCAACGGTTTACAGACTCGTTGAATCTAAAATTGAATGTTTTCGGTTTTGAGACTTTACAGTTTTATCAGGAGTTCTATGACTCTGTTTTTATGAGCTAAATCATGGTTCCAACAAACTGAACACAGGGGCCATGAAATTACTATGCAAACTATTTATATTAAATTTAATCAACAAAAAATATATTATCAGGAAATAAAGTCCTACCATAAAAAATGTTAGTTTAATCAACATCAATTTTTGCACCCATGACTTATTTTCTGTGATATTTAGAATGTAATAAATTAGGCCAGCATATCAGGGGACACTTGATGATTATGTTGTGACATAGAAGAATCGCTGAATCATTTCTTAACTGGTTCATTGAACTATTCTGGAAGAGCCCTTCTCTTTACTATGAATAAGAAATGGACATGCCCCAAAGAAGAATGGTTGTTGGCAACACCCTCTGGCGGTGCATACAAAGACCAAATTGCACCTCTGCATATGAGAGAGACCGAGAGGAGAGAGAGATTAATTTATATTGTTAAAACAAAATGTAAAGTTAGACATCCAAGTATTCCATCTGCAACTCTGCCATGATCACTTTTTAGGGTCAGCAGCTGAAGTCAGCTGTAATGGCTCACTATTTGAAGTATTCTTTATGAATGGCTACCATGGTAACCAAAACAGCAGGTGCAGGATACAAGAAGCACAGGGTCACTATAGAGAAATGTTGACTAGTAGATCACTGTTTTAATTTTGCACTCTAAAATATTGTATTAGCAGATTGCATGGAATAGCAGCTGTATGAATTATGTAGTAGTGTTCTAGTCTGGTCTTGCCATTGGCACAAAGTTGTCCAGATAGCTTGGAATGTTTCCCTAGATCTCATTCATGGTATTATCCAAAAAAGGAACCCTTTGTCATTACATTCCCATTTATTAATAACTGCTCACAGACAGTTTACAGAAATCCACTCATCCCAGACAGGCAAAGTAGATGACATAAATGTGATTTTCCGTTGAACAATGGTAAAAGGTGAAGTGTATGTGATTTTTGTACACTCATGTTTATGGGTTGGTTCTCACTGCATGACTCAAACTCTGTTTGAAACACCCATTTTAATGGCACTGCTTGCGACTGTCTGCTGAGATTCTATCTGGATAAGGGCGACTGCATAGTTGTTTTTATCTAGGCTCATGAGGCTGTGCTCTATTTGAATCCATTTAAACCTCTCCTCACCTGTTATGCAAGTAATTTGACCATAGAATAAGTCCTGTGTCCTGTCCTCACAATGTAATGAGGTTTCATGGGAAGCTAGTAAATTTGGACATGCAGCCAATAACCCGTTCAAAACCGGGATATTAGCAATAACCCGGTCGCGACGGCCATGTAAACACCGGCAAAAACCCGAATATTGCTCAAATGCCGGGTTTTAAAAACCAGGATATTATACCTGGGGTACCCCTTTTCGAACCCGATTTTTTGGTCATGTAAACGCGAATCGGCATATCGCCATAGTTATTTGTGTTCTGTGCATGTTTTATTCGCAAGGAATCTTGGTCTTTTGAGTAGAGAAACTTCTCGGCGCATACAAAAATCCGCATGCAGTATACCGGAAGTAAACATGGCGAGACGCAGCACAGCATACTTCTGGAGCGAGGTCAGTAACGTTACCAGCATCAAAGCGCAAACAAAGGCGATCGCTATCTGCCCCGAACTATTCATTATCCGCGTGCTGCTGTTGTTGTCTTTGGATACAGGGAGAAAAATCGGAAATGACGCATATTACGTCTTAAAGTTGTTCGTACATCTAGACACTAACCATGCGTCGCCGTTTACATCGGGATATTGCAATTCCATGTATACAGGAGAAACTCTCTCTGCTCAAGCATGTAAACGGGTTATTTCTAATGTTTCATAAACCCGAAAAGTCACCTTAACCCGAAAATTGGCTGCATGTAAACAGTCAGTGTTTGCCTCCATTAAGATTTTTTATTTCAATTTGTATCATCTGCAATTACATGTTAAATCCAAGTGTAATTTGTTAGTTTAAAAACATCATGAATATTTACCCAATCTATTTTCTAAAAACATGTTGTTGTTTTTTTATCAAAATATCACACCTGGATCTTCTGATGAAAACCCAAGGGGGTAATCCATTGACCAGAAGTTGAAGCCTCGCGGGAGCTGCCATCTTGTAGCAGAACTTCACTTGCGTTAGCATTCCCATTGACTCCCATTCATTTTGGCGTCACTTTGACAGCGAATAACTTTACATCTGAGGTGTTTGAAGACCCCAGTTGTCCTTTATTTATTTCTAAACAAACACGACAATGTATAAAATGCTCCATTACCTTGTAGCTTATGTTATGGCCCAGTAGAAGCAGTTTTAGTGAAAGTAGGCTAACGATTGCGTCATACTCACGTGACTCTCTGTCGCACAGTAGAGAGATTACCGTATGGACAGGAGGAGAAGCTTGCAGGTAATCGGGGAAACATGGAGGCTAAATGACAAAATATTTAATGAGAATACCGAGCATAATTGTCTCCTTCTCTTGGACAAGGAACCTCCTATTCACACTCTCCGCCTCTGCAAGTTTCGGAAGGGAATGATTCAGATTTCTCATGCCACAGCCACTAGAAGACAGACTGTTCACGTCACATCTACGTCGTCAAGCTCTGTTTGAGTCTGCGCGTCAGGGACGGAAGTGCAAACAAAATCGCCAAAAACAGGCTTCAGTCATCTCAATGGAGTTCCAATGAGTTCGCTCTATCCACTTCTTAAACCGTCTAGGTGAAAACCCCATCCCAGCAAGCTTGCTTTCTTCTGGCTTTATTTAGTGCAACACGCACATCTCAAGAGCCAATCAATAATTGATGCGTAGATCAAGTCCCCATCCTACTTTTTCCTCAATAATTTATTACTTTCAGATGTACATCACAATATGGAAGAAAAGATCTACTGTAATTATTGTATCGGATGTATTTAGTAATATCTTAATTCTGGCTCTGATCAATATGGCACTCATATTGGACTTACTGCCACCTAGTGCTGTGGATGTAGCATTACATGAAATCAAATGGAAGTGTTTCTGGACCAGTGTTGTTTACATCTTGTGAAATGGTCTATAGATATGTGCCATTTGCAGTCAGACATGATTAATGCATTTTAGTGAGGAAGTACAAAATTACAGAAAGGCTACCAAGATAGAGTGAGTCATGTGATCTCAAGATGGCTGCCCCCATGAGGTGACCCACTCCATGTAGAATTAAACAGCTTTTATAGACTGTTATGACTGGAGTCTTCACTTGTGAGTCAGTGATTTCATAATACGAATGCATGTGGCTGCCTGACTTGACTTTTGAACTGAATACTCCTTCCCCATCAGAGACAGGCAGTACACAATATGTGAAGAACAGCTAAGTTTTATGTCATGTCATTCTGATGATCTTGCTGTATTGTAATGTGGTGCCAGCCTTTTTTAATTTGGCTTTTAGAGCAATGCTGCCTCTCTGTCAGACCACTTCCTCTCGAGAGTGCTGTTCAGAGGACAACACTGATGTGATAACCACTTCCTGTCATGGTTGCTGCTACCATTTGTAACCTCCCAGAACAACCTGTTTTTGAGTTGACAAATACATGGTACACATCATCATACCAGTTCAGTTCAGCTGAAGCCCAATTGAGGAAGAGGTTTTGGAAAATAACACACTTGTGTTTGTTTGTTGTGATTTTTGAGGGTTAACACACTATTCTATGAGCATCTGATATTTGGAAGACCTTCATGGAGATGCTGTACAAATGAGCTTGAGCTAGTTGTCTGGATCAGTTTTAGAAATAGTTTTCTAATTTCTACAATGGAAGAAACCATTATAGCTATTTATGTGTGTGTAAACAAAAGGAGATTCTGGAGCTTCTGGTTTCCACACACACAAAAAAATGTGTGAAAAACAGAGGAGTCAAACAAAATATCATGTTGTTTTTCACAGAAGAAAATAATTATACAGGGTTGAGATGAGGATGAGTAAATGATGAACATCACAGAATTTTTCACCAATTCTATGTTACCATCAACATGAAGTACAGACCTTCTGGACTCCCTCACAGTAATCAATCAAATGCATACGTTATATTACAAAACATGTTAATTCGTTGGTTGCTCCTCACACATGTTCCTTCTAGGAGGAGGCTGACTTGACAGGTGTCTGTTTTTACAGACTTGTTCTACCTGCTTGTTAATCTGAATAGATTTGAGTATATTGTCACAATAGGCTGAGAGTCCTTGTGTAGGCAGTGGTGAAAATACATCACCCACCTCAATTCTTTCAACTGCCATTGTGTACCATTGTCAAGTACCTGTAAGTCAAGTTTTTGAGATACGTCACGTTTAAGACAAATGTTTGTGTACAGGTGGCATTATTTGATGTTACTCTTGTGTGAATGTCAGCGTTGTGCACGTGAGGCACTAAAAAGCATTTTCGGCTCTTGTTTTATCTATTCCCACATTCCTGCAAGCAATGAGAAACGGCCCTCGGATTCCCCAGTGTGGTGGAGCCAACAAAGAGCAACTTCTTAAACAAAAATTGAAAAATTTTGTGCTGGGTAGTTCAATACTTTAATAGACTTAAAATTCTTCAACAGGGCTTTTCATTTCCAGAGCAAAATGCCCAGAGAATTTAACATTCACTCTTAAAAATAAAAGTTTTTTATTTGCATCTATGGTTCCAAATACATCCAGGCCATCCACTTGATGGATGCAATCTCAGAAAAAAAGGCACAAAAGCTGTCACTGGGGCAGTACTGTGCAGTACCCTTTCAAAAGGTACACCTTTGTACCTAAAAGTGCATAATAATACCTAAAAGGTATATTGGTACTCCAAAATTGTACATATTAGATGGGTAATTAATTCATTTTAAATTTTATTATATTGTTGTCTGAGGTGAACTTATGATGTTCACTTGGTTTTTGTATTCAAAAACATCCAAATGAATAACTAATAAGCTATTTTCTACCTTAGTTTTCAGCCCAGCTCAGAAACGCTTGGTTTTTATGGGCGTCTCGCACTGAAGACTTGAAAGTAAACGCCCACTGCTGTGAGTGGATAACAGTTTTGCATATTATAATGAGTTTCAACTCACTCGTCGATGCACGTGGGGAAAATTGTTTTGAGAACGTCCAATGTTGTAAAATGGCAACCGGAATAATTTGCCCATACATGTTCGACCCAGAGTCCATGTGTTGCACCATTCCTGTCAGATCCAATATAGACGGCACAGCACCGTTCTTTCTCTTAATCGGTCTGCAAATCCAGTCTTGTTTACACAACAATCCTCAGTGAAATGAAGCAAACAGACGGTTTTACCCTCATCAGCTGGAACGTCATGAAAAATAAAGTTTTAGCAGTCCTATTGGAATCCAGAGGAAGCTTATGCAGCGACTGTCTTCCACAACCAGGCACTGCACAATTTTTTGTATTCCTCGGTATCTCGATCTGGTTTGTCATCACAAGGTAAGCCTATGTTATTTCAGCGATGCGTGTAATGCGCGAATCAGTGGGCGGGGCTAAACCGGCCGTGTTGAAGTAGGCGTTGACCTTCTTCTGCAGGGGTGGTGTTTTATCCTCTTTGACATCATAGTTCCCCACCTTGAAAAACGAGTCGTTTGCTGAGGCTGGTGTCAATAAAAGCTTTTATTGGACTAACAAGGACGTTTTCAGTTCTGAAACTTACAGGATATTCTTATAATATATGATGACATGTCAAAAGCTCAAGGAAAATTTGATTTTTCAGTTTATCACCCTTTAAGCAGACATGAGATGACTCTGAGCTGCCAAACCCAAACCCAATTTCACAACATGCACTTTGAACAACAGATTAATCAAAAAGATACTAAAAAAAGTTTGCTACTTCCTGATTTTGTAATGCGTTGTATGACCTTCATACATATTTAGTTTGAGTCATTGACACAGCCACTGACTTCAGTCGCCAGCTTTAAGTGGCTGAGGATGTGCACACAAGCAGACTGTCTGGATGAACCAGAAAGCGGTGATCTAAGCCTTTGCATTGATGTGTCATAGTTATTGGTTTTGTACAGTGGATTTTGTTCTTATGTTGCAAGACGTTCTTTATTACTCAACTGCATGGTGTTTTATTGGGAGATTTAATCATTTCTTTGAATGTAAATCTATGAGTCTACATGTATTGTTTGCTCCAGACAGTAGTTTTTCCTGTGATCAATATGAAACAGGAGAGCAGGATTTGTAGTTCCCTTTGAACGGTCACTTCATATTGTGTAGCTACACGCAGTGGGCAAACTCCTTTTCCTCAATTTACAGAAGCCTATTATGTAAAACGCATTTGCAGCTGCACAGCTAGCACACTGAGTGTCTGACACGCTCATAGGCTGTGCTGCAGCAATGGCGTGAGCGCTACTTAAGCTATCAATCTATTAGCTAGATTAATTGTAGAGTTATACGCTATAGAGTATGCATGCCACATCATTAAAAAATCATGTGTTAAAGGGTTAACGATGACAGTCAACAGAGAGGTTACATTACGTATATAATGTTTGAATGATCAGGATCAGTATCAGCCAATCATGATGACAAGAAATCAGTAGTTGGTATGTCTGCTAAAGACTATTACAGCTATATAGTAGATATGCATATATAACTATGGTTGGAGACAAACACTTGCTCTCTGTCTCAGGTGTTTATAGACTTGCGTTTAGTGGCCCTTAGAAACAGTCAGGAAATGATGAGGAATCTGTGTGTGTGTGTGTGTGTGTGTGTGTGTGTGTGTTGTGTGTATACCGTACATCTATGGCTAAACATGATAGCAATTATCATGATATATGCTAAAACATGCTTGATAGCAATGTGATAATACATGTTAGCAATGTGTTAAAAACAATTGACACAATTTACAACATTAAACACATACTTGATCACCAAACGATTAAACATACTTATTATACTGTATGCAGAAGACACATTTTGAATATGACTTTGGTTTTGGAAGTGATACTACATTTATTCTATTATACCTAACTGAAACTAAGATCTCTAGGTGGTTAAAGGGATGTAGCAGGGAATTGAGAGCTGAGTGAATTTGTTGCTTTTAAAGGCTGGCCTTGATGCATATACTATGAATGTTGAGACAATGTAACATTTAGCAAAACATTGACTTCTTTTTTTGTATTATCTTATTTTTATTTGGTACAAATTTTCCACAAAAACGGAAATCAGCAGGCCTGGTACAAAAACAGTTCAATAGAGTGCAGTAACATGTTCAATGCTGCAGGGCAAGCCACACTGCTTTTTTAGAGAGAGATTTTAAAAAACCCCAGGTGGAGGGATAAGTCCAGGCCGCTGCTGTCAAGGAGCTCCAGTACTTTCCGAGACTTCCCCGTGGGACTGTTCAACTATATTTAACCCTCTTTGACTCATTTAACAGCTTCAATCAACTGGAAGAAGGCTAATCAGGAACAGTAATTCACTTTGTTCAACGGTCATGAAGCAACTATTTACTCATTTTGATCCCCTATAACCTAATTAAGAGGAAGTGATTGTTTCCTTCTTTTAGGGTTATTTGTACATTAGTGGGTGAGGCTTGTGGCAGTTGGTGGCGGTATGAGCTGTTTGGAGCCATATAGTAGCCTACATGGTGCGAACTGGTTGAGCCTTTTAGTTGTCTAGGTGTACATAGATTTAATTTGTCTTAAATAATCATGAAAACGGTTGAATGTTAAAGTATTTTTATTGTTTTGCCTTGTGAAAAGACTTTTCACATGTGTCCTGGGGCATGTGTTTACTGACATTGAGAATAATTAATAGAAACCGGGTGAAAAACTCTCTTTGTGTCCGCTGAACAGCTGCAGGCATTGAGAGCCGCAAGGAATCTCAAACAGAATGGCTCATCTGTGATTTGCCATCTTCAGAGAATACGACTGAACTCAAATATATACCGTTCAAGAACTGACCTGAATTAAACTAACTTAAATCATCACCAGACAATTATCATATTTATGGAAAAGGGAAATGTATAGCAATTAGTTTCCATGAATAGGGTACTCATTAAAGAGACCAATTTGATACAATAATGTCTTAACATGGAATTAATCTCGCATGAAAAGCATTTCATTTTAAACTCATCAAATGTCTCCATCTTCCCCTTGAAATTGGGATTTTGGTCTTTTCCAGCTCAGCGGTTTTGACTTTCTTGTCCCAAATGGCACACTCCGGAGTTGTGGACTTCCTCAGAGTCCACACTTCGGTGACATCATGAAGTGCAGACCTATAGTGCCCTTAGCGCGAGTCTTCGAGGCGCATTGAGAGGTATTTTTGGGACAGACTCTGATCGTCACGCCGGAAACAGGGAGACGGTCTGGTTGTTGCATAGACGGTATAAGAAGTACAAAAACAGGATTTATTTTATTTTTCTCAAATCGTATGTCCATGTGAACTACGCAGCCTGCTTTTAAAGTTCTATAATTGTATATGCCACCTGGGCATACAATAGATGTCATGGTTATGTAAATGATAAAAAAGTTGTACATAATATTACATAATGTTCAATTTTAACACAAAATGAAAATGAGTTTAAGAAAAAGGTATAGGTTTCAATATTTATAATACGTTTATGACTCAGTAAAGCCAATACATTCAGTTTTATTTATGTAATTAATTATATAATGCGATCGTATTATTGTACAATATGTACGCCTATGTCATGATACTCCTCCCATCTGTTGTCTGATTGGCCTTTGCAAGGATTCCTGGGTAGTTAAAGTGCGTGGAGCCTGCATCTATGCGGGCTTCGTGGAAGACCGCTTCAAGGGTACAAAGGGGCGCTGCTGAGCACACTTCAGAGTGTTAAAATGCCAAATGGGACAGCCTACGGACTCGTAGACTCGGCGAGCACGCGCAATTAAGTCCACGAGACCGCAAGTCCGCATGAAGTGCGCGATTTGGGACAGGGCCTATTTAAAAAAATCGAAAACGCACAACTACAAAGTTTCAACATCAAATGTGTTTTTATTACCAAAAATTCACCCCAGTAATATTAACTGCCACTGGCATATAACACTATTATCAAACACATATTAAACATTTTCTTTTTTTAATGCAAGTTCTATAACTTTTTTTTATTTAAGTGGCAAAAGTAATAATCACACATCATCTGAAATGTATTTCTACTAAATTTTGGTTTTCATATGCTGACTTTGTTGATTTGTTGTGTACCTTATTCATGAAACGTCAGACGTAAAGTTTCATGTAGAAAGTATAAAGTGTAGGCTAGCTCATTTTTGTTGCCAGGTATGCCTTGTGTAGTAAGAGTGAGTGTCTTCCACTTCCACATATGGATGTGAACATGAATTTACAATGGTTTCACAATAGATTCAGTTCTGAGATACTGCATGAAACATTTTCATTTCCCATTATCAATTACAATGATTTAGTATGTTGGTTGTTGTTGTTATTTTTTTATGGTTAGTTTGAGAAAGTGCAATTTTAATTCTGTTGAAATGAAGCAACCCTGACTTATCTAGTCGATGAATAGCAGTTATAATAAATAAGACCACCCAACCTCTGTACATAAAAATAGTTATTCTCACATATTTTATCTGCCAGTGGAAAATAATATTAGTATTAGGAACACCGCAAAACATTTTTCCCATTTTTTTTATTTTATATTATTACTGTTTTTGTTGAAATTGGTTAAATTGAGTTAAAGTAATGGATAAACATACATTGCCATGACTTATTGATCTATATAGTATTATATTATCTATTATTATATGTTAGCCAATATATATCAAAACGCAGTATAATGGGTTAATCCAGACATACACAAATGCCAGGCAAAGGGACCTATATATTCAACTCTATTTTATTTTATTTTTTTCATAAAAGTGTCCAAAATGGTCTTGTAAATCTGGTATTCTCAATAAATGAAATCTGTGTCAAGAACTAACTTCAAAAACTAATTTACTGAAATAATTGTGCCAGAGCTTAAAATGGAAAACTCATTAAGGGTGATGATATAAACAGTAGGCAACACTGGATCCACAGGGACACACTGTTGGCTTTTCCCCCTTTTAAGTTCAGCACTTAGTTAGGATCAAGTGATCAATCGGCAGAGTGAGTCAATACCAGCTCAACTGCAGTTCTGTGTCATTGCTTTAATAGTTTAATTTTAGGGTTCTCTTCCCATGCAGATGTCAATGAGTTGGTTTATGCATCAAGTCAAGGCATGCCATTTCCACCTGACTATTCATACCGAATGACAGAATCAGTGATATCACTCAATCTTCAGGTTTCCCTTCAGCTATTACTTGAAAGCCCCACTAAATCTTTTTGACTTTTGTGGGATGAATGCATGCTATTACAGCACTCAACCAGAGTCTATGTGAGTCTTTGCCAAAATGAGAGGTTTCTCTGTTACACAACTGGGCTATCAACTCTGTCATATGGTTTGAGCGATTCTTCTGAAGAGACAGGATCATTTTATATGATGCACCGATTTAATTTAGGCTTTTATCACATGTAAACAATGGCTCAACTGTGCTTGATGTTTGAGAAGTCAGTGGTTCCTGGGCATCAAGCAAGCTCCTGTTGAGTTTCCGTTTTCCATTTTTGATGTTCTATATGCGCTAAACAATGTTTATACAGTATGTTGATAATAAAACCCTAAATTAAAAAATATGTTCAGTATATAAACTGTTCATAAACAGCTTTAGAATGTCATGAGTATGAGTAAATGATTACAGAATAACCCTTTAAGTTGTTATTCACTGAAAATCTTGAAATCTGCAGTAATTATATGAATCAGATGTCTTTCAGTAACTCAATTGATCCAGTTTACTAAACCAATGTTTACCAACCAGTTTAACAAATCATTCAGATTTGCTCAAGAATCAGAGTGATCTTTTCTCTCAAGTTCAATAGCAGTTCGGATGTAGTAACTAACGATTATCAGTCAATAACAACTTACATTTCAACCTGTTTCAAAGCTGTCGAATGTTTACAGAAGACTTGGACTTTGGGGCATTAGTTGTATACATCACTATTATGAGACTTTTATGATGAATCTGTTTTTGAAACTCTATTCGAAACCTCCAATCCCCATCCATAATGGGCCCGTCATCGCTGCTCGCAGCTATATTATATATATATATATATATATATATATATATATATATATATATATATAAAGATTCAGATGCAAAAGCCTCTAAATGCCATTTGAAATTTTCTTCTAAAATGACCATTTTTATCAAGCTTGTATATTTAAGTTCAGTAATTTCACTTAAATGACAATTAATAGGTAATCCTCATTGCCATTTAAGTGAAATTACTGAACTTAAATATACAAGCTTGATAAAAATGATCATTTTAGAAGAAAATTTCAAATGGCACTTAGAGGCTTTTGCATCTGAACTCTTCACATATATATATATATTCTCATTGTGTTCCTCTAATGAACGAAAGTCATACAGGTTTTGACCAACATGAAAGAGAATAAATAAAGACAGAATTTCCCTTAAAAATGTTGTGAAAGGTTGCATCAGGTGCACCGTTGCTTACCGGTTGTCGTTCATGGCAAGGTGATGCACGCTCTTCCAATATAGCTGTGGTAGCGGCAAAGAAGGAAGCGAACATGGTGACGATAAGCCCAGCTGAGAGAAGACAGGAAATGTGGCTCAGTTAAAGTGACTTACCATTTCCTGGTTGCTTGACAGAAGTACAGACAGCAAGAGAGCAGAAAAGAGCAGAGAAGTGAGCCAGTGCGTCTAAACTGAGGCGTCATGATGGATTCTGATTGATACTGAGGATTACAAGTGGACACATTCTGGACGTTTTAGAAGCAACTTGGTGGGGGCTCAGCAGAGACCGGGGTAACAAGAGCCCCTCCACCGCACATCACCTGCCATGAGACATGGACTGGCCCCTAAATGAACAGCAATTGGTAAAGTTTCATTTTTTCCACCTTGAGCAGGTTTAATGTTATTTTACAGTTGCGTTCTGCTGTAGTGCACATTGCTTTAGTATACCAGAAGTCCCTTGTGTTTTGTTATCAGAGTGTGTACATTTCAGAGTGTTTTATGAAGCTGCTGACAACTTCCCTTATATGAGTGGGTGGATCAAGCCGCATCATTTAAGCTAAGCATAGCTCCTCGCTCTTTGACATTTTTTCCACCAGCCGCTTTCAAGTGACAGTCACATGGAACTGGAAATTTAAATTGAACTTTTTGACTGGAAAGACTAATTGTCAGAGTTACGATTCTACTGCATTTGCCTATATTACGTTCAAGGTCTACATTTGATCAGTTCATGCATTCATTTGGAATTGAACCCAATGCTAGTGTCATGCTAGAGAAGTGTTCTACAAAGACTATCTTCACAGCTGAGATGATTTGAAGGCAGACAATGAGAATTTCTTGGAGAGTAGGTTGCAAGGGTGGCGACAATGAGATCTATTTATCAAGGAACCCAATAAAACTACATATAAATGTTTGCATATGGCAAATGTTGTGATGTTTTTAAATGATAACCTTAAGAGTACAACAGCTTGTCACTATGGCAGTACAACCTTGGGACAATGCTGTACCATCTACCCCTTAAAGGTGCTTACATACTATAAAGTTTTAATGTGTATGTTTAATGTACTACTATAAACTTTCCCATTGAGAGTGTAAAGACTTCAATCTTTTTATCAAACCATATTTAATCAGATTAACTCTTTTATATTTGCACAAATAGTCTAATGGGAGACATTGCAAGTGCTACTTATTATGGTAAAAACTTAGAAAGCATGCACATCCAAAAATGTCTGAAATGAGGTCTTGCCCTAAAAAAAATTATTTAAACAAATACAAAAACTCAGCACACTGTTGCTATGAATAAAATAAATAAATAAATAAATAAAATGTATGTATAGATATATTGGGCTTACCAAAATACTATAATGTAACATTTCGAGCAACACAGTTCTTCATCTGACTAAAATGGCACTGGCGAACACTACTTATTTTTGTCCTATTGACAAAAGCATGGTTGTCACTGCATTGATTGCATTTAGAATTCACAGTATCCACTGTTACATTGCAAAAGTTTGCATACTTTGTAGTTTCCTGTTGTGTTAACACAAGGGTGTGCGTGCTCTGATTTTGGAGATAGCGCCCAGTCATGCTTTGTGGTGCAAAGACTTATTACGCATGTGCAAAAACATAATTTTGACTGTTTGGTGGGTTGCCTGAGAGAATATTGTATTAGTTGATTTAGGTCTTAATGAAACACCAAATAAGCTGGTTTTGGGTTCACCTGACCCTGATCACATGCATTTCTAATGGGAGTTTTCACAAAGTATGAGTTCAAAAACAGCTGGACGGAGCACAATGGACTGGAGAAGTGGTTTTAAAAGTGGAACTTTTCAGTTTGGATTGGCAAAAGTCTGTGTTTCTTCGTAACCCATTCTTCTGACAATGGGGCTGTCCTGTCAAAAGATGTCTCTTACTCTTTCCCTTTTTCTTTCTCTGTCTTTCAGAAAGATGTTGTTTACCTGCAGCAGTGGTTGGAGGCATTTGTGGCATCTTTTGAGAAGATCATTGATGTGCAGTCGACAGAGCCTCGTCGGTGAGTCAGTTACTTGCTGACCTATAAAAATGTGATAGACACAGGGAGTTGATCTGTAGGTGGTCCAGATGGAACTCTGACTACGATGGTATTTTGCGCTCTATATTTGTTAAATTGCATTTAACAGTTGCTGAGTTTGAAAAAAATCCATCTTTTGAAAATGTACCTATAGACACACCAGGGGCCTGTACCATGATGGTAGTTGAACAAACTCAGGGTTGCAGGATTAGTTTTGAGTTGACACAACCAAACCAATCCAACCAGGCTTTGTTGGTACCATGATGCTGATCATAAACTTTCTCTGTCAACTCAGGCTTTGATCCTGAGTTTATGAGTTTAGGTATGACATCAGTAGCGAACAGCCAATCACATTCTGAGAAAGAGTGAAACTCATTCAAAACTCATTGAAATTAATTTCTTGTGAGAGAAGTACAATTTACTTATTAAATAAAAGTGTTAAAATATTAAGAATTTAAACAAATTTATGCAACAAGAAGAAAATAGCTGTTTGAGAAAGAGGACAACTAAAAGAAAGTCTCAGCTACTGTATATCATGTGCAAATAAAAGTTGATAAAGGTATAGAGGGAATTGAACATTTAAGCTCACATGTAGTCATTTTATAGCTTCATTTATTGATTCTAAAATGTATTTATATTAACTTTATATACATAATCATTTAAAATCTGCACAATAATAATTGATGAACTGAAATTGTACATGTGAGATCGTTTTAGGCTATAATAATTACAGAATTAATTTCTAAATCATACTAGGGCTGTCAAACGATTAATCACGATTAATCGACATCCAAAATAAACTGTGTTTACATAATATATGTGGGTGCACTGTGGATAATTATTTTGTGTATACAAATACACACACATGCATGTATATTTAAGAAAATAACTAAGATTATTTATATATAAAATATTTATATATAATATAAATTATATATAAATCTATATACAGTATATACATGAAAATATTTCTTGAATATATACAAGCATGTGTGTGTGTGTTATATATATATATATATATATATATATATATATATATATATATATATAGTAACACTTTACAATAAGGTTCATTAGTTACTACATTAGTTAACATTAACAAAGAATGAACAATACTTCTTCAGCATTTGTAAATCTTTGGTAATGTTAATTTCAACATTTACTAATACTTTAAAATTTTGTTAACATTAGTTAATGCACTGTGAACTAACATGAACAAACAATGAACAGCTAGATTTGTATTAACTAACGTATATATATATATATATATATATATATATATATATATATATATATATATATATATATATATATATATATATATATATATATATATATATATATATATATAAATAATTATACACAGTGCACCCACATATATTATGTAAACACAAACTTTTATTTTGGATGTGATTATTCGCGATTAATCATTTGACAGCCCTAAATCATACAAATTTATTTACTAAAAGGCTAAAGCTATGATTTTGTCATTTAAAATCATTTGCCGTGGAGTGACTTTATTGCATCATACATGTGTCACTTTGCTCACAGCTGATTGGTCCATGTTCGGTTTACAACCTCTTACCTGGAGCATAACGTGGAGTGTAAGTTACTATGGCGATGAACACTGCTAAAAGCCAAACCACTTTCATGGTGCCTAAAACCCAGGGTTGGCGCAAACTGGACTGAAAAATAGCTGGCTAGCCACCCAAACCGGCTTCATGGTTATACCCCAGATCTGCGCTCTAAAGATTAGCACAGTGTTGTAGTTCAGCAAGGGCAACTCATTTTAAATTGAGAAGAAAAAAAATTGAGGCTGTCTGGAAATATGTTAATGGATGGTGATGCAATGGCCTAAGAAACTTGCCAACTTTTTTTAAAATAGAGCAGATGAAACAAGAATGATCGAGGCTCATGTTCAATGACTTCAGTTAGATAAAATAACAGTACTTAGATTTTTTTTATATCTATTTATCAATCCTTCATCAAAACAGAAAAAAAGCAAAAGAAACCTGTTTTTGTCTGCAGGCTGGAGGAATGGAGCGCCGATGTTCCCCTCCTCCCCAAGGAGGTACTGGTGTTCCTCAGCACCCAGCTGTGGCACAGTGCCCTCCACATGTCAGGGCAGGACAAGAACAGCACTGCTCCACACCCACTGCTCCTCATCAAGTTCTTCATCATCATCTGCAGGTCAGTTCCCACGGAGCAGATAGTGAACGCCATCATTCTCTTTGTGACAATGCCCCAGTGGCTCAAACCACTATCGATAAGCTTCTATCTTCGTACAGCAGGAATAACGCAAGGCAGCGGTTATGCTAAATTGCAAATTTGGTGGAACTGAGTGTACAATAATAGCAGTGCTGATGTAAATCCTTTTGAAATTTCTGCCTGCAGGAATATGGAGAATATAGACTCTGAAAAGACCCCTGGGTTTGTGTTTGAGACAATCAAGCTCCTAAACTTCTGTTTGTCTCAGGTAAGAAGTCAAAAAGTCTGTGATGCTGTCTCACAGTGGTTTGCACCACTGCTGATAAATGTGGGAAATGTGAGTCTAGTTTGCGTCATTTCCTTTTCCTTTTTGTTTATTCTAAACATACTAGTGAAACTTTTGTCCTCTTAATTGTACATTATGCAGCTATTGTTATTACTATACACGTGTTTACTGTGCTTTCATAGGTTTCTGAACTAACAGGTTGAATCAGAAAGCTTTGGGTGGAAGATCACTACTTTACTCAGAAGGAGTGTTTGTGTGATAACAAGCTAGGTTTGTGTATTCACAAGACTCAGTCAAGCACGTGTGTGTATGTTACAGCTGAAGAAGCAGCCAGATGATCAGAGCACTTTACAGTCGGTGGTACAACACGGCCTGCTGCTGTGCGAAAATCTCTTTGACCCTTATCAGACGTGGAGGAGACGGCAGGCAGGGTGAGTGTGTGTGCTGTGTGTCTGTGAGTTAGCCAGGGTGTTAAACCACAATAGGAATGCGTAGGAGCCGTTGTGAGTGGCAAGCTCTGTTTCAGCTCCACTCGAACAGTTAATAACACACCCAGACCTCACCTCTCAGCTTCTTATTCTTAAGCGTTCTTATGCTCAACTGTCTGAATTACACAAAGCATAAATTCCTCACAGCTAGGGCTGTCAAACGATTAATCACGATTAATCGCATCCAAAATAAAAGTTTGTGTTTACATAATATATGTGGGTGCACTGTGTATAGTTATTTTATATACTGTATATAAATACACACACACATGCATGTATATTTAAGAAAAAAATATTATTTATGTATGAAATACTTATATTTATATATAATATAAATTATATATAAATCTATATACAGTATTTACATGAAAATATTTCTTAAATATATACAAGCATGTGTGTGTATTTATATGTACAAAATAATTATACACAGTGCACCCACATATATTATGTAAACACAAACTTTTATTTTGTATCCGATTAATCGCGATTAATCGTTTGAAAGCCCTACTCACAGCACCAATGCATCTCCTCAAACATCACTGTACTAGCCATCCAATAGTGAAGTTCATGGAGGAGTATGCATTATAAAATGTATAATTCCAGCTCTACAAATAGATTGGATGTTAAAAGCTGTTGTTTAACAGTGACTAAACATTAATTGAATTTCATAAACACTCACTGTTTTGGCCGCCATAAACAGTACAATTTGGTAATTGGCAGAAGACTTGTGTAGTCCCTTGTACTGTAGTAAATATTACAGTGTTATCACATTCTTATGGAAACAGCCATTATAGTAATAACATTCTGTAAAGTACCGTGGAATATTGAATGTATAAAATACGATGGTATTACAACCTGAAAACATAATTGTACTGCTATTATTGATATTGAATAGTTTATTATTTTTAAGAGATTTTTGCTTAAAACAAGTAAAATATATAAAATAGAAAAATACAAGACATAATTCATGTCAGTTCCATGGTGTATAAGTAGATTAATGAACTTAATGTATATATCAAAATACCACGGTATTACAACACTATTGTACTGCTAATTATTATTATTATTAAATAATGCTTTACTTTTTGGTAGATGTATGCTTAAAACTAGAAAAAAGCTAGTTGAGAAAATAAAGACTAAATAACAAGTTTTAATACTCAATGCTTCTTAAAGGGATAGTTCACCCAAAAATGAAAATTCTATCATCGTTTACTCACCCTCAAGTTGTTCCAAACCTCTATGTGTTTACTTGTTCTGCTGAACACAAAGGAAGATATTTGGAAGAATGTTTAAATCAAACAGATCTCAATCCCCATTGACTACAATAGTATGTATTTTTTCCTACTATGGTAGTCAATGGGGATTGAGATCTGTTTATTCCTGCTACAGGATATTCCTTTAGCTTATTGCTTTAGTAATAAGTAAGAATGTGTCAAGTTCAAAGAGCTTTGATATGTGTTTTTCAGGGAGGAGGTCAGTATGCTGGAGAGAAGCAAGTATAAGTTCTCCCCTCTTGTTCTGCCAGAGGAGCTTCCTTTACTCTTCCATGGTATGTCACCCACTCCTGCCTTCTGACACACTCTTTACCCCCACATACTCGCTTCATCACATCCTGGGAGATATCACACATACTGCCTCACAGGAGACAAAATGGCTTGCTGTTTGTAAAGAACTATTGAGTAATTAAGTCTATTGATGTAATGTACATGACAGATCAGACAAGAAAGAGAGAGGAATGGGATCAAGACATTAGATTTGAGGCTAGATTCCAACCAGTGCTCCTCAGCAGCACAAATCAAAACATGAAAAGCAGGACTGTGTTGCAGCCTGCAGGCAATGGCCAAAACAAATACCATGATCCTGACAGTGTTACAAGCTTTGTCCAAGCGATTAAAAGCTCTGTGAAGCAATGTCCACACCTATATTGGTTTAGTAGGCAAACGACAGTGGATCCAAGTGGCCTGTGGTCATGAGGTGAGGTAAACTAGCTTCTTGTGCCTAAAAGGTGTTTTTCACCAAAAGGCTTATCATCATTGTGTTTTTAATGTATTGGTGTAATTTATTATATGAGGGTTGTTTGATTTTTCTACTCTGCATGTCATAAATCCAGAGGAAGGGTGGCCATTTGAGCGATTCTACAATCTCCAGGTAGAGCTGGTTTATTCCGATGTGTTGGGTACAAACAGCTAATGTGTGGGAAGGCTGGCTCGGTGTCTGGCTTACAGCACCATTCCCCTCAAAGGGGGAATACAAGGGTCTTCTTGGCTCTCCAGGTGAGTTCCCCTCTTGGCGAACTCTGGATTCAGTTTTCTCCATTCATCCTTCGGGAGTCAGACTCGATGGAGTTGCCCGACACCAGGCCCAGTACTCGAGTGCATGCCCGCTCAGTCAGCTCCTCTACAGGGCTAGATGCCCCATATGTTGTGCTTCCCCCTTGGTAATCCCATATGTGTACACTTCAATGGTACAGTTTCCCAGTTGGTAAACCCGTGTCTTTTCCCTGTTGCTAGTTGTAGTAGTTCCATTCCTTTCTATTCAGGACCTACCTGGAGGTATTTACATATTTTGCTCTGCCCCATGGGTCAGTCTATATGTGTATTTCCACATGTTCCTCCCTACGGGTAGGAGCGTCCCTCTCCATTGTACTAGGTACGCTTACCCAGCATTAATGATAGTGGTCATGCCTGAAAAAAGCAAAGGGATATTAAGGACCAAAACACTCTTTCTGTGAAATAATATGTAAAAGGAACAGCAGCTATGACTGTCTCCATGGTAAACCCTGTCCCTTCCATCCCATTGGCATGGAGGACTTAACTTATAGGCTTACATGGGGCACTAGTAAGGTTACGACTTAATGGGATCAGTTGGCAAAAGGACGCAATACATCGTTCAGGATCTGCAGCTCCATCACTCGTAACACAGTTCAGTGGTTGTGGGGCTTTGCATGGGCCCCATTTGTCAATCTTTTCATCATAACGTTGAATGTGACTGAAAGATTGGGAACGTCTTGTTCCCTGATGGAGGGAACAGAGACATTATGTTCCACCTTCCACAAACCTGATTCACAGCGGAATGGTTGGGTTTCTCGTCTCAACTCCTCAGCATAAACCTGAATGAGTTGATGCGTGCCACCAACTCAAATACCGATATGTACAGGGTGTGGCTTGGCATGCGAATTCCAGTTCGCCATTTTCATTGGCCATATTTCTCTAAGGGTGCTTTCACACCTGGATCGATAGGAGAGGCGTTGTTCGAAAACAAAGGGGCGTTTCTTTTTGGACCAGTTCGTTTGGTCATATGTGAACACAACAATCACACTCTGAATCGGAACAAAACAACCGAGCTGAGACTGCCTAGAAGAGGTGGTCTCGGCTTAATTCCATACAAACCCTGGAGCGGTTCATTTGTAGTAAGACACAAATGACCCACGAACCGGAACAAATCAACTTTCTCATCACTTGTACCTTCACTTTTGGCAAGGTGGTCTTGTACCTTAATGTACTTCTGTTGGAGTTTTCGCCTTTGTGCAGCACTGCTCGACGGACTGTTCATTACCCCTTTCTTTCATTTTATAGCTGATCTTCTTGTACACTTCGGTGTTCTTGTGTGTAGTGTCCAACATCCAGGAGATGTGTTCTTCCGACCAAATATCTATGAGGCATTTCACCTCTTTCGTAGCATCAAGTCAACCAGCAATTCATTTTGTGTTAGGCTACTGTTGTCATGGCGATGTCCCACAATGGAATGCACAACTTGCACGCATGCGGTATTGATGCAATGGCGTAAGGAAATTTGGACCACTTTACAACATGTGTGCTGTGAACAGAGTGACATATTAAATTGATTCGGAACAAAGTATTCTGTTTCGGATCTGTTTGGAACAAAACAAATCGATCCATGTGTGAAAGCACCCTAATCTCAGAGGGGAATGGGTCTCCCAAGTGAGACCTCATTTGCCAGTCTTTTGACATGACGTGTCTGTTACGAGAGTTGCATCAGTAACCAAGATGTTCCTCATCTCATAACCTATTTAAGATTCTTGTCACTAAATGACTGGTTACTCCCACAGACTACCTACAAGAGAGTGAACTAATCCCAGAGCCCCTTGTGGTGAGGCTGGTGCACCTACAGGGAGCCGTTATCAGTGGCTGCAAGGTAAATTCGACACTTCGGCCCTGTTTACATGATTTATTTTCTGAGGGGTTTCATAGGGACCCCTGATTTTGTGACCACATACCTTTCTATACGAGTCTGTTACGTGCTGTCATTTGTGTGTTTCAGAGGAACGGCCTTCTCTCCATCACCCCCAGGCTGTGAAGGACCTCATGTCTGTGCTGCGTTCCTGGTGCCTCTGTCCTGCTTCATCCCCGCAAGAGCCCAGGGACCCTCAGCTGCTTAAAATGTCCCTGCGGTGCCTGACCACAATGATCCACCTTCTGCACTCCAGCAACCCATGCGATAGGCAGGTTGAGATTCGGACTGTACTGGAGAATTACTTCCAGCTGCTCAACTGGAACCGGCTACCAGAGAGCCAGCAGGGAGATATCCTGGCCTGGGAGGATAACCTCAGTTATCCTTCTCGAACATATGCTGAGTAAGAGAATATTTGCCATCACTCTTTAACTTTAAACATTTTTCATAATTTACTCACCCTAATGTCATTTCAAACCAGTGTGATTTTTTTTCTGTGGAACACAAAGGAAGATAAAGATAAAAAATTTAACCCCATTGTTTTTGACTTCTTTTGAGTTCTGCAGAAGAGGGCTGTGCGATTAATCGTAACTGATTTTAAATTTTCGATTCTGTTTTCCAACGATTATGAAAACAAGATAATTGAGGTAAAATGATTATTGAGCTGCTGCCGCATTCTGTACAGCGCACCTTTCTTTCCATCACATGAGTGCGCTTTCGCTCCCACCTTAAAGCCCAAAAACGTAACATACAAATTAGCAAAATATGTGTAGTCTACTGTAGCTAAGCTGCCAGACGTGCTTGATATTAAACAGTGTTATTAAAAAAGCATTCAGCCACAAAATAGACACTTTTCTGCGTGCGCACTCTGCTTATCTGCGTTTGACTCCGAATCAAAGTATAATTTGAGCTTTAGGTGTGGGCCTAACGGTCAAATACTCACAAAAATGCCATTTAAGCAAGTATTCTCGTAAACCCAGTTGTTAATGTCTTAAGTGAATGTGAACAGTTGGTAGAAAATAGGATGTGTATCAATATATTGATTCCATGCAGCTCTTAAAGTGACAGCAGCCTAATAAACCTGCTGCTGTTTGTGTCATTAATGATAATCAAACGACAAAAGACATAGAAAATCACCCATTGCTCTTGCTTGAATAACTCAAGTAGCTTTATTAAGGATTAATCTGTATTTAATGTACAGTGAACACTGTGCAGTTATTTTACATTTGATTATTAGGGCCCAAGCCCTGAAAGGGCGCAGAGCCCCTATTGTTTACTTCCGATTATTTTTTTTTTATTTTTTTTTTTTTTCTAGCGACTATTCGGGCACTTTTGGGGCCCTTAACATGCTCGAAAACTCTTGAAACTTTGCACACGGGTCAGAACCCGCGGCCATCAGAGCCGGGCTGAAGCTGGTACCCGGGCGTGGCAGGGCGGCTCGTCAGCGCCCCCTGGAATGGGGTCCGAACACCTGGTCCATAACTCAAACACACTTGCATGTAATAATATGAAACTCGGTACACATGTCGATAGCAGAATTTCATCTATACCTCGTGTTCTTACTTTTACCCCAGCCCAACAGGAAGTCGGCTATTGAGGTTTTTTTGTAAAACACACGCAATGAACTTTTAAATACTCCTCCTAGAGCTCTGATCCAAATTCGACGAAACTCGGTCAGCGTGAAGTCAAGACATTGAGGATGAAAGTTTGTGTGGGGATTTTTGATATCTCGAACGGTTTGGCCGTGGCGAGGAAACGAAACTATGGCGAGAAACGTGAAACAGGAAGTGTGTCATAACTTCAGCATACATTAACTGATCTGGATGAAACTTCAGCAGTGCGTTCGCTGTAAGAGGACGATCACATGGATGTGACTATTGTGAGTCAAAGTTATAGCGCCACCAACTGGCAGCAGGAAGTGTGTCACTTTCAAAATGCTTTGAAATCACCCTCTTATTTTTACCCGATTTGCTTCAAACTTCATCTGTATAATGTAAATACACGGCAGATGAAGACCTATGAATGGATTCTTGATATCTTTGAAACTGTTGCCGTGGCGACGCATCAAACTTTACCATTCTTTTAGGATGCATTCTTTTAGGGATTCGAACATTTGTCCATAAATCAAACACACGTGCATGGATTAATATGAAACTCGGTACACTCATAGATCACATCAGGCCAAACAACTTTCGTGCTCTAAGTTTTACGACAGTTCGAACGGAAGTCGGGAATTATGTTTTTTTTTTTTAGATAAATGTCCTAGAAAAACATCAAATTACAACCCATGCTGTTACCAATCACCACCAAACTCGGATGTGCATGAAGTCAAGACATTGAGGATGCTAAATTACGGACGGATTTGTGATATCTCGAACGGTTTGGCCGTGGCGAATTTTTTTGACTAAAAAAGGACACATAAAGTGTGTTATAACTTGGTTAGTTTTACTGACAGTTACAAAACTTGCCGTGTATATTGTTCTATTCAAGCCAAACAACTTTCTAATTAACAATAATAAGCTCAAACCCACAGAAAGTCAGATATTGTAGTTTGAATATGATCATGCTCTTTCTGAGCCTGAGTCTTTCTTGAGTCTCTTGACACACAGTCTGTGTGTGTGTGTGTGTGTGGTAGGGGAGGGGGCTTAATCATTTCACTGTGTGTCTGGCCTGCTAAAGTAAATACATTTCTTAAGCCTGGTATTTTTTAAATAAGTTTTTATTTTTATTTTTTTATAAGTAAAGGCATATAACCTGTTTAATTGTAGTGCATTGACAATAGTTTTATATAATTAGTGTATTAATTAAATTAACTTGGTCCATAAATCAAAAAGGAAGTGTGTTAAAACTTCTGCATACATTAACTGATCTTGATGAAACTTCAGCAGTGTGTTCGTTGTAAGAGGCCGATCACATGGATGTGACTATTGTGAGTCAAATATATAGCGCCACCAACTGGAAGCAGAAAGTGTTTCACTTTCAAAATGCTTTGAAATCACACTCTTACTTTTACCCGATTTGCTTCAAACTTCATCTGTATAATGTAAACACACGCCAGATGAAGAGCTGTGAAAGCATTATTCAATATCTAAGATAATGTTGCCATAGCAACGCATCAAACTTTAACATTCCTTTTTTTTGATGATTTTGAGTCTCTTAGCGGCTTTTGGGGCCCTTAATGGGTTTGAAAACTCTTGAAACTTTGCACACAGGTCAGATCCCACAGCCATCAGAGCCGGGAAGATGGTACCCGGGTGTGGCAAGGGGGCTAGACAGCGCCCCCTGGAACGGGGTCCAAAAACTTGGTCCATAAATCAAACACGCTTGCATGTAATAATATGAAACTCAGTACACATGTTGATCTCATCGTTTCATATATTCATATATTCTCCTCAAGCCGGACAACTTTCTAATTTACACTCATGAGCTAGGACCCACAGAAAGTCAGATATTTTGGTTTGAAAATGTTGAGTGTCTCTCTGAGCCTACACTTCTGTATGGCAAGCCCTTTTAACATTTAAAAGCTAAGTTTGACTATTCGTAATTAACATTGTAGATATCAACAACGTCTTTCTAGTCGTAATTACATTTTGGATAGTTTGTATTATCATTTAAGATATCTGTAACGTAATTGTGACTAGTCGAAACGACAGATAGAGTATGGCAAGCCGTTTTAACATTTAATCATTTTAACCTACTAGTCTCTATTTTCATGCTACTAGTACTTATTTTTTAGATACTAGTATCTATTCCATTAAGTACTAGTACTTATTCATTAGCTACTAGTGCTTATTCTTTAGATACTAGTGCCTTTTCTTTTAGATACTAGTGTTTATTCTTTTAGGTAATAGTACCTTTTTAAAGATTACTAGTACTTATTCATTAGAACACTAGTCCTTTATTTATTAGATACTAGTACTTCTTCATTAGACACTAGTACTTATTTCAATGGTGACTAGTAACTATTCTTTTGTTACTAGTCACATTTTTTCCAGTGACTTCTATGGTGATCTGTCATTCAGATATCAACTATTCAGTTCTGACTAGTATGTTCAGTATGTATTCCAATTGTGGAATACATACTAGTATGTATTCCAAAGCAGGGGTTACGTTTTTGCACGTCGTGCAGAATAACCCTAAAGGCACCAAGGTGGCGGTGCGCACCGGCTTTATGTGTATATATATATATATATATATATATATATATATATATATATATATATATATATATATATATAAATATAGCTGCGAGCAGCAATGGAGGGCCAAAGCCGGCGGTACCGCCATCCCGGTGCCTTTAGGCACCGGGGTTGCGGTGCCACCGGCTTGGGCCCGCAATCGCTGCTCGCAGCTATATTATTCAATTTATATTCGGAATTACTTAACTGAATACCACTGATCTCCCTGAAAAACTTAAACCAAAAAAAACGTTTTATTTCTGACTGTTTACTAGTCTTCTATAATTGTTTTGAGGAACTGTACATAAATTAAAGTATCGGTAATGGTGAAATTTCACTGATACCTATGATATCTGAAATAAGACTTTGATCATATCCCCATCAATATTTGTGTTAAAATCTTGATTTCAATTATTATTACTAAAATAATCATGATCAGGATTTTTTTCCACAATTGAGCAGCCCTTCCACAGAAAAAATAACTTCATACTGTACATTTTTGCAAGGGTGAGTAAATGATGAGGAAACCCAAAGCTCATGAGACTTTGGGTTTCAGATGTTAACTTGAAGTGTTCATCGGGACAATTAAGCATTAGCACCTCATTGCAGTACACAAGATCCAGGGGGTGGAGTTGGATCCAGATCTAAGGGGTGGAGATGGGTAGGATTAGGGGTGGGTTTAGGGATCAGGGGTTGGAGATGGGTAGGTTTTGGTATATGTAAGGATTTCATGTTCTGCAGTGAGGAACATCTCCAATTAAGAGATGAGTTTTTCTTTCAAAGTACAGACACAATAACCTTAGGTCAGTCATTAATTGGTTAGTTCTTCTTAGTCTTTGTGTTTCAAGTGTTCATTTAAAGTATCCAGTGTTTTTCTATGGTGGAAGGGCACCATGAAAAATCATTTTAAAGGTATAATTCACCTCTAAATGATTTCTTTCTTCTTTTACTCACCCTCATATGACCTTCCAGGAACAGATATTTGAACACACCCCTTTCATTAAACAAATCATTATATGTAATGCATTGGCTTGTTTGCTTTGTAAATGAGTTGTGTCAGTTTTATTTGCATTTATTAGGTTCTCAAGATCTGTTTGTGTTTTTAGTTTAGTTTAGTCTGTGCAGCTTTCATGTTACCTCAATATCCTCTGTTGAAATTGTGGGTTAATTTATATTATTATTTATAAAATGTGAGGGAAAGTGCATATCAATATGTCGTTTACATTCTCATCATTTCCTTTAAATAACTTTTCACTCTTTTTAAACACCTTCTCTGTCTTCACTAGTTCAATTATTATTAGCATATATTTTTAAAACACAAATTATCAATTAATATAAGGTCACGAAACTGCATGCATTATAATTTTGAAACAAATAGCAAAATAAAATTTAGAATCATTTTGTGTGAGTATATGTAGTATGTATATGTATATATAGTCTTCAGCATGTAATGTGATACTGATATTTCATCATGATGAAACTGTTGGCATTTTGCATCAAGAAAAAATCGTTTAGATTGTATGTCAACTCAACAAAAATGTATCATACATGGCAAATTGTAGTGCTTCTGATTCTAAATATTTAACCCAGATCACTGTGTCTGATATGTTTGATTTTGTTTAAACATTTATATTATGTTTGTGGTGAACTTCCCTCTCTTTTGGAGAAGTTCAGAGTACTTGTAGACAGTTCTCTGGAAACAATTTGAATAGAGAAGTTGAACCAATCGGAACAGCTGTTTGGTTGCATTTAGTCTCTTCTCCACCAGTAATGCAGACGTCCCAGTGCTTGAACTGGCATAATTTTATTTGTCTAGAGGGCACAGGTCAAGAAGTCTGAATGTTCTTGTGTTTTTGCCCTGCAGATGCTATCCCAGAGATCCTGCAGTGTTCAGACCGGCCAGGTGTTGCAGGCCATCTTTCTAACAAACAACTGTTTTGAGCACATCCTCCGCCTCATCCAGAACAGCAAGGTCAGAACAATACCTACTTAAACCCTCTGAGATATCTGCAGCACTGTTTCACAATACCAGCCCTGAGGATTCAAACCATTCTCATGGCTGACAATGGAAATGTGCCAACCTGCTGGTGTTTTTTCTGAAAGATAACAAGCAGACACCTGTCCTCGAATAAACTAATCTGATTTGCTATGGTTCCATCTAGAAGTTTCTCTAACTGAAAGGTTTTCATCATTTATCAAATTTTAGAAACGTTTTTTTAATAATTTTTACATAAGGTATTTCTAAGGTATGTTTTCCCTACTTTAGAAAGTTTCCCACTAAAGGATGTCAGTAGGGATTTGAAGCTGTTCTTTTACATTTTGGGAGCAGAATAAAAACTGCAATAAGACAAAAATGTCTCAGAAATATCACACTCTTAGAAGAAAAGGCTCTATATAGAACCTTAAAAGGTTCTAAAGCGCTACGTATTTGGAACCCCTGAAAATGCGATGCATGAATGATCACAAAATTCAAGATATGGGGGTTAAAAAATGTAATTAATCAATATCACACAAAGAGTGACATTTCAGTTTTTATTCTCCAAAAATCTGCATGATTAAAATGTGATATTAAGTTACTACAACAGTTTAATAAACAATAATTTAATTACAACTACAAAATGTTGCAGAATAATGTAATATATGAATGAATAATAGCCTTTTGTGCCAAAAGGGTTCTCTCTTGTCATTATTTAACCTTTTTTAGCATAAAATGTCCTTTGGAGTTGAGTAAAGAACCCTATGCTACATATATAGAACCCTTTTTGGTCAATGGCATTTCTTTTAGTCTAGATCTAATATTTTTTTCAAAAATACAATAAAGGTTTAATTTATGCGTACAGTAGTTTGTACATTTGAACATGTTTTAGTTTCTGAATTAAAGTTCATGGTTACACTTTATTTTATGCCTGGTTCAGATTACACGATTTTAGCCTGATTTTGGCACTATCCGATTTTGGCACTATCCGATTGACATAGGGTGTCGTAGGGATTCGTAAATGACAATGGGTGTCGGGATGCAATGATTAAGTCGTATTATCTCGTATAGTGTGTCATAGTGGGCGACAACCTACGCCGCGTGCCGCGATTCTTCATCGACAGCACAACAAAAAGACTGTCGTGTTTAATTTTTTTAACGGTCGTCCACGACGGTTTCGTCACATGTATGAAGTTGACCAATAGGAGCACAGAAGCTTTTTCGTACACAACTTTCGAAAATGGCGAAACGAAAGAGAGACGATGGTGCTAACGTTAAAACTAAAATATAAAAAAAACTATATTTTTCCGCAAGTTCTCTTTGGAGGATTGACAGCCCAGGATACTGTCCTCTTCGAGCAATCCAGGAACGTGTCCATTGTCGGGTTTTCTTTCTTTTTTTGCTTTTTTCTGAACACAGGACAGCCAATACAACACTCTCTGCTTCATCCATTGTTTGTTTACGTTCGTTTCCGGAAGTCACTCGCTACTAGTTTCGCCTTCTCTGATGACATCACGACCGTTGTTACGGCACGCGATGACTGGTGAGGAAGCAACATGTAGTCCACGACACGACAAGATTTAAGGAGTCAAAATCGCGTAATCTGACACAGTGACTATCATAACAGACAAAAAAATCATGTAATCTGAACCAGGCATTAAGGCGTCCGTGTTACAGTGTAACTATGCATTTAACTACTGAGAAATAATAATTGTCTACATGTAAATAGTAAATGGTATTAGTTACTACATGGACACAAGGACTCTGTAAAATAAAGTGTTACCAAATAATGTCAAACTGTCCCAATATTAAATGCCTAATGTTTTTTAATTATTTTAATAGATATTTGAAAAATATGTCTGCCAAATCAAAGTCAGGTGATGCAAACATAACATCCTTGCAAACAATAATAACTGTGTCAAGGTCAATAGTCAATAGCTAAGGTAGTTGTAAAAGTCATGTGGTACAACTCACGAAAATACAATGATATTTATATATAAAAAAAATCATGATATTTGCACAAAAATACTTTTCACTGTAAACTATATTTAAAAATGTTTTGCAATAATGATTAAGATTTGTACACTTAAAATATTGTTCTACTTCTTACTTGATGGTTACACCACATTATCATTTTAAGTCAAAGTTTTCTTGAATATTACATAAATTGATATAAGAAAATGGCATACATTTTTCAAACCAATATTAATACAAATTCTAGGAACTTGGAACATGCATTTAAGCTAGATGTGTCATTGACCCATCAAGCTTTTCAACTCATCAACACTATTTTACAGACAGATAAACATTTACAGCATGACAGACCATATTTAACCCAGTGCGTCAAAGTGACGAATTATTACAAATTATTTGTAGTGCATAGCCTCTGTTTCCGTCAGGTGATGAAATATAGGTGCTGGGTCACTGGTTTGAATGTGATCACAGTTGGTTTGGCTAAGCTGGGTGGTTTTTGAGTGTGTTGTAACTAGGCATTATATTGTGTAATGAGGATTGCAAAAAGCTTCTCTTTTTCATCTTTTTAAAAAATCATTTTCACAACGTTTTCGGTTCTTTTTGCTTTATTTATCAGTAAGTTTCATTTCTGCTTGCTTATTTATCTCTGACTCACTTGTGTTCATGTGTTTGTTTGTGACGGTGCGTGTGTGAATGTGCGTCCGTCCTGCAGCTCTATCAGAGTAACAGGTTTATGGTGGAGTGTGAGGGCCAATGTGACCTCACTACACGTTTGCTCACAGAGGCTGAAGTGGAGCAGGTACTTTCCCTTCACCGCTGATCAGTGTGGCGTTCGTCAGCAGGAAACCCACCCTTCACTCGACTGACACAAACGCAGGCAAACACGCGAATACACAGACAGAAAAACTGCTGATTGAGCAACCTCAGATTCTGCGTAACCTACCGTTCCACAAACATGCAATACACATCTGTATGCATGCACACGTGTCTTTGCATGTGTCAGTTCACTTAAATGCGACAAAAGAAATGTGGAAAATTACATTATGCGGTTCCCATACATGGTAATACATCCCATGATGTTTGGTATTTGGATGTGAGATTGATGGTAATCTCTTATAATGTGGTATGTTTTGCATAACATCAAATTGCAACAGCATATCACAGCACTGGACATGGGAACTCATTTATTTCCATTGTATATCAGTGTTAATTTAATATTATTTATATACTATTATATTTTAAATTATTTAAATGTTTCGTTTAGGTTTTAGTACATTGAGTGCTTTTGTCATTTTGATTTTGTCATTTTTTTATATTTTTAAAAAGTTTTTTATTGATGAATTAGTTTATATTAGAGTTTTAGTTTACTTTCAGTAAATTGTATTCAATTTAAACTCATTACAGTTTTTTCACCTTTTGCAGTTTTTCCTAATATTTGTATTTAATTTTCAATATATAGATATGGTAATAATAGTAACAAGAAATTGTAGCATTTGATACCATGGTACCATCTGAGTACTTTTTTAACGGTTAGTGCCGTGTCAGTACACAGAGGGTGAGGATCCTGCTGATGGTGGTTTTGTGTGTGTGTGTGTGTGTGTGTGTGTTTGAGAGAGTATGTGTGAAGTTCTTTGGATGTATTATTGCAAGGCCATGTCATCTTGCATGTTGTTTTGCAGTTTGCAGAGTGTTTCTAGATTTTTAGCATGTCTAGTCTGGCTGCGGTGCTGTGGGTGTAACATTGGTGTGTGTTTTTCATTTGGTGGTCTTTGTTGGAGATATTTGTGGTTGAGTGGTGGTAAATATTTCAAGGTTAAAGTGAGAAATCTGTTGCATGTTTTCAGAATTTATGAATTTATCAACCTTGCATACTTCTCCCTGAAACTTAAAAGAAATATTTCACACAAAATGCCATTATGCTCACCAAGGATGCCGTTAAAACAGTCAAATTGTGACATATTTATTCGATTAAAATAACTCTTTTTTATATATATATATATATATATATATATATATATATATATTAAAGTGTAATTTATTCCTATGATTACTCCAGTCTTCAGTGTCACATTATCCTTCAGAAATAATTATAATATGCTGATTTTGGAGCTCAAGAAACGTCTATTCTTATTGTTATCAATGTACAAACCAGTTGTGCTGCTTAATATATTTGTGGAAACTGGAATGACTGGATGTTTTATCAATGTAATGCATCCTTGCTGAATAAAAGTATTAATTTCTTTTTTTATATAATCCCGCTAATTCCATATTTTTAAACGTTGGTGTATGTCATTATTTACTTACTTAAATGTCATTCCAAACCCATAAAAAAGGAGAAATTCTGAAGTATCCTTATGCAGTTCTTATAACAGTGACCATGTCTGTCAAGCTAAAATGCTCTACAAACATCATACACATAATAAAAGTGGTCCATATGACTTGGCACTTCTAAAGTCTTCTTAAGCCATACGATAACAGACCAAAAAAGTCATTAATCATTGAAAATTTACTGTGTTACATTTAGAAATGTAACGGACTTGGTTTCTTTACATGGGGTTGGAAATACATTGGTGTGCTTAAATAATGAATATTCTGAACTAATCATTTAACATATGAGATTATGAGAAGATTGTGAACTAAATGGTGTGTGTATTTTGTGTGTGTAGGTCTGGGAAAAGGGCTCTGACTGCATCACAGTACACGCCATTCGAGTCCTCACCGCCATTATGAGCAACTCGCCCTCTGCCAAGGTATGACATGTCTCCGTAGACTCATTTCTCACGCCTCCTCTCCTCTCGTTCCTTATGTATGTTTCTCCTAAAGTCTCTGAAAGGTCATTTTAGAGACGCTGCTCGTCTTATCAGCATAAGTCAAAGTGCTTGCGTGTGATAAATGTGCCCCTTATACGCGTGGGTTTAATCTTATCAGCACATTTGATGTTGTGGTGTAGAACCAGGTCACCCGTGGTGACGTCATAACCTCCTCTTTTTATTTTATGGTACTTCCAGGTTAAAACGTGTCATAATCCCATGACCTATTTTTTGTTTATTTTTTCTCTTGAAGTGTATTTTCTGACTAATTTTCAGAATTAAACTGCTACTTCTTTATGTAAATGTGCTTTATTGTTATTAGCTAAACTCTTTGCTGTTGGGTCAAATATAGTTTGTGCCACCCTTTTCTTCTATAACACCATCTTTGGAATACAAACATTATACTGCAGCACAATGAAGATTTATAACTTTTTGTTTTCTCAGTTTTTGCCGTATAGTTAATAAATAATCTTAGTGGCCTTGCATTGTGAAAGCAATTTGCAGCTGGACTTTTAAAGTAAAATTCTGTTGTTTTTTATGATATTCCCACTTGGAAAACATTTCTACTTTATATAATACCTTTTGTGCTTTGGTTTATTTTGGGTAATGGGTGGGAAAAACTCCCATTGTATTCTGTGCGTGTTCAATTGTAATGTAACTGGTTTTGTTTGGTTTGTCTTCCCAGGAGGTATTTAAGGAACGAATTGGCTACTCACAGTTGTTCGATGTGTTGAAAAGTCAAGGACAGCCCACCAAAAGACTCCTGCAGGAGCTGATGAACATGGTAAGTGAGAAGAGAAGAGATTAAGGCTGTTATTTTATACCCTTCCTTTGCTAACTTCCCTCCATCTCATTCACGCGAATGTATGTCATTGCTTACATTGCACAAGTGCCCACTACTGGCGGAACGCTTGAAACACCCTAAGCCCTTGATCACTTGGAATCCGCAATTATTATTTACATTAAGAATATGTTTTACGGTCCATTCTATAGGCCTGTGTATATGCTTGGGCTGTTTTTATATACACTCACCGGCCACTTTATTAGGTACCCCATGCTAGTAACGGGTTGGACCCACTTTTGCCTTCAGAACTGCCTCAATTCTTCGTGGCATAGATTCAACAAGGTGCTGGAAGCATTCCTCAGGGAGTTTGGTCCATATTGACATGATGGCATCACACAGTTGCCGCAGATTTGTCGGCTGCACATCCATGATGCGAATCTCCCGTTCCACCACATCCCAAAGATGCTCTATTGGATTGAGATCTGGTGACTGTGGAGGCCATTTGAGTACAGCGAACTCATTGTCATGTTCAAGAAACCAGTCTGAGATGATTCCAGCTTTATGACATGGCATATTATCCTGCTGAAAGTAGCCATCAGAAGTTGGGTACATTGTGGTCATAAAGGGATGGACATGGTCAGCAACAATACTCAGGTAGGCTGTGGCGTTTCAACGATGCTCAATTGGTACCAAGGGGCCCAAAGAGTGCCAAGAAAATATTCCCCACACCATGACACCACCACCACCAGCCTGAACCGTTGATACAAGGCAGGATGGATCCATGCTTTCATGTTGTAGACGCCAAATTCTGACCCTACCATCCGAATGTCGCAGCAGAAATCGAGACTCATCAGACCAGGCAACATTTTTCCAATCTTCTATTGTCCAATTTCGATGAGCTTGTGCAAATTGTAGCCTCAGTTTCCTGTTCTTAGCTGAAAGGAGTGGCACCCGGTGTGGTCTTCTGCTGCTGTAGCCCATCTGCCTCAAAGTTGGACGTACTGTGCGTTCAGAGATGCTCTTCTGCCCACCTTGGTTGTAACGGGTGGTTATTTGAGTCACTGTTTCCCTTCTATCAGCTCGAACCAGTCTGGCCATTCTCCTCTGACCTCTGGCATTAACAAGGCATTTCCGCCCACAGAACTGCCGCTCACTGGATGTTTTTTCTTTTCGGACCATTCTCTGTAAACCCTAGAGATGGTTGTGCGTGAAAATCCCAGTAGATTAGCAGTTTCTGAAATACTCAGACCAGCCCTTCTGGCACCAACAATCATGCCACGTTCAACGTCACTGAAATCACCTTTCTTCCCATACTGATGCTCGGTTTGAACTGCAGGAGATTGTCTTGACCATGTCTACATGCCTAAATGCACGGAGTTGCCGCCATGTGATTGGGTGCTTAGAAATTAAGTGTTAACGAGCAGTTGGACAGGTGTACCTAATAAAGTGGCCGTTGAGTGTATCTGGAATACAGGTTAAACAGTCAGATACTTGGGTATTGTAATTAGTAAATCAGATGCTGAAAGACTAACAGAAATTTTTTTGAAAAGATTACAAAAAACAAGAAATATTTTTAACTGTTGGCTCCAAAGAAATGTATCTATTCAAGGTCGTGTGTTGATTTCAAAGGCTGAAGGCATCTCCAGAATTGTATATCCAGCATTATCTCTTTATGTAGATTCTAAAATGTGTGCTGCAGTTGATAAAATCTTATTTAAATTTATTTGGAGAGGTAAAACAGAATATGTTAAAAGGAAGACCATAATTAGAACTGTATCAGAAGGAAGACTAAATGCTTTAGACTTTGACACTATCAACAATATATTTGAAATGAATTGGATCAAACATTGTCTTTGTGATAATAGCCTTCCATGGTTTTTCATTCCCAATTTAATCTTCAAAAAATGTGGTGGTCTTAATTTTCTACTTGCTTGTGATTTTAAATGTACTAAACTCCCAATTAAGTTGTCCAACTTTCATAAACAAGCTTTGAATGCGTGGAAATTAATTTACAAACACAACTTCTCTCCCCATTCCTGTGTTATTTGGAATAATCAATATGTACTTTTCAAAAACAAGACCATTTTTTGTAACGATTGGTTTAACAAAGGTTTGATTTTTGTTAAGGATTTGATAAATCAATCAGGTGACCTACTTAATTATAATGAATTTATTAATTATATTGGAACAAATGTCTCTTCTAAAGAATACTTTAAACTTATTCGATGTATCTCCCCGAAACTACTTTTTCTTATAAAAAACGAAAAGTTGCATAATCCTGTAACTCCAAATCTTCTTCCTAGTCTGACTGTTGGGGGCCTTTCTATTACAGATAAAAAATTGAATAATATGTATATCAGAAGAATTTTAATCAAAGAAAAAAGTTCTTCATCTAAGGCGATGGTGAAGTGGAAGCAGGATTACCACTTTCTTGTTTTTAAAAATTTGTGCTCTGATATAAATAAATTTGTTCTCCCTAATAAAGTTAAAGAAACTCACTTTAAAATTATAAACAGATACTATCCTTGTAATGACTTTATTAGTAAATTTAAAGAAGGGTTTTCACCACTATGCAGTTTCTGTAATGAAGAAAATTAAACAATAATACATTTATTTTTTAGTTGTCAATACACTCATTTATTTTGGTCCCAAGTTTCTTGGTTTCTTTTTGAGTTATTTTATAAATTTGTCACAATAACTGAGGTAATGGTCTTGTTTATGGATTGTAACTTTGATTTATTGGAAATGAATAATATAATTAAACTTCTTATTCTATTTGGAAAATATCATATACATAAAGCAAAATGTATATCCAAATATTAGATTGTTTTCCACTGATTTGAAGATGTTTTATGACTCTCTAACTTCAATACAGAACAACCGCAAAGCTCTAAAGACATCAAAATTGTTGAAAAAGATACTTACTGTATTAGACAGATGATTGATTTGTAAAATGTGACGTGATGCAGAATTATTTTTGTATTTTTTTTTGTATTTTTTTTCTTTCTTTAATTGTCTCTGTATTCCCCTTTAACCTTTTTATCATTATAAAAAAATAATAATAATAAAAAAAAACACCGGCGGCGCCCATTCGGCGTCTGTCCGCGGCGCCCAGCGACGGCTCAGGACCGTGTTCAAAACCCTGCAGCGCCACAGAGCGCCATTTACATAGTTTTATATCAAATTTAAATTATTTTTGTCTCAAATCGTTGCTGATGGGTCCTGACTTCGCCCTATGCTGCAATATACATTTCGTTTTGCATTCATTTACAGAAATCAGCTGCTTGAATGACAATTGCTGATGTTATTGGATTTTTCAGGTGAGATTCTCAATTAATTCAGTTAACGGATGCTCTGAGGTAAAGTTTTCAGACTGCAGACTGACTCAGCAACGATTGTATTTAATTGTGCAGTACAATAATTACATAGAACAGACATTATCTTCATCTCCTGTCATTAAACATTACAATATTGCTGGCCATACACTGATGAGAAAGTGCGCGTCCGGTGTGCGATACCTTGAGTTGTCCTAGACACGACGCGGCGCGGCGCTGCGCGTCCGGTGTGCGACCCCTTTAAGGTTTCTCAATCCCGGTCCTAGAGGACTCCCAACACTGCACATTTTGGATGGCTTTGACTCACATTTCAAAGAATGTTCAATATTCAAATATAACTGCTTCCATTCTATATAGAAAGCAAAAAGCAATATCAAATGAGTAGCATGTCCGCATACTAAGTATTCAAAAATAGTAATTGAAAATCTCATGTTTCCACCAAGATTCTGAAGTGTGCATCCAGTGGACACTTTACTCACTAGCAGAGATGTATAGTAACAAAGTAGACTGTACTTAAGTACTAAAATGCTGTATCTGTACTCTACTAGAGTATTGTTTTTTTTCTCATACTTCTACTTTTACTTCAGTAGATATTTTCGATGAATTTAATACTTTTACTTCAATATTTTTTTAATGTTCTGCTAGTTACTCGTTACAATTATACAAATTTTACGAATCATTCGTTGCAAATTGGCTTTCATGCTGCCTAAATCACACGCCAGTTTTATAGGTTAATGGTATTGATTGACACACACATTGACAAATAATGCAGGGGTTGTCCTGCAATGAGATTTTTTTGGCGGCCGCCAAAGCAAATTTGTATCCCGCCAAAGTGCCTTATTTGATTGCTAGTTCAAAATTTTGACTGCTTTCTTTAATAATTACATGACACAATACTTGTACTTTTACTTTTAGTAGTTAAGTAGTGAATTTTAAAATAAACTACTTGCAATACTTAAGTAAAAACAAATGTTGAATACTTTAGTACTTCTACTTAAGTGTGGTGATTAAAGAGCACTTCGACTTCTACTCAAGTCTATTTTTTGATAGAGCACTTGTACTTTCACTCAAGTCCGGGTTTCTAGTACTTTATACATCTCTGCTCACTAGTGAGCAGAGATGTATAAAGTACTAGAAACCCGGACTTGAGTAAAAGTACAAGTGCTGAATCAAAAATATAGAGCACTTGTACTTTGTACAAGTGCCCTATATTTTTTTTAGCACTTGTAGTATTATAGCATTTATAAAAATAAAAAATAAAATTACATAGAGAAGTTGTAACGATTGGTGACCTTCAATATCAGTCATGTTCTCCACAATTACTTCGAATACTAACTAAGACTCTTCTCTTGTGGCCTAGTAGGGTTTTATAAATGCTATAATACTCTGTAAAATAACACTGAATTCATACTACACACATGCATACTTATAAAACATTCATCAGATGCAGTTTTTTGGATTATTGGAGTCAATGTGCTATAAAAAACATTTACATAATGTTTTGCTTTTTCCTTCTTCTTTCTCACAGGCTGTTGAAGGAGAGTATTCTCAGGCCATGCAGTTGGGCATCAGTCACGAACAGCCTTTGCTCCTGCTTCTACAGTGGTTGCCTGATCTGGGCTCTCGCTCTCTGCAGCTGCTGGTGTCCAAGTGGCTGGCGGCCGTGTGTCGAGGAACTCTGTCCTGCCGCACTGTAGCCGTCGAGGCAGGCTTAGTGGGCGCTCTGCTGGAGGTGCTTTCCGAACCCCGGAGCGGCTTGACCGGCAGTGTGCGGACGCCCTCCTGGGCTTGCTTCAAGACTTGGGATCTCTTTCTTTACGGCCCTGTGAACTGAAAAGTCTGCTGAAGCTCTCGCGGACTGAGCCCGGTGCATCCCCTCACCCATACTGCGGGCATGTTGTAAGGGTGCTGTCTGCCATGGCAGCCCGTGGAGAGGGTGGATGCAGCGCCTTGCAGTATTTTGACCTTATGCCCCCTATGGCGGGTATTATGGTGCCAGCAATACAACGCTGGCCAGGGAGTGCCTTTGCTTTCCATGCCTGGCTGTGCCTCAACACAGACTTTCCTCCACCCCAGCACTACTACTCAGAATCCCACCTAACAAACCCGGATAATGCAGTTCGCATGGCCAAGGGACCACGCAGGAAACAGCTTTACAGGTTTAAAATCTTTATAATGTTTTTTTTTTGTGTGTGTGTGTGTGGCTTTTTTGATATATATATAAAATGAAATATTATTTCAATTTAAAATAACTGTTTTATAACTTTAATTTAAAATGTTGAGAATGAGAATTTAAAATGTTATTTATTACTGTGATGGAAAAGCTGAATTTGCAGTATCATGACTTCAGTCTTCAGTCACATGATCCTCCAGCAATCATTCTTAAATGGTGATTTGCTGTTCAAGAAACATTTATTATGATCACAGTTGAAAATGGTTGGCTAATACAATTACGCAAATAGTAATTGAAATTGATTTAATTGCTAAAAAGATAAATTATATTAAAATAAATTCTGTTTTTAGGCATCAGTTTAGGCATCACAACATTATTATGTACAACAATACATATTACCTTTGTCTATGTGTGTGAGAAAACATGTATATTGTGCATCTGCAGTATATGATCATTTTAATTTGTCTGCATCAATTTATTTATTTACAACTTAGGAATTTAACTATAACTACAATTAGACATGACATTGAAATAGCACTCTGCAAAAAAAAATCATAGCGAGGAAGCAGTGAATATTCAATATATTTCCCACAAAATGTTTTTACATATTGTGTACCTGTATGAGTCTAGTACATTTGTATAATTAATCTATAACAAGATTCTATACTAGTCTGTGCATTTATTCATTTTAAAGCTGCATTGTGTCCTGTGTGTAGTTTCTTCACAACAAGTGGAACTGGCTTTGAAGCGTTTTTCACCACAGAAGAAGTTTTGGTGGTTGCAGTATGTACCAAAAAGAATACATGGCCGTTTCCCTGCCAGAACACCCATTCAATGACTGTGCCTGGGTTAGTAATCTTGCAGATAACTCACACACACATTTACATTATATGAAGAGAAAACTGAGAACTTGAATGAAACTATAAAAATATTGCTCAAAATGGCTGCGGAAAGACAGTCCCTTTGAGTTATAAAAAAATAAATAACTGTCACCTATTTATTAGAGCCATCACATGTATTGATGCTGCAGTATTAGCTCTAGCTAACTTTATGATACCAATATCAAATTGTATTGCTAAATTGACTAACTGTTTGAAAAACTGTTTTCCCCATTTAAGTATTAAGATTTGACTTGTATCCTACATAGGAAACGCATTGGTTACCTGAACGTAACCTTGGTTCTCTCTAGAAGAGGAAACGAGTATTTGCGTGAATTAGCTTACGCTATGGGAAGATTCATCTTTTCGAGATATTAAAGCTAAAAAAATTATCCTTCATTTTTGTATTCACTGTCAACACAGTGCAGCAGCTAGCAGACCTAGAGCAGGCTGTCTAACGTGCTCAATGGCTGCCCTACGTCAACTGCGGCAGCCTGCCACTGAGCCCGGCGTGACGTCACGTCCAATAAAGCGCGCCCGTGCCCTCATATCATCTTAACCCGCCAGAATGGGCGTGTCTTAGTGTATAAAATCAGGTCTCTGAGGCTGTCTCCCTGGTTTTCATTGACTGAAGCGAAAGTCGCTTGTGGCACGAGTACAAGCACAGTAACTGATACATTCTCTTACGAGAGGTTCTCGTAAGTTAAAAGCTAACTGTGTAAGTTTGCTTTATGCGACGGTAACGTTTGTCAACACCGTGCACGCCAAACATCCACTTCATGAGTCCCAGGGAATCCTGAGGGATCCCAGATCAGTGTGGATTAAGGCGGCCAGCAACATGGCACTCATAAGCACTCATAGGGAATACAGACCGGCAACACCGGTCCGTATAAGCATATAGTATTAACCCAATATAGTCCAGCTGAACTAGGAGTGCTAAGTCATGTGAGAGTAGCCTACGCACGATCAGATCTGGACAGAACTTACATCTGTAATGTAAGCCCTCAGCGCCCTGACCGGGTAGAAGAGATTAACATCGCTCCCGCTATAGGATGCACTTTAGGTACATGGCCATGTCTAGGTTTGAGGATGACTTTAGAGTCATTAGGTCCGAACTCAAGACACGCAGCACTGACAGACAGGGCGTGTAAGTCCCCCACACGTTTGACTGATGATAGTGCAATAAGAAAAACTGTTGAGTAATAGGTTTAGATCCACGGAATCTAACGGTTCAAAGGGATATTTATTCAGGGTCTTGAGGACCAAAGAAAGCTGTTGGATAAGGGAACAGCTCTTGAATGAAACTATGCAACCGCAAAACCCCACACGTTTGTAGATCCAGATTTTTCTTCGTGCACAATTTGGGAACACAGACCATTTAGATGCGTAAACCTTTCAAGTAGAGGGAGCTCTAGACTGCATAATCGTGTTCATCACTCCTTCTGGCAGGACAATGGTTATACGGTGATCAACCATGCGTGCAGAGACCAGTACTCTGGATGGGGATGCCAGATCGAGCCGCGAGCTTGAGAGAGGAGATCTGGCCTCGCCGGAATCGGCCACGAGGATCCAAGTTTGGTTTTCCCATCGCAGGGCTATAAGGACCACCGAGTGGCGTTTCTCAAATTCGGACCAGCACGTCCTCATTTTTTGAAAAGGACATTAGGCAGTGAGCGTTGTCTTTTGACCCAAAGAGGTAAACTTCTGCTTTGCCAAAAAGGCACCATAGCGACTGTTTGAGGATGCAGGGACCATTCCCCCAGGGGAATGAAATAGCACACTATTGTCCTTGGACAGCTTCTCTGGGCCATTGTTCAGGTGACCTGGCACATGCACAGCTCTCAGTGAACGCAGATGGTGCTGAGACCAAACAAGGAGGCGTTCTGTTAGATCGCAGAGATTCCTGGATCTGACACCGCCTTGGTGGTTCACATAGGACACCACAAACATGTTGTTCGAACGGACTAGAACATGGTGATCCTGTATGAATGGGAGGAACCCCTTCAGCATATTCTCGGCTGCTATCATTTCCAGAAAGTTTATCTGAAGGAGCTTCTCTTCACAGTCTGACCACAGGCCAGACTGGTCTGCCTTTGAAGAGAATGCCCCAACCTGAGTTGGACACACCTGTCGATGACCTTTCGATACGAGACAACTCCCATCGTCACGCCCGGGTGATTCTTGTTGGCCTCTAACCAGGGCTGCAGGGCTGTTAACGGTGCTTCATGTTGCGCGGTCCAGCAGAGGGTGGAGTGACAGCTTCGTTGTTAAACACCTTGAGTCGAGCCTGCAGGGTCGACATTGGGAGTTTGTCGCAGAGGACGCAGCCTCCTGAAGAAGAGCGAGGGCTGCGTGGGCTGCGCCATTCTGGCGGGCTAAGACGCGATGAGGGAGTGAGCACCCTTCATTGGACGTTGGCTCAGTGGTAGGCTGCTGCAGTTGCCGCAGGGCAGCCAATGAGCACGCTAGACAGCCTGCTCTAGGTCTTCTAGCTTCAGCACTGCGTTGACAATGAAAACAACACTGGCACTGTAAAGTTGGATCTGCACAAATCCACTGCCTATATTCAAAGTCTCATTCTTACCCTTCTTTTCTTCACTCTAGCACTCAGTCGCCATAGTTCACGTTCCTGGCCGTCGACCTTTTGGACAGAATGTAGTTACTGTTTATGTGGATGGAGAGCACTGTAAAACAGCACCCTTGCGCTTTCCTTCTCTGAATGAGGTAAGTTTTATTTAATTTGTTTGCAGTAGTTTTTTGTTTTTAATCTACACGTTTTGTTTTATTGGTCTTTTTGACTTTCAACGTTTTAGCCTTTCACTTCCTGCTGCATTGGGTCAGCTGGACACCGGACTACTACCACTATGACTACCTCTCCAACCTTGACCAATCCGTCCCACTCACCCTCAGAGATGGCATTTGCAGCTCACACTGGCCCGCCTACCCTTGCACGCTCCCAGTCCTTCCCAGCATCCTTTGCAGCGGCCACAGGGGGAGGCCAGGTTTGAGTCGTGACAGCTCCGTCCACACCATCCCGGCAGGGCTTCAGGACACGGCATGGGGTTCTCCTACATCACTGGGTGGTCTTTTAGCCACGGCGTTCATCTGCCATGAAGCTCTGCAGCCTGCTCAGGCACGAGCCTTGTTTACTGCAGGTATGAATGAGACATTCTTACAGATAAAGAATTAATTCGCAGCTCCAACAACAAAGAAACAAGCGTTAAATAAGTCTGTCTCTCTTTCTCTCATTCTGCTTTTCAGGTCCCAATAACGTATCTCTTTTCAAAGCTGATGGTGAGCCGTCAGAAGTCAACAGTAAACTAGTGCTATACTATACCCCAAAGGTAATTATCTTCTCATTGATGCTTACACATGTTTTGTATATTTATAATGATAATAATATAAAATAAATACCTGTATAATGTAAAGTTAGGTTCAAAAGTCTTAAGTAATATATATATATATGGAAGAGGGATCTAATCTAAACCCTAAAACTTTATCTCAAAATTCCTCAAATATTTTGAATCCCAGTTGATTTTCAGTTGTGACCCCACTGTATGACAATAATATTATCTACTAGCCCTATATCAAATAATTGCCCACATTATTTTGTCTTGTAGGCCTTTAAAAGTCAGATCTGCTTGGATCTGTCCCCGAATCATCTGTACGATGGCAGGTTGACTGGTCATAGAGTGGTGAACTGGGACGTCAAAGTATGTATCTGTTCCTGAGCTTTATTGTCTTTTAAGATCAGAATGATTTAACTATTGCCAACACCAGTACGGCCTTTTGTGTGTACCAGAGTTTGTGTGTATTCAACAGCTTATGCTCACCGATTCCTGCAGGAGAAGGAACTGCTAATTAAGTTATATTATCTTGTATAATGTGTAGGATGTGCTGAGCTCAGTAGGTGGGATGGGCTCTCTTGCCCCTGTTGGAGCAAGTATGTTTACTGGATCAGGGCGAGAATGTTGGTCAGGAGACTTCAGATCTTCTCGGGCCAGAGCTCACGTCCTCCAGGGGTCCTGCCGGCATGCTGCTGCCACTGGGGAAGTCATCTGGTCAGTTATCTATCTATCTATCTATCTATCTATCTATCTATCTGTCTGTCTGTCTGTCTGTCTGTTTGTCTGTCTGTCTGTCTGTCTGTCTGTCTTGTCTGTCTGTCTGTCTGTCTGTCTGTCTGTCTGTCTGTCTGGTCAAAAATGCTCACTGAAAAGAAACATTTTAGGCAGACTTAAGAGTTTTTTTTTTTTGGATCTGAAGTCTTCATATGCATACTTACTCATACATGCTCACACACACTTAAACATACATACAGGTGAAACTCGAAAAATTTTAATATCATGCAAAAGTTCAATTATTTCAGTAATTCAACTTAGAAGGTGAAACTACCCAGACAGCAAACTGACATTGAATCAACGTGGAAACGACGTCTCTCATGACATTCGAAACAACGTTGATCTGGCATTGTTTTGCTCATCGAATTAACATTGAATCAGACGTCAGACGTGGCATTCTTCAAAGCTAAATGAAAATCAAAAATTGGTTTGCTTTCATAACGTTGAAACAACGTTGATTTCAAGTTGATTTTCCATTAGTTTTGAAAGAATGACGCGGTCTGACGTTCAGTTCAACGTTAATTCAATGAGCAAAACAATGTCAGCTCAACATTGTTTTGATGTCATGTTTCCATGTTGATTCAATGTCAGTTTGCTATCTGGGTAATATATTATATAGACTCGTTACATGCAAAGTGAGATTAGTGAGAAAGTAATCATCAAAATTATAACAAATTAAGGTTTGAAATATCTCACTTTGCATGCAAGGACTCTATATAAAATATTACTTTCACGTTTTTATTACTTAATTACTGAAATAAATGATCTTTTGCACAATATTTTAATTTTTCGAGTTTCATCTGTACATATGTGTGCGTATGTATATGTATATATGTATGTATGTATGTATGTATAGAACTTGGTGGTATTTGTTGGAAAATAAAAAAGTCATTGTTTTACAGTAACTGTAGGTAGATGCAATTTATTTTTTGTAATGCATATAAAAATTACATTTTATTACAGGACTTAAAACATAGATGAGAATCATCATTGACAATTACATACAGACTTTGAGGGAAAAGCGTTTAATTCACATTTAAATAATGTCACAATGAAAAAAATATATTAAGGGTCCTTAAATAATCAACCTTATTTTAATGGAAGCCTGCAGCATGTCAGAATGAACCATTAACAGCTTGTTATGTTGCTCTTTGAGCTGCTTGGCTCATTGATGATGTAAATTTTCTGTATATGCAGTATGAGTCACCATTGATATTTTCTAAGCATGCTGTTTTTGCTCTAAGTTAGTGATTCCTGTAGTTGTGTTTTCCGTATGTGTGCATATGCCTGCGCAAGAGGCTGAAGGCAAGATTGTGTTTTTTCATGTTCTGTATATTTCCTTTGGATGTTGATTTCTCATGTAACGCTGCTTTTGCAGTTATTTGTCAATGTTGCACTTCACTGATATAAAACCAGTTGATGGTGTGTGTGTGTTTGTGTGTTAGAGGGCCGTTTAGAGAAAGAACAATGTGGCAGCGTTTTTGCTGATGATTAAGAACATGCTGCGCAACCACCCGGCCAATCAGGAGAGTCTGCTCCAGTGCCACGGGCCGCCCATCATCGGAGCCATGCTCGGCAAGGTACGCACGCACACACACGCTGGTCAATAGAGAGGGCGTCTGGAGGTCTAACAGTGTCTTCAAGGCGTAGCATCCTGTTAGGAAACACTTGTGCTAACAATCTCATGATATTGCACAATACACACTCAACCACAGTTTCACATGCTTTAAGGTTTTATCTGATGCCAGGAATCTTTCAAGAAATGACCAAGCAGTGTTTGAGCGTCTGGTATAAATGCGTTCAAATCAGTTCATGTGTGTAGCAAAACAGCACAATACAAGTTCTGTGTGACATTTAACGTAATCAATTTAAAGAAAAGCTGCATAGTTGTCTTTACAAAGATCAGTTACTAGGCACATAATATTAGTTTGATTATAAGTTGATAAGTGAAAATGATTCAGCATGTAATTAAACAGCAGCTGAAGTTGATCGAAACAGATGCTGATCTGCGGCGGAACATTAGGCTCAGCTGTGGCTTATATTGTTGCACAGAATTAAAAGTCATATCTAATCGGCATCTGATGTACTGTGACTTGACGGGCCTGTGAAGTCCTTTGAAGAGAGTTTCTCTAGTTTGCACTATCGTTCAAAAGTTTGTGGTTTTCAAAGGGGTCATGAACTGGCTTTTAAAATTTTATTATATTGTTGTTTGATTTGAACTTATGACGTTCGCTTGGTTTTTGCATTCAAAAACATCAAAATGAATAAGTAAAAGGCTATTTTCTACCTTAGCTTTGAGACCAGCTCAGAAACGCTCGGTTTTTATGGCGTCTCGCACTGAAGACTTGGAAGTAAACGGCCACTGCTGTGAGTGGAGAACAGTTTTGCATATTATAATGAGTTTCAACACACCTCGTCGGTGTACGTGGGGGAAATTGTTTTTAAAACGCCCAATGTTGTAAAATGGCAACCGGAATGATTAGACCCAAAGTCCGTGTGTTGAACAATTCCTGTCAGATCCTATATCTGTGCACAGCACCGTTCTTTACTCTTAATCGGTCTGCAAATCCAGTCTTGTTTACAAAACAATCCTCAGTGAAATGAAGCGAACAGACGAACAATGTTTTACCCTCATCAACTGGGTAACGTCATTAAAAATAAAGTTTATCCATGCAGTCCTATTGGAATCCAGAGGAAGCATATGCAGCGACTGTCTTCTTCCACAACCAGGCACTGCACAATATTTTGTATTGCTCGGTAGCTCGATCCGGTTTGTCATCACGAGGTAGGCATCTATGTTATTTATCTATGCGTGAAATGCGCGAATACGATGGGCGGGGCTAAACCGGCCGTGTTGAAGTAGGTGTTGATCTTCTTCTGCAGGGGTGGTGTTTTATCCTCTTTGACGTCATCGTTCCCCACCGGTGTCAATAAAAGCTTTTATTGGACTAACAAGGATGTTTTCAGTACTGAAACTTACAGGATATTCTTATAATATGATGACCTCTTAGATGTCAAAAGCTCAAGGAAAATTTGATTTCTCAGTTCATCACCCCTTTAATGTTTTTAACCAAGTTTGCATTTGATCAAATAAACAGTAAACTATATAATATTGTAAAATATCATTACAATATTATTACATATACATATATTATTAATATATTTAAAATGCTAATGTATTCCTGTTGATTAGGGCTGTCACTTTACGTTCGAAAATCGATTGCACAATCGATTCGGACCAACCAACACAAGTATCGAAAACGATAATAGGGAATCGATTTTAACGGCCTTCTCTCAGAGCGCATCCAGCTCGTCACGCCCACAGCGAACGCGCGTCACACAGCAACACACACATAACAGCAAATTGTACTTCTGCATAGTGAAAAATGTGAATTCTGCCGGTTTTCAGAAAGTCTCATGCATACAGATACAGAGTCGGAATCGATTTTAACAGCCTTCTCTCAGAGCGCGTCCAGCTCGTCACGTCACGCCCGCAGCGAACGCGCGTCACACAGCAACACACAAACACACACACACATAACAGCAAATTGTACTTCTGCATAGTGAAAAATGTGAATTCTGCCGGTATTCAGGATGTCTCATGCATACAGATACAGATTCAGGCTACAATCGCCTATGTTGGCAAAATTTGTTTGACAGTTAAGTAGTAATCGAAATAATAACTCTAATCGTAAACAGATCCATGTTGAATCCTGCAGTAATGTTTTTCATTGATGTTATGGCAGTCCACTCTGCTTATTGTTTTTTTTTTCGAGAATGTTACACTCCTGTTTGTCATTGTGCACGAAGCTTCAGGTCAATAAAACATCAGAAATATTCAAGTGCGCATCTTAAGCGCCCTCTTTAGGCCTACGTTCGTCCTTATGCCTGTTAGGTGTCCGTGGATTTGCCTATATTTGGCTAAAACGGAAACGTGTTTAGAAATGGAAAATCGATTTTACAATCGATTCAATGAACACTTATGTCTCAAAAATCGATCAGGATTTTTTGACAAAAGTGACAGCCCTACCTGTGATAGCTATGCTGAACTTTCAACATCGTTACTCTAGTCTGCAGTGTCACATGATCCTAAAAAAATATTTCTAATATGCTGATTTTGTGTTTAAGGAAAATGTATTATCATTATCAATAGCTATGTTTCCATCCAAACTTGGAATATCGCATAAAACATTTGCGAATTAACCACAGCTTCCCATCCCATGTGTATAAGGGAAAAAAATCATAAATACCTGGGAAATTGATTCAAAATATCTGTAATAAAAGTGGAAGCTGCTGCAATCGGGGAAGCCACTGTGACTCTTTTTTCCTACATCATAAATGACTTCAGAGCGCACACACAAAATGCAATAAATGCTGTCATATTATCTTGCGTTATCTTGGATGCCTGGTGTTTGGGAATTTTAATAGACATTTATAGAATTTGTGAGCATCTTGGTGTTTCCATCCAGCATTTTTTCATGCTATATCCCAAAATTGAGATGCTATTGCAGCATGCTATTCAATGTTTCATTGAACCATAAGCCAGAAAGTTTTAAATATTTGGATGCTTTTCTCAACAAATATTAATATATGCATATAATGCAATAAATCATCATATCATTTAAAAGTGCAGCTAGCAATTTCGGAGAAACAATGTTGATCATTCGACGCCAAAACAAACACACACCTCCCTTCATTGCTCAACCCTAAAGCTGATTGTAAAACTTCCAATTTTATTCCTCTGACCTCCTCTTTTGTAATGTCTCTCAGCCATCTCCCTTTCTACAGTATTTCTACAAATGTCCCCTTGCTCACTCTCTCTCTCTCCCATCATGAGCTTTTACTATTAATGATTGGCTTCAAGAATGTTGCTCTACGGATCGGTCCAGTCCACATTGGGTTTTTTTTTTCCTCCCATTTACAAAGCCAGGACTATGTAGAAACAGCACACACACCGAACACACTGGAAAATGTTCACAAAATAGTTTGTTTAGGGTTAGGTGTATATTTCAATTTCTCAGAAATCGCTTTAGTTCATTTAAATACAAATTGATGGATGGCTATAATAGCTACAAACACTGTCTAATCGCATTTTTCCAGGTCCCCAGCAGTATGATGGACATGAGCGTTCTGATGGCCTGTCAGTTCCTGCTCAAGCAGGTGTCCAACGAGGGCAACAACGCCCTCCTTTCACAACTGTACCAGTACCTGCTCTTTGACTTCAGGATCTGGAGCCACAGCCACTTTGCTGTCTGTCTGGGTAAAAAAAACATCAACAACCACGACACATCACAATAGCATAAGCTATTGTTTTTAACTGTTTGGCATTAAATGCAAATAACAATTTGCATTTAAAGGTATAGTTTACTTCTGTCATTACTTCCTTTCTCTGAATTTATGTTGCTTTGTAGGTCATGTGCAGTACCTAACCACTGTCATCAATGAAGGCAAGCTAAAAACACGCAAGAGGTATGGTGTTCAATACATCCTGGACTCGATTCGGTCACACTACAGGTTCGTTCAGATTTAAATTGTACTATTATGATTTTGGTCCATGTAAAAATGAAACGTGATGCTGATGTGAGATATTTATACTTTTTTGGGGGGTCGACAGTGCGGAGAAGGACGGCAGTCCTCTGTCTGAAGAGAGGCGAACAGTGCAGATCTCTCTTTTCTCTCTGCTGAAGGACCTTCTGAAATCTCCCACTGCTGAGGAGCTCCACAGTGTACTAGCCTACGCTGCTATAGTGCAGGACGAGCAACAGGTGAACCACACTAGCTCTGTTTTAATGTGTAGTGATCTGTAGCTGCCTTCAAAAGCAGTATACTAACTCCCATAGAAACTCAGAGACAGAAAAAGAGCTGTTAGTAGTCAGACACTGGTAGGTTGACTCCTGAAAAGAGTAAACGGTGTGTGTTTGTGTCAGATCATTGTTTATTTGAGTACTCAACCAGCTTAACACATTAAATCAACCAGTGGTGCTATTTTTGGGCGGGACTATTATTTGCCCAACCAATGGAATATATTTAACCCTAGAATGCATAATAATAATATATAATTTGTAGATTTCTTCAATAAAAAAAAATAATAATTCTGTATTATTCAAGTATAAAAGCATTTCTCAGAAATGTCAATTTTATTGGATCAGGAAAATATAAACATTTTGTACAACCACCACAGGTTTTCATAAAGAGGGTCAAACTGACCCATTAGTAACTGCTTGGCATGCCATGGATTGCACATTTATCATTAATTAAAACTAAAACCATAGAAAACATTTTCACTATTTGAAATAAGTTAATATTAAATTAAATATGGAATATTTCGTCTAGTTGCCAAGGCAACATTTCTCATTTAAAGTTAAAGTACTAAAATTAATAACTAAAACTAAATAAACTAAAAAATGAAACTTAAAGCTACACTGTGTGATTTTTACCATCTAGCATTGAAAAGGTATATGACCATCCAGTGAATATTAGTTTCTGTTCCTCTCAATTCCGATTTCGTTTTAACTCCTACGGTGGCCAATGTAGTCCAGGATTAACATGGCTTCCTGTTCGACCTCGTCCATGAGTGTTAACTCAAACATAAACGCGAAAGGCGAAGCTTGAATTAACAGGTATGTGCCTCTTTGGCTAATGTACTTTCAAGATGGAGGGGCAACATGGCGACCGACATTAGAACCCCTTACCCGTATGTATTTTCAATGGCATATTATACACTCACGAGAATACTTTATTACTTGAACGAAGTAAATATACATTAATGAGCACATATATTTTTGAAAGAACTAAATGTTCTTAGCTAAGAATAAACTAAATGAGTTACACAGTGTAGCTTTAACAAAAAATATACAGACCTATTTTAAAAACAAAAACTTATATAAAAATGTTTAAAAAAATATTAAAAACTTTAATTAAAATTACAATAGAAAATATAAAGATGAAATCTAATTGAATATATTGAGGAAAACTTCCTCAAGAGAATGTTCCTAATATAACACTGACACAACATTTAGCTTTGTCTCTGTGAGTGTAATATTTTATTTTGGAAAAAGACATTACTGAACTTTACTGACTATTTTAAGAGAAATTCTTAAACTGTTATTACAGTGAAAAATAATACAGTGAAAAATAAAGATTGTTTTTCTTCATTTATTATTATGGGAATATTCTGGTAAGACTTGCGCTCTCAGAGTCGTGACTGAGTATTCTCTCTCTCTCTGTCTGTCTGTAGTTGATCAGTATTCTGGATGTGTTATACACTGTGTTGAGGAGTTCTCCTCATCCACGTGAGCAGACTGTGACGGTTCTTCTGGATTCGAGGGGTGGAGCAGCTCTACTGTCAGCTGCTCAAACACAACTGCGGCGACGAGGCTCGTGAGAGATTATTCCGGGTGAGAAACACTTTAAATGCTGCAGAAATCATTGCAGTAAGGCATGTTTTTAGTCATTGAAATCATCACGATGAGGTCAGTTTCTTTCAGTGATATATTAACAAATCTCTTTTGCTATTCTGCAGGTCATGTATAAAGTCCTGAAGAGTGAGCGTGTACCTGAGCGCAATAAACTGCGCATCAAACTTAAGGACTCCAGTTACCTTGGGCTGGTCTGCTCTTTTGGAGACGTCCCCATCACCATGGCAACTGTGCCGCTGTCTGTATGAGCAGGTGCTCGCCACAGGTAAACTGAAGAAAAGGTGGGCAGTAGTTTTCATCTTATGCTTCAGGTGTTGATTGGTCGGTTCTGTTGTCTGTTTTGTGCAGATCCCAATCCTAATTTTAGAGACCTGTTGGCAGTGGTGTATCTGTCCCATCGCGCCGACCTTAGTGTCCGACTAGATATTTGTCGTAAGGTAAGTGAATGCTGAAAATGAAAATGTAACTATGGTTTTACTATAAATAAAACCCCAAAAAATCATGATTATTGTAGTTAAACCATGGTAACCACAAATGAACCATGGTTTAAAGCTATACTGTGTGATTTTTACCCCGTCTGAGCGGTGAAAGGTATATGACCATGCAGTGAATATTATGCTGTGTCCGAAATCTCCACTCAAATCCCTACTCCCTACCCCCTATATATGGGGTAGGGAGTAGAGCACTATATAGTGAGCTCACCAGCATAATAGAAGCCACTTTCGGACACTACTCGATCGTCTCTCGCGCCGTTGATTACATCATCTGTCAGCTGGTGCTAAGCCGGCTCTGGGCTAAATAGATTTTTTTTTATTAATAAATTACATTATTTTGAGCTTATTTCTCCAAAATTTAAAAACTTAGTCATTTCTGTCCGTTTCTGTTATAATGCACTACTCCACACATGATTATAACTTATTTTTAAGATCAGCACAATGCATGATGGTATGTAGGGCTTAGGTTAGTGACCATCGGTTGTACACTACTTTTCAAAATGCATTCTGGGATACATTGAGTGGACTACATATGGTATAATAATCATCACTATACATTTGGACAGCACTACAAAATGGCGAGCTCTCTATATAGTCCACTATCTAGTGAGTAGTGGGAGATTTCGGACACAGCATAAGTTTCTGTTCCTCTGAACTCCTACGGTGGTCAATGTAGTCCAAGATTAACATGGCTTCCAGGTCGACCTCATCCATGAGTGTTAACTCAAATATAAACGCGAAAGGCGAAGCTTGAATTAACGGGTGTGTCCCTCTTTGGCTAATGTACTTTCAAGATGGAGGGGCAACATGGACCCCTTACATTAGAACCCCTTACCCGTATGTATTTTCAATGGCATATATTATACACTCACGAGAATACTTTGTTACTCGATATAAAGTAAAGTAAATATACATTAATGAGCACATCTATTTTTGAAAGAACTAAGTGTTTTTAGCTAAGAATAAAAAAAAAAAATACACAGTGAAGTTGTGTTAATTTTAAATTTTGTTTAAAAATTTTGTTAATTGTTAATTTTTTGTAAGGGTATTTTAAGAGGTGTTGTAGCTTTGTTGTTTTCTTTGTGTTTGTCAGTTAACTTTTGGTTAGCAAACTTGCTAAGCCTACAACCTTAGCATAGGGATACCTGGTTAAGAAAAGCTCTTTTGATAATTTAGAACAATATATCATAATAATAAGTATGTTCATGTGCTTATGATTGATTGTGCTTTTAATTAGCCTTTGTGGTTAACAAGCTTGCTAGTTTTGCTTGTTACCTTAGCTTAATTGCTTTAATCACTATAAAAAGAAAAAAAAGCATAGTTAGCATTTCAACATTTGACTGACTCTGCAATTCAACTCATCAAGTTCACACCGCCGAACAAAAGGAATCTCTCACGCGATTTAATGGAAGATACATTCCGTCTAACAATATTGATTCCCTTGCAAAATATAACACTGTGACAGGTTTGGTTTTGCAGTTTTAAAATGCACTATTATCTAAACATACACATACATACTCATCTAAATGCCTAATTATTATATGAATCAATTAACATTTCTGTCTTCATCTTTCATTCCCGTAGCTCTTCCACTTGATCTACTCTAATGAAGAGTATGTGAAGCAGCTCGCTCGTCAATCAGGCTGGCAGGATGTTATCACCAAACTCTACGTCAAAGAATCGTACCGAGTCTCGCGTTCGCAGCCAATCCAATCCTTTATCCAGCCCCACCGCCTCTCTGGACCCTGTTCTTTCCAGACCTGTCTTCCATCGCGAGGACAGCGTAATGGAGGACAATCGGCAGAACGTCTACATCTCCCTCAATGCCCATCATGAAGAGGAGTATGAGGAGGAAGAAGGAGAAACTCAGGATGTGTCCGAGGGCTACTCTGACCTCTCCCAGTCTCCCCCGTCAACCAAACAACTCAGGAACGGTTCCCTCCACTTCAAGCCATTTGACTCTGGAGAACAAAGCAGTCAATCGTCCTCCCTTTCCAACACCGTGGACATTCCATCATCGTCCCGCCTGCTAGAGGAAGAGGAAAGTGTGTATCAGCCTCTCTCGCCCTTCAGCTCACCCTTTGAGTTGGAAATCCAAAAGGGACCTCAGACCCCTGTGGGTAGCCAGCCAGAGACCCCTTCTCCTCTGGAGCACAGTAAGACCTTCCCGGGTATGAGACCACGCAAGAGCTCCAGTCTGTCCAACATTCTGGACGACACAAGCTATAGCACTGATCCACCTACAGACACCATCTCCAACACATCCAACCCACAGGTACGTGCTGAACACCCTGGCGGTGTCCAAAATCACCCCCATACCCTATTTAAAGGGATAGCTCACGTTGAAATTAATTTTTGATATGTTTTAGTTTACCTCAAGGGCATCCAAGATGTAGTAGGTGTCTTTGTTTCCACAGTATTTTCAATTTTGATATTTTTAAGCCAAACTGTTCTTGTCTGTCAGTATAATGCAGGTATATGGGGTCCACCTCAAAGAGCATGCACAGAGAAGTCCAAATTAAACATGATTTAATGACTCGTTAATGTAAGTACACATTGATGGTCTGAGACACGAAACGAGTGGTTTGTGTGAGAAAATGAACTGTATTTATATTATGTTTTTACCTCTGTGTAAGCCACGTCCAAGTGATCTAAGGGTGTGAACGCTTTCGGTCTGCGCAAGGGCCAGAATGCGCCGGAAGTGATCTCTCGTGCGTGTACGTCACTCATTGTTTACACAGAGATTTCGGAAGTGTTACATTTCAATGTGAAGATCTAAACAAATTTAGATATTAGGGATGGGCACCGATTAATCGTGATTAATTCGCATCCAAAATAAAAGTTTGTGTTTACATAATATATGTGTGTGTAGTGTGTATAATTAATTTGTATATATAAATACCCATACATGCATGTTTATATTTAAGAAAAATGTGTTATTAATATATAAAATATTTATATATAATATTAATTGTGAATAAATATATATAAAATATATACATGCGCATATTTCTTAAATATATACAAGCATGTGTGGGTATTTATCTATACAAATTAATTATACACACTACACAAACATATATTATGTAAACACAAAGTTTTATTTTCAATGCCATTAATCGCGATTAATCGGTTGCCCATCCAATCACAATGGAAGGACGACTTCGATATATCAGCAGACAACGTTGAATTTTTTTCACAACCGCACGAGAGATCACTTCCGGCGCTTTCCAGCGCTTTGCGCAGACCCAAAAGCCCGTGGCCTCAGATCACTTGGACGTGGCTGTGATTACAAGAGATAAAAACAATATAAATACTGTTCGTTTTCTCACACAAACCGCTCATTTGTGTCTATTTTGTGTCTTTCGTGGCCATCAGTGTGCACTTACATTTACGAGTCAATAAATCATGTTTAATTTGGACTTCTCTGTGCATGCTCTTTGAGGTGGAACCCCATAGACCTCCATTATATGACTGACAGACAAGAATGGTTTGACCTAAAAATATCCAAATTGAAAATACTGTGGAAACAAAGACACCTACATCTTGGATGCCCTAGAGGTAAGCTAAAACGTATCAAAAATTAATTTCAAAGTGAACTATCCCTTTAAGAGGACAGCCATTTGTGCTGGAGTCCAAAACCATAGTGGACATTATTGAGGACACACATTCAATCCCACAGCTTCACATTGAATGAATATGGTATCTACAGCACTTCCACCACACAAGTTGTCTGAATTCGCTCACTCATTTTCATTTGTTCTTCAGTGGACTACATTAGTAAAATAATGTAAGGAATAAAGGTTGATTTAGACGCTGAAACAGGATAACAGACAATAAAGCAGGGCGTAATTATAGACCAAATGAAAAGCAAAGTAAAAATCATGATAAAAGTAAACCAAGTTACTTTTTCAGTGTTTAAAATTTGCAAAAAAATAAAATAAAGTAGTTGGATTGAAACCCAATGATTAAAGGATGTACCAGAGTGTAGGGAGCAGGATATCATGGACACTTGACCATGCTGGAAAAACAGACTAGCTAGACTAGACAAGATTGGCCAGGCTGCAAGATCAGCTTAAACAAGCTAAGACCAGCACACAACCTAGGCTGGTGTAACCTGTTTTTTGAAGCTCTTTTGAAATGGGCAAAGTGGTAACCATCTTGCATCCACCCAGAACTCCTCCAGCAACCACATAATAATGTGCTAATATTCATTCAGAACACACATGAGTCAAACTTTGTGATAATTTGATTACTCTGATAGCTAAAAACGTGCCTCTTTATCCCCCATTAGGCTCCAGAGGAGGAGTTGTGTAATTTGCTGACAAACATCGTATTCTCTGTGCTGTGGGAGTGGCACTGAGGGGTCTGAGGATGTGATATGGAGAGAAAGGGGTCAGGTGTTCTCGGTCCTTACCAAACTTGGCTCGTCCTGCCAACTGGTGCGACCACCTGACGACATCAAACGCAGGTCAGAAACGTAGAACTTAAATGGTTTTAATGTTGCATTAAAGGGGTCATATAATGGTACATGCACTTTTACAAGTTGATTGTACTGCGATGTGTGTTGTCAGTGCCTGTAAACAACCATCATTTAATGATAAAAATCCATCCAGTGGTTTTGTTTTAATCTCCTTATATGTTTTCTCCTGTCTCAAATCGAGCCGTTCGACCGTGTGACGTCACACGTCACAGAAACCAACATTAGTTGTAACGTTAATCTGTCAATGAACTAACGCATGCATCAGTCTACTCTACCCTGCCAGTGCATACAAAGATAGATCAAAGTAACATTACGTTAACCAACCATTCAGAAACGTCCTCAAGCCTTAATTGTCGAACTTCTTTCGGCCGTCATCTTGTTCTGGTGAACAGTTACTCCAGTTCAAACTGATACGGTTGCACAGATGTGTCCTCAGAGACTCACGCTGTCATTCTCTGTCCAAAACCTTCAACTGTTGTCAAGGCAACACTCCACATGCGTTCACGCCTGGTTCACACCCGCAGAACAGGGGGCGGGGTTTATTATTTAAAGGGAAATGCACTGAAATGGCTTGCTGAAAACAAGAGCTGATTTTGACCAGGTAAAATGGTGTTTTCTTAAAATACTGAGAAAATACTGAGAATTTTTTATGAAAGTATATTACAAAGTTTTCATTTAGACCCTAAACGTTCATATTAACTTGTACAAAAATGGCATTATACGACCCATTTAACATTAAATGTCCTCTGTCCCAGAGAGCTAAAATTAAGACTGATGTTTTTTTTTTTTCAGACTGAATGAACTTTGAACAAAACCACAAAATAATTAAAATTTTGCATCTGATACCTCAAGTTGTGCGGCTAGATAAGGAGAGATGGTCTAAAAGACTTTAAAGTTGCAATAAAACATACGAAATAGATGTACATCACAATACAGACGAAATGATCTGTCACTAGTACGACAGATTAACAGAAAAATAGAAGGCAGAGGACTTAGTTACTAAAGGATTAGTTCACTTTTGAAAAAACTTTTGCTGATAATTTACTCACCCCCATGTCATCCAATGACGATGTCCATGTCTGTTCTGTGACGCATGTTTGTGACTCTCCTGTTCAAACTCATTCATCAAAATGAATCGAATCTTTTCAGAGTCATTTGGTTCATTCAACGAATCGAAACGAACGAATTGATCGAAAAATGATTTTTTTTTTAAATGAGCAATCGTTTCGCTTGATAAGACCCTTATTCATCGTCTGGAATCATTTAAAGCCCTTTGAACAGTTTGCACTGAAACCGTCTTTTGGACCATGAAACGTTTGGTTCCCACTGAAGTCCATTATATGGAGAAAATGCTGGAATGTTTTCATCAAAAACCTTAGTTTCTTTTTGACTGAAGAAAGAAAGACATGGACATCTTGGATGACATGGGGGTGAGTAAATTATCAGCAAAAGTTTTTTGAAAAGTGAACTAACTCCAGAAATATTCTGTCAGTAATTACTCACCCTAAGACTTTCGTTCATCTTCGGAACACAAATTAAGATATTTTTGATGAAATCATGATAATAAAATACTATACTACTGATATACTACTGAGATCGCAAAAAAAGGGGATGAAGTTGAGTTGCGTTAGTAGTGTGTTAAAACTCATTGGCATTTCTGAAAACACGCTCAAAGTGGTTGACCAATCATAGCACAATGCGTCTAGCCGGCCAATCAGAGCACATTGCTCTTTAATAGAGAGCCTAAGTCCCGCCCCTCCGCTTCCGGGTTCATGGGACCTTATTTCGTTAAAACAATGCATGGTAGTCAATGGCGAGAGATAACTTATCTTTTTATTCCGTCTGAACTGGGTCCTGGATTACACATATGATGTTTGTCAATTTAAAAGATAATTATGAAAGCCAAGAAAGTCGCAGTTCGTCATAAAACAGAAGAGTAACTTTTAGTTTTATGTGAAAAACCCTCAATGAACTACATCTCCCGGGAGGCGAAACAACGAGCGAGATCAGCTGCTGTGTGTGTGTGCAGTCTGGAACAACACACTCATGACGGTAACATTACGATTATAACGGAAGACTATAGAAACAATGACATAGCCTCAGTAAAGTTCGCTTCATTCATTGAGAGAAAATGTGCGCCTTTGGGGTTTGTAGTCTTTGTAATTACGTATTTTCACAGTCTTATATCTCAACAGTTTTACATCAAACTGCGACTTTCTTGACTTTAAAATGTATCTTTTAAATTGACAAACATCATATGTGTAATTCAGGGATCAATTTAAACGAAATCAAAATATTTGTTATCTCTCGCCATTGACTACCATACAATATTTTTCCGAAATAAGGTCCCATGGTGGTCGAAACCGGAAGGGGAGGGACTTAGGCTCTCTATAGGAGGGGTTTCATAAACTCAAGAACTTAACTGGGAAGAGACACGTTACTGACAGAAGAAAGAGAAGAGAGAAGATTGATGCTGTGATAATGTAAAATATGTGGAAAAATGTTTTCAAGCATGAAAACGAATCGGTCACCTGAATGTGAACCTCGGTTCTCTCTAGATGAGGGAACGAGTATTGCGTAAGCTAGCTTACGCTACGGGAAAGATTCTTCTTTGCCGAACAATTGAAGCCAAAAATTTTTATAATTTGTAATCATTGTCAACGCACTTCTCAGGTGCAGGACCTAGAGCGGGCTAACTAGCAGGCTCATTGGTTCGTTTCTGGGAAGTGCTCAAACCAATCGGAGAGCGGCGCTGAACCCGCGCCCAATGAGCGGACGACGCTCGCTTATTACGTCAAAGCCCGCCGAAAGGGGCGTGGCTTGAGTGTATATAAGCACTCTCCGTGGTTTGGAACAACGATTTATAGTGATGAAGCGAATCGCTGTTAGAGCGGGCACGGCCGGGAACGCAATACTCGTTCCCTCATCTAGAGAGAACCGAGGTTACGTTAGGTAACCGATTCGTTCTCTTACGAGAGGTTCTCTCGTATTGCGTAAGCTAGCTTACGCTACGGGAACCCCTGGTCAACGCCGTGCCCGGTCAGTCACCACAAGCATCCCCGGGAGGGTGGAGGGAGCAATAGTGGAGAATAATAATAAAGGGCAGACGCCGTTTATGTGAGAATATGAAGCCTAAGAGGCGGCCGGCATAGCGGGCCATAGTATAGGAAGTTTCCATAGAATGGAGGGGAAGATCAAGGGGCTAGCCGGTTGAAGGATTCCCCATAAAGCGTGGCTAGCACGCTGCGGCGGGTTAGACCGCTAGTAATTTAGCCTGTAAGGCCGGTACTTCCAAGTTATAAAATCTGATAAAGGTGGACGGGGAAGCCCAGCCCGCGGCCACACAGATATCATGAATAGAAATACCACAGGACCAAGCCCACGAGGAGGCCATGCCTCGAGTGGGAGTGAGCCCTGACGCCGAGCGGGCAAGGCAGATTTTTAAGCCGCATAGGCGGAGGCGATAGCGTCTACTATCCATCTGGATAGTGTTTGTTTAGAAGCGGCCAAGCCTTTTGTGCGTCCCCCAAACGCCACAAACAGCTGCTCAGACCGTCTGAACGTGGCAGCGCGTGTAATGTACGCTCTCAGCGCCCGGACCGGGCAGAGGAGGTTGGCATTGGGCTCGCTATCAGAGGTGGGCAGAGCCGATAAGGATATCACCTGTGCTCTAAATGGGGTGCCAATCGCCTTAGGCACATATCCGTGTCTGGGTTTGAGAATGACGACGGAGTCGTTAGGGCCAAACTCGAGACACGACGCGTTCGAAGAGAGCGCGTGAATGTCGCCCACCGTTTAACTGAGGCAAGAGCGATCAGAAAAACGGCTTTTAGGGAGAGATATTTGAGGTCAATAGACTCGAGCGGTTCGAAGGGGGGGCTTTCAAGGCCTCGAGGACTATTGAGAGGTCCCAAACCGGCACCGAGGGGGGCGAGGGGGTTCATCCTCCTGGCTCCCCTGAGGAAGCGGATAACCAGCTCCGTCTTTGCCAATAGACTGGGCGCGTCGGGGACCAACGAAGGCCGCGACGGCTGCCACATAAACCTTCAGGGTGGATGGGGTTCTGCCCTTGTCCAGCATATCTTGAAGGAAGGAGAGCAAAGAGGAGACCTCACACTTAAGGGGGTCCAAATTCTTTTCGGTGCACCATTTTGAAAATACAGACCATTTAGCCGCATAGAGCTTTCTGGTAGATGCCGCTCTAGCGTGTTTGATCGTGTTCAAGACTCCCTCTGGCAAATCAACGTGTAATCGTTGGTCACCCATGCATGGAGCGCCCAGCGCTGCGGGTGGGGATGCCAGATTGTGCCGCGGGCTTGAGAGAGGAGATCTGCTCTGACCGGGATGGGCCACGGGGCTGTCTGAGACAGCTGTGTGAGCTCCGGGTACCAAATCTGATTCTCCCAACGCGGGGCTATGAGGAGCACCGGGTGGCGAAATTCCCTGATTCTCTGAATGACCTGCGGTAGCAGGGAGATGGGAGGGAAGGCATAGAGCGGGCGGTATGGCCATTCTAGCGCTGAACGCGTCCTCGTTCTTCGAGAAGAATATCGGACAGTGCGAGTTCTCTTCTGTCGCAAAGAGATCTATCTCCGCTCTGCCAAAGAGGCGCCACAGTGACTGGACTGTAAGAGGGTTCAGGGACCATTCTCCTGGAGAGAGAAGGTTCCTGGATAGAATGTCTGGACCGTCGTTTAGGTGTCCCGGGACATGCGTCGCTCTGAGCGAGAGCAGATGACTCTGGGACCAAACTAGAATGCGGCGTGTCAGCAGGAAGAGATTCCTGGATCTGACCCCGCCCTGACGGTCGATGTAGGATACCACTGTCATGTTGTCTGAACGAATCAGGACGTGGTGACCCTGGATGCGCGGGAGGAACTGCAACAGTGCATACTCGACCGCGAGCATCTCGAGACAGTTTATGTGAAATGGGGTCTCCCGATTCGACCATCGGCCAGAGGCCGGTGAGCCCTCGCAGACCGCACCCCAGCCTGTGTTGGATGCGTCTGTCGAGATTACCTTCCGGTGAGAGAAGGTCCCCATCGTGACGCCCTGTTGAAACCAATCGGTCACCGTCCAAGGCTGTAGTGCAGAAATGCATGCCTGAGTGACTCTGATTAGCTGGCGGCCCGTGGTCCACTCGCGGCGGGGTACACGGGTCTTTAGCCAGAATTGTAGGGGGCGCATATGTAAAAGACCTAGCTGTAGCGCGGCTGCAGCTGAGGCCATGTGACCCAGCATTCTCTGAAAAGTTTTCACCGGAACGCGGGTATTCATCTGGAACGAAGCGGCTGAAACGCTGCAAGCGGCGTGTGCGCTGAGCGGATAAGCGTGCTTTCATAGTGGTAGAGTCCAGGTCTATCCCCAGAAACGAGATAGTTTGACTGGGCTGGAGAACGCTCTTTGTCCAGTTGACAGAGAGGCCCAGCGTTTCCAGATGAGCGAGAAGAGCTGTACGGTGCGACAGAAGCTCTGTTTTGGAACGTGCTAGTATCAGCCAATCGTCCAAATAATTCAAAATGCGCATCCCCTGGGTTCGAGGGCGAGCGCCGCGTCCATACATTTCGTGAACGTGCGTGGCGCTGAAGGAAAGGCCGAACGGGAGAACGGCGTATTGATAAACCTGGCCCTCGAAGGCGAAGCGTAAAAACTGCCTGTGACGAGGGTGTATTCGAATCTGAAAATAAGCGTCTTTCAGATCTAGGGAGATGAACCAATCCCCCTGGCGTACATGTGCGAGGAGTTTCCTGACCGTCAGCATTCTGAATGATCTCGTCATGAGAGCTTTGTTCAGAAATCTGAGGTCTAGAATCGGCCTGAGGCCGCCGTCTTTCTTGGGGACCAGAAATAACGGCCGTAAAACCCCGGCTCGGTTATGGGTGGAGGGACTCTCTCTATCGCGCCTTTTGTTAACAGTTTCGATATTTCTGTGCGGAGCGTGCTCGCGGCAGCTGGGCTGACCACAGAAAGGGGCCGGGCGCGGGAACGCGCGGGCGGCGGCGAAACTGTAACTGGTAGCCGTCTTTTATAATGCTTAGTACCCACGGGGATATGCCGGGAATGGCTTCCCACGCTTTGAAGCATAATGCTAGAGGCTGAATGGCCGTGCTGTCCCGGTTGCTGCATGGAACGGGCTGGACACTGTGTGTGTGCTCGTGTAAACTGTGTGTGGCAACGGGATTTGCACTCAGAGAGGAGCTTATGGGCCGTGATACAGAGCGAGCAGAGGGGGGACACGCGCTGCTTGAGGGCGTGCTTATGCTTTCTGCTGATCCCGAGCGGACGGAGGCCGCTGAGTGGGAGTGAGCTCTGTGGGGGGCACGGGAGAAAGTGTGAGTGAACACGTGCTTGTGGTCACATTTTTTACACTTGAGGCTTTTATGCTCTTTTTGTGAACTCTCTGGGTAGCCGTGAAAACGGCTGTTTGTCGCTCGCAAGCGGGTCGAGTCACCGGCTTGTCTCGGCGAGATTCGCTGCTGCAGTCGGCGAAGGTTCGGGGACTAACAGAGGATGAAACTTTGACGGCGGTCCGGCCGCGGCGGAAGAAGCCGTCTCTTCCCCAGAAGTGCTAGGCGGACTTCTGCTGATCAGGCTTCAGCGTGACCTTGGGGCGGGGCGCTTG
>JAQIUQ010000345.1:112500-415244 GCA_030378365.1 Hybognathus amarus
CTCACAGGATCTCTATAATAAGCATAGACAACCAAAGCGCCACTCACCGCAAAAGCCGTATTTCAGAAATAAACCTTTAGACAAACATAAGAGGCAAACATGAGTAGATAAACAAGACTAACAAATGATGACACAGGTGTGCACATTCATTTGGAGATTCATGCAGTTAAAAAATGATTTTAGATGCTGTGCATGTTCAGAAAGGAATAATAGCTTATTGTATACAGCTTTTTGTGTACTTTATACTCCCTGTTGTTGTTTTAATGTAAGATGGGATGCATTTTGGCAGTGTTAAGCACTTCAACTCGTCAGTATGCTACATTGTCACTACTTTTTCACATCGCTTGTTTTGTTTAAAGTGAATGGCATCCATGTCTTGGAAATAAAACCATAGTTTTGTGTGTCATCAATCATCAATTTGTGTGAGTTTCTAAATAGCTGGAAGCCAATCAAATGATCAAGGATGGCATGGGTGTAGCACTCACATCCAAAACTGGGCAGTCAGTTAGCAATAAAAATAAACAATAAGTCTGCACACCAGAAGATGCTCCTAAGCAAATTTAATAGTTGCTCACCACGTGTACCTGGAACGTTCCGGCCCAAGCCCTTCATCAGACATGTCCTCCTAAATTTGCTTAGGAGCATCTTCTGGTGTGTGGACTTATTGTTTACTTTTATGGCATTCTCTTGTAAACCTGTCAAACTTGATAAGTCAAATGCAAAGCATTGTGGGATGCAGTACCCTGCACAGTAATACCTGTTAACTAAGGTCTTCTCAGTATTTTATACAAACAGTATTATTATAGTATACAAATGCACAAAGCTGACGGAATCAGGTTCAAAATGCTTTAATAATTCACGCTGAATAAGGAAGGTAAACGAAACACAACCGTAACACAGACAAGACCGGACAACAAAATAGAACAGAAACGCATAAACTTAGGGGCAATTTACCATTTTCAACTAAAAATGGAAGACTTTTTATGCGTTTTTGGTCATTCGTTTACATGACAACGGTGTTGTGGATGCCTGAAAACGCAAACTTTTGAAAACGGTCTCCATGTAAACAACAAAAACAAAACCTGTGAAAACGATGACGTCATGCACATGCGTATTACGTGTTTTCATATCCATAGGTTAAAATAGTTTAAAAAATCAGTTGCCATAAAAAAAAACACTATTTCAGTAAAAAAATGATTTCAGTCCAAATGATCCAGCTTTGCAGGTCATGCATTCTGCTTCACACAGATCCCAACGAGACGAAAACAAGGAGATTTTCTCTGTAAATCATCTGTGAATTTACATTTGGGCTTTTTTTACACTGTGTAGGAGCCATGTGCCACTGTTGACAAGCAATAACGTCTCTTGGCTGTTGCCGTGCGGCTGAGGGCAATGATTGGGTTTGACCAATGTCTGCATTACGTAAATGATTGACAGACCAGTGGTAGCGTGCAAAAATGCACACGATAAATGGCGACTGTAGAAAGCAAAACTGAAACCTGGACATTTTTGGCGATCTAGAAATCCCGGCCGGGAAATGTTCGGAAAAGAGGACGTATGGTCACCCTATGTATAGCATAATATGTTGTAGTATAGAATAGTATACAGAGCATAACATTAACAAATTATATTCTGTTGCAGTATGTAATAAGTTATTATTCCATTATAGTGCAGTGTAGTGTAGAATAGTATAGTGTAGTGTAGTAGTATATGCTTGATTTCACGCAGCTGCCATTTTGAAATCGAAAGCGAGGCTCCGGTGGGAAGAATCCCGGAAGTACAGATATACAACAATGTCTTGGACTACCAACCTGAAGCTGCTGCCGTGATTTAAACTATTAGATGATAATATCCAATATAGGATATGTATATAGTTCATTCCTGCTTCTTTTTTATGTTCTGAATATATATTTAAAAAACTCATCTGTAAATGTGTAAATTTCCCTGTATATAGTTTAAGCTATGAATGAAATTTATGTAATTTTTAGAATAACCAATTTCTACATTAAGCACAACAATACGCCATCGCATTCGCGACTCTCCTATGGTTTAAAGCGACACTTCCGTTTTTTTTCCCTCCGGAGCCATTTCAAAATGACGGCTGCATGAAATCAGCATGTAGTGTAGTATAGTGTAGTATAGTATAGTATAGAGGGAATGCATTCACGTGACTTTCCCGCCGGTAACAACCCCCCTCCCCCCTTAGCCTGACTGAGTGGCAAAAGATCTGCTGCGTGACTGGATTTAATAGGGGAAACTGCGAAAATGCGACTAAAACAAACAATTTTATCAATTTAAATTAAATGTTGGACTCAATATAGTGTTCCTTACAACTTACTAAAGATCCAGTGATCCATGGATATTGACATGCAGCCAGGAATCGTGTTGCCTGGCATTTATGTTTACCTGATTTCAACACTGGGGAAATAAAAGCAATATAGACGGTAAACATAAAGCAGATTTGCCTGTGAACGCTTTATATAAATACAATATTGGTCTAAATACGGGTGATCACTTATATCAGTGTTATATTATCATCATATCGTCCAACCCTAAAACTTTATATTTTGTTTTAGTCAGTGTTTATTAAAAAAAAACATCCAATAATGCAGAATATGGAATGATAAATATTTAATTGATGAGTTGTTAATATATATATAACAATACAAAATATATGGGTATGGTTTTACAGCTAAATTCAGGATATTGACACAAAATGAAAACTGCAAATCCACCTTTCGCTGACTGGAGTCCAGTTGTTTCTGTGAATTGCAGCGATCCATTTGCCCCTCTTTCTATCGCAGTCTGTAAAAATATACCTCCGATTTTTTGTCAAATCTATTTGTACAGTCAATCGCAAAGCTCTTTTCCACTTTATATGTGTTGTGTTTGTTTTTCGCGGCATTCACGCTGAACACATATACAGCCGCCTCTCTTTTTGCCACTCACGGTGAGGAACTGCAGCACTCCGGCTGACGGTGATGTCACGCGCATTACCTCTATAGTATAGTGTAGTGTAGTGTAGTATAGTATAGTGTAGAATATAGTGCAGGAATAATACGTAATATGATTGTATGCCATTCTGATCATATTCAAAATGCTTTTACAAAAGCCTAATGTTGATAGGAAAAAGGCAATTAACACAGACAACCCCAAAATCATGACAGTAACATGTAATTTCTACAATATTGTCTCCTCAGGTGTGTGAGATGGCACGTTTAAAGCTTCATAGCCTGCTGCAAACTGTGCTATGTCTGTCCTGGGAGGAGGTGTGTTTTCTGCTGGGTCGTCTTGGTGCACCACTTTGGCCAGCAAACTCTGGTTCAGACCCAGGCACCGAGGTTTTGCTGAGCCCGCTGGCTTCCCATCGTCCGAACGCTTCTGGACCAGCATGCGGAACGCACCACCCTTCAAGAATCTGCTCCCCAACCTCCCCGCCACCAACGGCAGCCCCTCCTTCGCCCAGGACCTCCAGAACTACTGCAGCACTGCTGAGTGGCAACAGTTCTTCCAGAACCACGTCAGTACAGCCCCATCTTACTCTCACACACACACACACACACACACACACATAGCCTAGCAGACACCCAGTTAGACTGTTTACCTTGTGATAAGCTGGCAGCTTCTCTTTGTCAGTATATGTTACCACAAAAAACGACAAGAATAAGTCTCTCAGCCCTCTTTCTCAGTCAAACACGAGATAAGCTCAGTCGTGAAGGATTAAAGCACTTTTTTTCGTTGATATAACCCATACCCTCGTTCACATTAATTGCATATTATATAATCACCTTGGATTCACCTAAAGCTGTTTGAGCTGTAGACTCCACTCTCTAAAACAGTGAATAACTTACTCAGTGGACGTGTGTTTGTTTTAGCATGAGGGCACTTTGATGGTTAATCCGCTTCCATTGTAGTGATGAACTCTTTATTTAGACCCTTTTGTTCATCCAGTGCCAAAACAAGATAGAAAAATTCAGATTTATTCGCCTCATCTCAGAAATCCAAAACAAACCATGCGTTTAAGTGAAACAGATATCACGGCAGAGTGACCTAGAGGAGATTTATGAAGGCTGAAGTGTGACTGTGTGTGGTTATAAATCTACCCTGTTTGGACTGTTCATGTATACAAATCACACGGTATATTACCATGCCTTAAATCGGGACGTAAACCAGGTGAGAGAGAGAGAAGAGGTGAGGGGAGGTGAAGCGAGAGAGTAAAATGTTTGTTTTTATTGTTCAGCATAAAAATGGGTTGTGTTCATTAACTTTGTTTTTTGAAGGTTGATACAGTACAATACATTTTCAGTATGAATGAAGGAATCAAAACATCAACAACAGTAGTCATTATTATTTTAATTATATTATTAATGTTTACAATTTATTTTAAATGATTAGGTATTTTAATATTTGTAAATAAATTGTCTACATTTATAATAATTAAAATACATTTTTTATTCATTTTATTGAATGCATTATTTATGTAATTATATATATATTAGGGCTGTCAAATGATTAATCGCGATTAATTGCATTGAAAATAAAAGTTTTTGTTTACATAATATATGTGGGTGCACTGTGTATAACTATTTTGTATAGATAAATACACACACATGCTTGTATGTTTAAGAAAAATAATAATATTTATGTATAAAATATTTATATTTATATATCATATAAATTATATATAAATCTATATACAGTATATACATGAAAATATTTCTTAAATATATACAAGCATGTGTGTGTAGTTATATATATTAAATAATGATACACAGTGCCCCCACATATATCATGTAAACACAAACTTTTATTTTAGATGCGATTAATCACGATTAATCGTTTGATGTCCCTAATATATTTATTAGGGCTGTGCAAAAATTAATTGCGATTAATCGCATCCAAAATAAAAGTCTGTGTTTACATAATATATTTGTGTGTGCTGTATATAATTATTTTGTATATATAAATACACACACATGCATGTATATATTTAAGAAAATGTGTTATTCATTTATAAAATATTTATATTTATATAATATCGATTATGAATTATATATATATACAGAATTTAAGCACAATTAATTCTTAAATATATACATGCATGCATTGGTATTTATATATACAAAATAATTATATACAGCACACACAAATATATTATGTAAACGATTAATCGCAATTAATTTTTGCACAGCCCTAATATATATATATATTATAATTTGTACTTTTAATTTTTTTTTTTGCAATTTGTAAAAATATTTTAATCATTTTTAATGAATTGTAAGCATTTATAATAAAAAAAATATTTGAAGGATTATTTTGTACTATTATGTTATGTTATTATATTTTTACCAAGCAATTCTACAAAAATGAGGTTTATACATTATATATTTCTGATGTGTGGTCACAGATGTGCCAGTATTAGCTGCCTAACAGTAACTTCAAACATGGCTCATTCGATCACATTTTAGTGCAGAAAATATCCATTTTAACCATGTGACATGTTTTTTAAAATGTATGCCTGTAGGTGGAGCCCACAATGCAGCAGTATGAGCTAGACACTTTTGGAAAGAGTCACGACCTGATGTCCAACTTTTGGAATTCCTGCTTTGATGACCTCATGAGCACTGCGCAGAGAAGAGACAAGGACCGTTCTGACTGCAAAGCCAAGTTTCAGGTGTCTGCTAACCCCACTTACTCCAATACAGAGGGAATATGTTAGGAAAAGAGAGGATTACTGGTTTGATCCATACATGGAGCAACCCTTGAGTGCTACTGCTTGGGATTATTTATTACACATCCCAAAACCCCCAAAACACAAGTGTTTATTATAGATGAGTTAACATGGACTGTTTGTGCTCTTCTCTTTCCAGGAGCTCATCATTGACCCGTATCTAAAACGAGTGCGCACTGGAAAACAGCCGCTACCACATTGTGCAGAAGATGATAAACGGCCAGCAGGGGATGGTGTGGAGGCACTGGAAATCACTGCGTAGATTACTGAGCAGTGAGAGAGGAGCATGGGCCCTCAGGTCTGCATGCGTTAAACCTTTCTGATGCTTAGTGAATATGATGCATTGAAGTATTTTGTTATTTTATTGTCATTTATAGATATTTATGTAGACATGTAGTATACACAGCAGTTCCAATGCATTCTCACCTAGGAGGTCATATAGTGACATTTTTTGAAATTTCGCCTAAATCCAACGTACATGGCACCCTTTAGCGTCAATATAACACTCACAGAGCTTTGTTTGGTTATGGTAGGTTTAGTTCTGGGTAGGTTTAGTGTTACACCACTAGGAGGCGCCTTCTGGCCTATATACGTATATCAGAATCTCATATTGGCGCCAAAGGGTGCCATGTGCGTTGGATGTAGACGAAATGTCAAAAGCGTCAGTATATGACGCCTTGGAATAAGAACGGCTGGCAGTTTAGTCACTTTAGTAACAACTCCCTTCAACCGTTATCGTGACTTATTCACGATACAGTACAGTCTCTCGTACCGTATTCAGCATATCTTATTTAATGGCAGTAATAGTCTAACTGCAGCTGCAGTATAGTGGATCTAGCCTGCCAAAATATATATAGAAATTGATGCACATCTTGATGAAAATAAATGTTGTGATCTTATTTCCATTAAGAGGTGCATACATTTTTGGTCAGGATCTTGTATTGATAATCCAAGAGTCCAGCACTCTGTAAAGTCTCCTCCAGCACATCCCAAAGTTTCCATTAGACTTTCCATTAATTTAAGACTATTTTTTCACAATCTGAGCCGGATGTACTTTGACATTGACATCCTGGAATATGGCTATGATGTGTCTTCCTACATGGTTGTTTAAGAAATGAAAACCTACACACTCCATCAATCCACCAAACATATGACATGCTAGAAACATAGTAATCACTGCAATAATGATCCAATCATAGCCCAGCAAACAAATTTAGGTTCTGGGAACATTGGTTTTTGGTTCCCAAAACGTTCCTAGAACTTTCCCTTAAGGTTAAGGGAACGTTCCCGGAACATTCTCCTTACGTTATAAAAATGGAACCTAAAAAGAACCTACATGGAACGTTCCTATAACGTTCTTGTTTGGTTCCCAAAAAATAACCTCATGGGACCATTCGGGAACGTTAGGGAACGTTCTGTGTTTGCTGGGAGACTCTTAAGCATTTGCCTATTTAAATCCAAACAGCGGCTTTTTAAAATTTTGGTCGGGAAGTGTATACATTATATTTGGCTAGTTTTTATATATATGTGTGTGAAAGTAAAAGTGACATGTGAAGGGCAAGTATGGTTAACCTTACTCGGAATTTGTCCTCTGCATTTAACCCATCCAAGTTAGTGCAAACACATTAGGAGCAGTGAGTAGTGAACACACACACACAGAGCAGTGGGCAGACATTTTTGCTGCGATTGGGGGTTAGGTGTCTTGCATAAGGGCACCTCAGTCATTTCCTGCCGGTATTGAGAATCGAACCCACAACCTTTGGGTTGCCAGTTGCCAGTACCGTAAACTGAGTTGAAATGAGGTTCAGTTGTATACACTGATACTGTATATCTAAGTATTATATTGTGGTACGTGTGATGGACTGAGTGGAAGTGTTTGTGTTTCAGGGTTCAGCCAGAGGTGAGATGGAAACTGTCGAGTGCAGAGACGTACTCTAAAATGCGCCTGAAGCTGGTGCCAAACTACAACTTTGATTCTCACAGTGATGCCAGTGCACTGAGAGATAACATGGGTTAGTATCCCTGTAATCTGCTGAACGGGTTTTAATGAATAAATGATACTGAATAAAACAATAGGGAGTAATAGATCTCAGAATGACTTTGATGTCATTGTAAATGGCCATTGTGATTATTCTGTTTTTTTTGCCTAGATCAAATACTTTAAAATCTTCTCTTTGTTATTTCAGTGTTCATGTTTATATGTTGAAGTTCTGGGCTGTTTTTCTTCTGCAGGAGCCGACAGCCCTCGCAGCTCGACCGAACCCCTCCCTCTTGCTGTTGCCAAGGAAGCCAAAGTTAGTGACATGGAGGACGACAAACTAGAGGATGAGGATTTTGTCTTCCTCGAAGAGTGAGTGTCCTACTGTAATTCTGAGCACTCTGTTGCTTTAAGGAAAGCTACACTGTGTAACTCTATTCTTAGCTAAAAACACTTAGTTCTTTCAAAAATATATGTGCTCATTAATGTATATTTACTTCGTTCAAGTAATAAAGTATTCTCGTGAGTGTATAATATGGCATTGAAAATACATACGGGTAAGGGGTTCTGATGTCGGTCGCCATGTTGCCCCTAGATCTTGAAAGTACATTAGCCAAAGAGGGACATTCGGATATTAATTCAAGCTTCTCCTTTCGCGTTTACGTTTGAGTTAAGCACTCATGGACGAGGTCGAACTGGAAGCCATGTTAATCCTGGACTACATTGGCCACCGTAGGAGTTAAAACGAAATTGGAATTGAGAGGAACAGAAACTAATTCGCTGGATGGTCATATACCTTTTCACCGCTAGATGGGGGTAAAAATCACACAGTGTAGCTTTAAGAAAGTTATCTAAACAAAGAGATCTCAATTAAACTGGTTGATGCCAAGAACCACCAAATATGATGAACCACTTGTAAGGAATTATCTTATAATAAATGAGGAACATATTTTTATGTATTAAAAAATTGGAATGTGAATACAATATAAAAACATATTTTCATAATTGAATTAATATCTTTTAGCATGTTACGTAACATTTTTAAAAATCTAATATTCCTTGAGTGGCTTAGAAACATCAGCAGCAATATGACACCCAGTTTTCAAAATATAGTTTATTCATAATAATAACAAGAAATTTCTTCCACCAAGTCATAGTGTTATGTAGGGTGGACTCAAAAACAAGGGGGAGCTGGAACCAAATGCAGTGAGTTTAATAATAGAATAAGCATAACAAATCCGACATGGAGAGTAGAGTACCCAGGAACAGAGTGAGTCCAGCAAACATAACATCCATGTAGCACAAGACCCGACAAGGAACACAAGAAACACTGGGGTTTTAAATGCACAAGGGGTAATCGGCACAACAAAACACTCCTGGGAACAATAAAAAAAATAGTCAACAAGAAAACCTACAAAACATGACACAGAACCGGAAATAACATAAAAGTCCACACAAGAGCAGTGGAAAACAGAGACTGGGATCATGGCAAAGGGGTTCATCCATATTATGTGTACTTGTTTGCGAATTATATCGTCTTCAAATGTTGCTCATCAAATCATGTTTCAGAACTTACCAGTGCTTTTTTAGTATTTATAATCGTATAGTATTTATTAATATATACTTTATTTTTATGTATTTTCAAGTTTCAATTTTTTTTTTTTCCAAAACAAAGCAGAATCAACTGTTACACGTCTTAGGTGTAGTTGTGTTTTGTTCCTGAACGAATCTGTGTCTTTGAATGAATCAATTGAGTAATGATTCAGCCTTTCTGGTACCTGCAAACAGCTGGGGTTTTTGTGACAGAGCGCATGTTAAGCAGGGTGTGTGTGTCATTCCTCAGGGCAGAGGAGGGCGAGGAGGAGAGCCAGAAGGAAAAGCTGGTACTCTCAGAGGAGTGTGAGCTCATCACTATTGTTGCCGTGGTACCAGGTCGCCTGGAGGTCACAACACACCACCTGTACTTCTACGATGGCAGCAGTGAGAAAGAGGAGACAGAGGAAGGTGAGTTGCAGCTTGTGTCGGACCAGTTGATCAGTTTAATGCACAATTGCTGAATATAAGAAATTATAAATTTATTTTTATTACACTACAATTCAGAAGTTTGGGGTATCACGGTTTCCTCAAGAATATTAAGCAGCATAAACTGTTATATTATATTGATAATAATAAGAATTGATAATTAGAAAAATAAATATCTTGAGCACCAAATCCGCTACTAGAATGATTTCCGAAATAATCATGTGACAATGGAGTATCATGTAAGACTGGAGGATGGATATTTAAAAAAAAAATGTTTAAATTGTAATAATATTTTGCCGTATTTCTATTTTTACTGTATTTTAGATACTTCTTTCAAATTATGATATTAAATTATGGATATTAATTATTTCAAACATTTGACTAGTAATGTATTGGATAAGATATGATTCGTGATTATAATGCGTTTGCTTTTGACTGTCCATCCAGGTATTGGGTTTGATTTCAAGAGGTCGTTGTCACAGCTTAGGGAGGTTCACCTGAGGCGATACAACCTGCGGAGATCAGCACTAGAGCTGTTCTTCATTGACCAGGCACACTACTTCATCAACTTCAGGAAGGGGGTGAGTTACACTCAAACTGTGGACAATGGAAAAGGACTCCTAGTAGATGGCAGCAAGCATTTGTGGCATTTGAGGTCTCTGTTTTTTTATATTTGTTTGGGTTTTCCCACAGGTGCGGAACAAAGTCTACTCCAGGATCCTGGGTCTCAGGCCGCCCAATCTGTTCTACTTTGGTTCTCGCTCTCCTCAGGAGCTCTTGAAAGCCTCCAACCTTACTCATGTACGCCTTATATAAAAGAAATTTTATTTTTTTTTCATTTATTTGGGGAATCAAAAACTTGACACAAAGTTAAACACATTTTATTCTGGTTAACACAAACTCCAGACACATTGAGCCTTGGTGCTTATATGGGAGATGCTGATTGGAAATGGTTCTGCATTGCGTTCCAATCCCATTCCCTATAATCAACTCTCTCCCCATAATTTCCTATTCCCTTTGTATTGTATCTGCCAATAAAAACCTGTTAAAAGGACCACACAAAAAAAGCTTCCAAATCAAACTGTTTATTTTCATTTTTTATTCCTTTTGCAGAGATGGATTTACAGAGAGATCTCCAATTTTGAGTATCTGATGCAGCTCAACACCATTGCTGGTCGCACATACAATGATCTATCCCAGTATCCAGTGGTGAGTCCTTACAGAGCCTAGCCTTTGTTTTGTTGTTTTCGTTTTGTTAAAATATTTTATTTTGTTTCAATTTATTTGTTTGTTTTGTTGGTTTCGTTTAGTTTAGTTTCATTTCAATTTGTTTTGTTTCATTTTAATTGCTGTTGTTTTGTTTTTGTTTCATTTCAATATGTTTTGTTTTATTTTGTCGTTTTTGTTCAGTTTTTTTGTTTTCGTTAATTTCTGTTTTGTTTTGTTATTTTCATTTAGTTTTGTTAAAATTTGTATTTGTTTTTATTTTTTCACACTTTGTTAATTTTTATTTATTTATTTTTACAAAAATTTTTATTTCTTACTTTTTTATTTTTTCAAACCGCTTGTCCTATGTTGTGTCGTGGGTAAGTTGGAGCTTACCCAGCTTCTCGAATCCTCATTTTATTTATGCATTTTTTTTTTATATATTTCATTTATTTATTTTAAATGTTTATATAACTTTAAATTTTACACATTTTTTAATTAATTTTAATAACCCTAGATTTAATTAAATTCATTTAAATGGGTGGTAAATAGGCATTTAAATAATTTTGCTGAAAAATCTAAATGCACAGGATTCTGGTGTTTTATTTGGATTATTTTACTGGTTACACAAATCATCAATTTTCTTCATATGCATGTGTGTATTCTCAGTTCCCCTGGGTGTTGTGTGACTACACGTCTGCTGAATTGGATCTGGAAGACCAAGCGGTTTTCAGAGATCTGTCCAAACCCATTGGTGTTGTCAACTCTCGCCATGCACAGAACGTCAGGGAGAAGTGAGACAGTCTTGCAGTCCTTATTGCATTACCAAACAATATGTGTATCAAAAAAACAGTAGGATGGATAACAATACTACTATAGCTACTATAACTATAGCTATAACATGATTGATAAATAGATTTCAAAAAGGAAATGGTTTGATCTTTAAAGAGGCAAAGCAATGTAATGCAGAATGTTTTGTCTGTCAGCTGACTTGCTAAATGTCTTGTGGTTGTTTGAATAGGTATGAGAGTTTTGAGGACCCAACAGGCACTATCGATAAGTTCCATTATGGCACACACTACTCTAATGCTGCCGGCGTCATGCACTACATGATCCGCACAGAGCCCTTCACCTCATTACATATACAGCTCCAGAGCGGCAAGTAAGACACACACCCTCACTCCCACACACACACACACACACAGTGCAGCAGGGGAGTCCAATCCTGCATCTGGACCACCAACATCCTGAAGAGTTTAACTCAAACACACCTGAACCAGCTAATCAAGGTCTTCAGGATTATTAGAAACTTCCAGGAAGGCGTGTTTGGGCAGGCTGGAGTTAAACTCTTCAGGACGTTGGCCCTTCAAGCAGCATTGGACACCCCTGCTCAAGGGTGTACTTAATTTTGCTTTGGGCCACATTCTAATTATTATTTTTTTTATAGCTAAAGACATTTGTTCTCAAATGTGTGCTTTTATTTTGTTACCTGAGGTACAAATTTAACTAAAATCTTAATAATATCATTAAAGAGGCCATAATATGCCCTTTTTGGGGGGTTATGATGGAATTCATACTTAAATGTTAAAAAACAAAACAAAAAAACATGCTGCATTGTTGCAGCATGTCTTTTCTAGGTATGTCTGAAACACTCTGTTTAGTTCAGGTCTCTATGAAGCCCCTCATTCCAAAAAGTGCAATATGCTCTGATTGGTCGGCTGGACCCAGTGTGATTGGTCAACCACGTAGAACGTGTTTTGGAAATGTCACGCCCCTTACCATAACCTCGAGTTTTAACACAATACAAATGCCTAACTAATTAAACCAGGCCTCGCACCTTTTTAGTGCATGTACCTTAGGAGGGAATCATTTAAAGGCACACTATGCAGGAATTCTGTTTTTGTCAAACAGCGACCCCTAGAGTCGCCGTGGAGTACTTGTATTTAACGTTACTAGCGTAAATACCACTCGTGCAGTTTGACATGGCGTGACGTGTTCCATAGTATACAATAGTATTACATTGTGTTTAATTTGTCGTTTAATGAGATTTAATATGTTGTTAGTGGTGAGAATTTTCACTTGAATAAATACATAGATCCATAGACGGCCACCATTCAACCCGAAAAAAGTCATATAACCATTCCAATAACTCAGAAGTTGTTCAGTTAAGCTAAAAAACTGTATAGTTCCCCTTTAAATGAAGAATATTGTGATATGTATGTTCCCGGAAGAAAACTCAAGACATTTGTGACATTTCAGGGATTTTAGAAAAAGTGCTTACATATATAGAGTAACTCCTTTTGGAGTGGAATTTGTAACTGCAGGGCTAAAGAAAGTTGAAAATGTAAAAAAAAAGAAACATAATGTCCTCTTTAAATGTAATTGATTATTTAAATTAGTTTGATGGTTTTGACACTCCAAAAATTATAAAACTATATATCCATACAGGAATGTAATCACAAACATCAAATTGTAAATGTTATAAATATTTATAATAAATATTGTACATAAAAAAATCCTGTTTGTTTGCACGCCCTTGTAATGACCACTAGGTTGCAGTGTTGTTTACCTGATGTTTTTTAAATAATCATGCAGATTGTCATTTGTTTGGGCTGCTCTTATTTAAGTGATTTTGTGTGTGTGTGTGTGTTTAGGTTTGATTGTGCCGATAGGCAGTTTCATTCAGTAGCAGCAGCGTGGCAGGCGCGAATGGAGAGTCCAGCGGATGTGAAGGAGCTCATCCCAGAGTTCTTCTACTTCCCAGAGTTCCTGCAGAACTTGAACAGTAAGCGAGTCAATGATGAAAAGCACACAGCCACAGATATATGTTAAATGGACGTTAAATTGTGTTATATCTTGTGTGCAGATTTTGATCTGGGATGCTTGCAAATGAATCAGGAAATGGTCAATGATGTGTTGCTTCCCCCATGGGCGTCTTCACGTGAAGACTTCATCAGGAAACACAGAAAAGCCTTGGTGTGGGAACTGACACAATGCACAACACACTCATTTCAAAACATGCACACACACTCATTTCAACACACACACACATATGTGTGTCTATATTGTTTGTTTTTTGCATGTAGAATATAATAAAACATGTATTTTTATGTAATCACATCCAATTCATACTCCAATTAACAATGGCAAAAATATATTTCTGCCGTGACGCTGCAGGATCGATGTCTCATTGGAAAAAAGGCTTTTAAAATCTTTGTTCTTGATCTGACACACACTCTCCTTGTGTATATATGTATGTTTAAAGGAGTGTGAGTATGTGTCTGCTCACCTACATGAGTGGATAGATCTCATATTCGGGTATAAACAGCGAGGACCTGAAGCAGTGGAGGCTCTTAATGTCTTCTACTACTGCACTTATGAGGGTAAGAGGCCTCTTATGAGTTTGTATTAGTTTTAAACAAGTTCCTGCATGGAAAATATGACGGATCATTTTGTGTGTTTTGGCTTTCAGGTGCAGTAGATCTGGACGCCATAGCTAATGAGACCGAGCGCAAGGCCCTGGAAGGCATCAATCAGCAACTTTGGTCAAACACCCTGTCAGCTTCTCAAGGTGGGATACATATATATGAATCAAAGAGTAATATAATAGTAATATATATATATATATATATATATATTAGGGCTGTCAGTTTAACGCGTGTTATTATCGGCGTTAACGCAAACCCATTTTAACGGCGTTAATTTTTTTTATCGCACGATTAACGGTCTTTTTTAACGGCTCTTGTCCTAGCAAACTTTGTACTTTTTTCACATGCTTTTGCAACAGGATGGCATGTGTCCTGAATCCTGATCCATTTCGGCGTCTCGCGCTTGTCATCCACTGTAAAGCCGGCTCGCAAGCCCAAACGAGTGTGTGCGTCGTGCCTGTTGTTTTGTTATACGGTCTAGCTAGATCCGCTTGCGCTTTGGTCGAAGAAGCAACAAAATGTCCTCGCGCGGCGCAAGCCATTGAAATGAATAGGTTTCAGATCGCAGCGCGAGGATGTTTTGTGCCACACACACTCGTTATGCTGCGAGCCGGCCAAATAGTAACGTTACGTTTTGAGTGGATGACGAGCGCGAGACGTCGGATCTGTGTTTTGTCGTTGTGAACTGAGCTATCATCATCGCAGCACGTCCAGTCTGAAACACCACTTGATGGCCAAGCAAACACACACACACACACACACACGATGATGCGAATTCTCCACCCCTCGCCAATATCAGGACCTTGTCAGTATTTCTTTCACCCTTTTATTGATAGACAGTGTAAAATTGTGTGAGAGATTATTGGTATGTTAGTATGAAATTGAACACTATTCCAATGTTATTTTCAATAATAATAATTAAAAAAAATTGCACTAAACAAGCCAATCCACTTTCCCATGTTGATAAGAGCATTAAAATGAGAAAAAATTATGTAACAAAAAGAAATTTAAAAGGCATTTAGAAAATGTGCGATTAATCGCGAGTTAACTATGACATTAATGCGATTAATCGCGATTAAATGTTTTAATCGTTTGACAGCACTAATATATATATATATATATATATATATATATGTGTACATATATATATATATATAAATAGTAATACATACCTGTGTATATATATTAAATAGTAATATATATATTACTATTTAATTAATTGAATTCACTTTAATTTCAGTTTTAGTTGTCGTGTATTTCCATTCAGTATTTTTTCAGTGCTTCGACTTATTTCAGTTAGTTTTTCATCCAATATTGGTAACGCTTTACAATAAGGTTCCATTTATTAACTTTAGTTAACTGCATTAATTAACATGAACTAACGATGAAAAATACTTCTAAACATTTATTAACCTCAATGTCCATTTTAACATTAACTAATACATTATTAAACTCAAAAGTTGTATCTTAATACCTTGGCATTTGTGTAATTGTCTAAAGGCATTTGTCTGATGTATTGTGGGTAATATGGCACAAGTGAACCCTCTCTGTGTTATTCAGGAGCCTCATCCTCCCCGTTTGTCAGCAGAGAACGCATTCAGGCGGCAGGCCCGTCTGGACTTACTTCCCCCCAACCTTTTTGATCAGCTCAGTAAACTCCGATCTTTCAAGGAGGTAAGTCCAAATTTTTTAGTATTTTATTTCAACTGAATAATGTGCTGAAAGTGTCACATTTGAGAGATTCTTTTGTGAAACTGATTTGTGTTGTGATGTTTTTTTTTATGTTGTTTTCATGGAGGTGGTGAGTGATGGTCTGCCGTTAGTGCAAGCCTTGGTGCCCCGAAATCAAACCCGCTCCATTATCATCCCAGGTTCTGACATACTGGTAAGATTAGTTCACGGTTATGTTCACTTGTTGTTACTAATATTTGATTAGAACAGGAATTTTAGGGTGCAAGTGGGTACATGGAAGATGCTAGGGTAGTGGTTCTCAAACAAAGGGCCCGGGTCCATTAGGGGGCCTCAGCAGACTTCCAAAGGGCCCTCAAGATGACTTAAAATGATGTAAAATATGACAAAACAAGCGTGAATATAAATTCTCAGTAAAACTGTTTTGGAATGATTTGTACAAATAATTTGAAAAATGTTACAATACAAACATTGCTTAAAGGGATATCTCCACTTTTTTGGAAATGGGCTCATTTTACAACTCCCCCAGAGTTGGGTTTTACCATTTTTGAATCCATTCAGCCGATTTTCTGATATTTAGAAGAATATCAGTAACCAGACAGTTTCTGGTCTCATTGACTTCCATAGTATATTTTTTTTCCTACTATGAGACCAGAAACCGTCTGGTTACTGATATTCTTCAGAATATCAGAAAATCGTCTGAATGCATTTGAAAACTCAACTGTTTAAGTTGTAAAATGAGCCTATTTCCAAAAAAAAAAAAAAGTGGAGTATCCCTTTAAAGCAGGGATCTCAAACTCAATTCCTGGAGGGCCACAGCTCTGCACAGTTTAGTTCCAACCAGCTCCAACTCACACCTGTAAGGAAGTTTCTAGTAATCCTGAAGACCTTGATTAGCTAAATGGATCTGGATCAGGTGTGTTTGATTAGGGTTGTAGCAAAACTGTGCAGAGCTGTGGCCCTCCAGCAATTGAGTTTGAGATCACTGCTTTAATGACTTAACACAAAATACATATTATCCAGATCATTTTGAAAACAATTTGTCTTTCTCACTCTTGATATTGTGAACATGGATTTTTATCACTTCTCTCTCTCTCTCTCTCTCTATATATATATATATATATATATATATATATATATATATATATATATATATATATATATATATATATATATTAGGCTGTGCAAAAGTTAATTGCGATTAATCGCATCCAAAATAAAAGTCTGTGTTTACATAATATATTTGTGTGTGCTGTATATAATTAGTTTGTATATATAAATACACACACATGCATGTATATATTTAAGAAAATGTGTTATTCATTTATAAAATATTTATATTTATATAATATAGATTATGTAATTATATATATACAGAATGTAAGTGCAAATAATTCTTAAATATATGCATGCATAGGTATTTATATATACAAAATAATTATATACAGCACAGACAAATATATTATGTAAGCACAGACTTTTATTTTGGATCCGATTAATCGCAATTAACTTTTGCACAGCCCTAATATATATATATATATATATATATATATATATACTACCGTTTAAAATTTGGGGTTGGTACGAATTTTTTGAAAAATCGTTTTTGAAAGATTAAAAATACCATAAAAAGTCATTTCAAATAACCGTTTTCTATTTAAATGTAGGTTAAAAATATAATTTATTCCTGTGATGGCAAAGCTGAGTTTTCAGTATCATTACTTCAGTCTTCGCTCATTTGCAGCTCAAGAAACATTTACTATTATCATCTTTTGAAAATAAATTTTTGATTAAATAAAAATGTACTTGAATTTATTTGTTCGATTATTAAAGTGTTCATTTCTTTCAATCTTACTGACGCCAAACATCTCAACGGTAGTATATTCTGCCTTTATATTTTATTAAAGTGTTTCATGGAGTTTGTGGGTCCCTGACATCAGTAAGTTTGTTACAGAACAGACACGGTTTTGAATGGCTTTTGTCCTGTTTGTAAGGTGACCGTGAGTGCTAACGGGATGATAGGCACTCATAGCTGGCTGCCCTACGACAAGAACATAGCCAATTACTTCACCTTCACCAGAGACCCCTCTGTGAGCAACTCAAAGTAAGTTTGAACAAGCACAACTATTCACTACAAACACATTTTATAATCAAGTGCAGAGGCTTTTGATCAGTGATGTCATACAGTTTTAAACACTAGGTTTTGTTTAGCTAGAAAGTAATATTCTTGGTGACAACGCTAGTCCTTGGACAAATAATCAAAAGCTTTATAGAAGCAAATAAACAGCAGCTATTTGACATCAAACTCTGGTGGTTTGGCTGCTTTCATCTCTATAATGTTCTTTAGTCAAATTGAGTCCTTTGTAGTAAAATCTCATTTGCTTTGCCAAGCCTTTCTTGTTATTTATGAGTGGTTTGCTAACATGTGTCGAATCTGATGCTTAAAATGTTCTCCCACTGTTCCTGCTGACAAGTTTAGTCCCGTTTGTTGGTACTGACCTTTTGTTTGATCTGTTTTTAGGACCCAGCGGTTCCTCAGTGGGCCGCTCTCCCCAGGGGTGGAAATGGGCTCCCAGGTGCTGGTGGTGTCCAGTGACGGGCGTCTGCTGTTCAGCGGGGGGCACTGGGACTGCAGCCTGCGGGTCACTATGTTAGGCAAGGCCAAGCTGGTGGGCAGGATCTGCCGTCACATAGGTGAGAGCCGTCTGTCCAAAATAGCACTCGGCCAAGACGCAGCTGTAGTTATTGGATGGAGTTGTTCAGCTAAATCCGAAGTTGTTAATTGAATCTTTTGTTGCTGAAAGTGAACTATTAATGATAATTAGTTCCCTCTTTGATTTAAACCATTCATAATATGGATGGTACAAATTGCTGATTTCATTATGCATTTGATTATGAACGCATGTCATGAATGACTAGTTAACGTGCATTTCTGTGGGATTTAGATGTGGTCACATGCCTGGCTTTGGATCTCTGTGGTATCTACCTCATCTCTGGCTCTCGGGACACCACATGCATGGTGTGGCAGGTCCTACAGCAGGTTTGCTAACACAAAATACTTGTACTTTTGTACCAAGTTAGTACAAACATATCTGAAGTATGTACTACGTAGTTACATGTCCGATTCCGATACACATTTCTTTGTCTCATTGATAGACAGCTGCTTTTGAACACTTGTGCTCCCATGTGAAGGGCGTCCTGCTGTCCTTCGGTTAATTTTAACTAAAATACACTACTGCTTAAAAGTCAAGATATTAATACTTTTATTCAACAAGGACACATTAAATTGATCCTAAGCTACAGTAAAGACATTTATAATGTAACCCTAAAAAAATCAAGCTCTGTTTACATTATTTTTGTTTGTTTGTTTTTGTTCTATGCTGATTATTTCTAATTTTTTCAAATTATTTCTTAAATAATTATTTGAAGCAGTATTTGCTAAATTGATATAATTGAAGACTATATTCCTTTGTTTTATTTTAATTTGTTAATATTTATTTTATTTAACTTTTTAAATAGATAGTATGTTTAGTAGCATATTTATTTTTGCTGTTATCGAGATTTACTGATTTTTCTTCACTTTATATCCCTGATATGAGATACAGTTCTGTTCAAAAGTTATGGGTCAGTCAGATTTTTTTAATTATTAAAAAAATGATGAATGTATTTATTAAAAATAATACCGCAAGGATGCATTAAAATGATCAAAATGGACCGTATAGACCAGGGCTCCAGACTAACTTTTTTCAGCTTCGTCCTGAAACCGTCCTGAATAACAATTTGAACCGTCCTAAAGTGAATGTCAACCGTCCCAAAATAAAACTGTTGTTTCCGTACTTTATTATCATCTATAGTTGCTAGTTACATAATAGGCTAAATGATTTATAGAATTGTATTTATTTAGCTTCATTCAAAGTAGTTATCTGTAAAATAGATAAAACACAGATTTAATAAAAATGAATCTATTAACGTGTTAATATTAATGATTTTAAAGTTTGAACATGCAATACAGACACAGATTTAACTACTGTGACTTAAATATCTTAATATTAAATAAAACCACTTTTCCTAGAGTAGAACAGTCTTCATTTCAATGAATGATTTAACTAGCTTTCATACATCATTCTTTATTTTTTCAAGCAACAGACATATTTATTTGTATGAATTAAATATAACGAATTCTTATTAAAGCTATTAACGGGCATTGAATGCTTTTCTCTTTTTCTTTTGTTGCTTGAATATTAAGGACACAATATTTAAGACATCGGATCATGTCCAATGACATGCGGATACAAATGCACTGATGCACATCCGATACACTCACAACAGTTTAAAAGACAATGGTTAAAAGACATAACCTGCATAGTTTACATGAATACTCTTCAAATACGGACATTTAGACATACTGTTGTGTATATTATTTTGTCCATTCAGACGAAAAAGAGCTCAATTCATTACTCGCGCGCTGTATAGGTGTCTATGGCTGCAAGCTTTGGTCGTGTGTACAGTATGCGCACAGAAAACCGCACCGAATATAGCTTTTTTTGCGTCATCACTCACTATCTAACATTTTTGTCTAGTTTTTATTCTTTGAATATCCGTTGTTTAACCAGCGCAACATATTTGCGATGTCATGAAGCCATTTGATAGATGTACCGCGGAACGAGTCTCCGCGAGTAGCCAGCCAGTGATAGTAACTATAGTAACGAAGACGCGCTCCGTTGTAGTCAGCGCTTGGTCGGTTGTTTTTGGCATTTGGCATAAGTTAGCCTAATAGGCTAGTAATAAATGAACACACATACAAAAATGTCTTTCGTCCTGTAGGCGTCCTGGAGAATATTTCTGTTCGTCCTAAACACATTTTCTATCGTCCCCAGGATCGATAGGACGGCACGTCTTCGAGCCCTGGTATAGACATTTAATTGAATAATATCGCAAAAGATTTCTATTCCAAATTAATGTTGTTTTTGTTTTTTGTTTTAATTTCTATTTATCAAACAACTGAAAACATTGTATACACAAAAATATTAAGCACCACAAGTGATAATAATAAGAAATAGTTCTCGAGCACCAAATCAGCATATTAGAAGTATTTATGAAAGCATCATGACACTGACATGAGTCATGACCGCTGAAATTCACAGAAAAAAAAATAATTTAAAAAATTTTAAAATAGAAACAGGTCATTTAAATGATTATAATATTTCACAATATTGCTTTTTGCTGTTTTTACTATGTTTTTGATGAAATGCAGCGTAAAACACTCAAAAACAAATGTAAATGACCTCAAACCTTTGAACTGTATACACTACAGCATGATTATATAATGACTAGTGATTATATTCTTTGATTACCTGTAGGGTGGTTTCTCTAGTGGTCTGTCTCCACGGCCCGTGCAGGTCCTCTGTGGACATGATCAAGAGGTCACATGTGTCGCCCTCAGCACTGAGTTGGATATGGCGCTCTCAGGGTCAAAGGTCAGTTTAAATCAAGCCATTTCTAAAATGCTCCTTCAGGAGTTGAATTGTATTGCATTGCCATCAGGGTTGATGAGTTTCCTCTCACTTGTCTCTCGTTCAGGATGGCACAGTAATCATGCACAGTGTGCGTCGTGGACAGTACCTGCGGACACTGAGACCACCGTGTGAGAGCTGCGTTCCTGCCCCGGTGGCACACTTGGAGGTCGGCATGGAGGGGCACATAGTGGCACAGACTGTTATGGAGGGACGCACGGCTGGAAAGGTGCTGATTGACTGCAGAACACTAAAAACGTCTACCACTAAAAAAGTCGTTGCTGTCAGGCGGAGACCTTGTATCTTCATTTTGCGTCATTTTTATTTCCCCCATAAATCACTACTCTTTACATCTGTCTGTGGGTGTTGCGAATTTAACCAACGAAAGGTATTAAAAGAGATTGTGACCAAAGCTTGTAACTCCATTGGTCAAACTGTAAGTCAAACCTCGTAACTCCGCCACACCTCTATTGTGAATGAATGCCACACAGTTTGGAACGTCTCTGCTTGTTTGCAATGCAAGGGTAAATTAAGAACTGGTTCTTTGAATAAGTACAGCTTTCTCTTTACGAAAGAACACTAAATATATATACAGTATATCTTCTCCAGTCCTTTTAGGCTAATGTTTTATGAATTTGAGGAGTGTAGAAGAGTAGTCTAGCATAATTAATTAGCATTAATACATAGTGAAGCCATAGTAAATTTGATTATTAGGACATTTTATGAGAATTTGTTTTTTAAATGGCTGGCAACAACTGCATATCACAGTTAAATTGATATTGATTCATTTTAATACTTACCATTAATTAATTCAATTCATAGTTTAAAAAAAAAATTTAGTAATTTTAAAAAAGGTCAAATGGTAAATCTGATAAAATAATTAATGATGACATTTTTATATATTAACACACTTTATATATTTAATTGGTCTACTTTAATGTCAACTCATTTTAATAACATTTTTACAATGGCTTGTCTACAAAAAGTCCAAGGTTAAAGGCTAGCATTTTAGCTATCAAAATATTTTTTTCAAATCTTTACAAATATATAAAAATCTTTACAAATATTAAATGGACTATTCATATGTTGATGTATCGATGAGCTATAAAGTAGTTTGATTTTAAAAAAGAAATCGAATGAGTATGAATCGCTAAATAAAATTGATCGATACGTTTCGGCTTAAGTTCTTCACATGTTTATCCGATCCAGTTTGATAGGAGGCGCTGTCTTGAAAAAAACGAGGGGTCTGGGTGCAGGCTTTGAGTTTGCAGCTTCATACAACTCACAACAAGTGCATCTTACATCACTTCAGAGTTCCTACAAGCGGTGCGAGATGCAACCAGGAAACCAGGAAACAGTTCTCCGGGAAGCCACGGCTGGTGGCTAGTTCCCAGAAACTAATTTCCTAAGAACTACGCGGTGCGAATAGTTATTGTAAGAATGGAAATTAGCACGTTCAGAAAAATGCAAAAAAAAAAGATATATAAGTAAAAAAAACATATTGTTTTTATATGTAGGTTCATTAGTGCAGTTCGTCTCAACCCTTGACTTGGGCCCTGTTGTTTGACTGTTACATTGATGGATTGTTTTTGCCTTTTGTGCCTGTAGGAGAAGTATGCACTGCATGTGTATTCTGTAAATGGCTCTCTCTTAGCATCTGAGACCTTGGATGAGAAGATTTCAGCTTTGCACCTGGTGCCTGACTACCTTATCGTGGGCACACAACAGGGGAACCTTCACATTCGAGACTTGTACAGGTAAACACACCTCTTAACGGTTATCGTCAAAAGTTTCAAAAATTAATACTTTTTTCAGCTAGGACACATTCAATTGACCAAAGGTGATTTTAAAGACTTTTACATTGTAACAATCAATTTGTTTCAAATAAATCGTGTTTCTTTTTAACTTTTTATTCATCAAAGAATCCTGAAAGTCACTGTTTCCACAGGATATTGAAGGCATAGTTCACTTTGAAATTAATTTTTGATATGTTTTAGTTTACCTCAAGGGCATCCAAGATGTATGTGTCTTTGTTTCCACAGTATTTTCAATTTTGATATTTTTAGGTTAAACCGTTCTTGTCTGTCAGTCATATAATGCAGGTATATGGGGTCCACCTCAAAGAGCGTGCACAGAGAAGTCCAAATTAAACATGATTTAATGACTCGTAAATGTAATTACACATTGATGGCCTAAGACACGAAACGAGCAGTTTGTGTGAGAAAACGAACAGTATTTATATCGTTTCTACCTCTTGTAATCACAGTCAAGTCCAAGTACTTTGAGGGCTACGGCGCTTCTGAAAAGTGATCTCTTCGCATGTACGTGATCTCATTGTTTACACAGAGATTTCAGAAGTCTTATCCTTCACTGTGACGATCTAAACATATTTAGATATACAGGAAATTGCAATGGAAGACGATTTCGATATATGAACAGACAACGTTGATTTTTTTTTTTTGGAACCTTGCAAGATATCGCTTCCAGCGCTTATGCAGAGCAAAGCGCCCATGCCTTCAGATCTCTTGGACGTGACTGTGATTACACGAGGTATAAACAATCTAAGAATACTGTTCCGTTTTCTCACACAAACCGCTCGTTTCATGTCTTAGGCCATCAATGTGTACTTACATTTACGAGTCATCATGTTTAATTTGGACTTCTCTGTGCACGCTCTTTGAGGTGGACCCCATATACCTCCATTATATGACTGACAGACAAGAACAATTTGACCTAAAAATATCAATATTGAAAATACTGTGGAAACAAAGACACTCACATCTTGGATGCCCTCAAGGTAAGCTAAAACATACCAAAAATTAATTATCTATCCCTTTAAGAGGTTTTCAACAATAAATGTTTCCTGAGCAGTTCAGCGGTGCCATCACAGGAATACATTTAAATTTTAAAATTGTAAAACAGAAAAGTTATTTTGAATTGTAAGAATATTACTGTTTTATGGTATTAGTGATCTAATGAATGCGTGAGCAAAAAGAGACTTAAAAAAAAAAAATCCTACTGAACTTTTTTAACGGTAGTGTAGGTGTACAGCTGCCCAGCTTAGCACAACATGTTTGATCATTTTCATTTATTTATCTTTATTGTTGAAGAATTCTTAAATCCTTTGTGTCATCACATTAAAATCTTCAGCAGCTGGGTCCATGTTTACTTCTCATTCCCAAGTCTCTCTTTCTGTGTGTAGCTTAAATCTGGCTGTGGTGCCCTTGGCCCTGAAGGTCGCGGTGCGCTGTGTGTCTGTCACTGAAAGAGAGCAGTCATATCCTGGTGGGCCTAGAGGATGGCAAACTCATTGTGGTTGGAGCAGGAAAGCCAGAAGAGGTGAGTGAGTTTGAGAGGGCCTGTGTGTGCGGAAGGGTTTTTAGGACATTACGTTTTTACTGTCTGAAATAGAATGCATGAAGTGACCAATGAAACTCTCACCTATATTCTGTCAGATTATAGTGTTAGCACTTCAGCATAATGTACAGTTTACTGTAAATGTTTGGAGATGGTAATATTTTTTTAAATGTTTGTGCTTTTATGCGCACCAAGGCTGCATTTATTTAATTAAAACAGTAATAATGTGACATTGTTATCATTTAAACAATTTTTTTTAAATGTATTTTAAAATGTTATTTATTCCTGTGATGACAAAGTTAAATTTCATTACTTCAGTCCTTAGTGTCATATGATCCTTTCAGAAATCATTCTGATATGCTCATTTGCTGCTCAAGAAATGTTTCCTGTTATTGTCAATGGTTGTATTATTTTTAATATTTTAAAAATATTTTTGTGGAAACAGTAATATTTTTTTAGCATTATTTCATTAATAGAAAGGTCAAAAGAACAGCTTTTTTTTATTTATTTGAAATAACTAACTAAATAATGAAGCGGTAGTGAACATTTTAAGTGTAACAGTTAGTAAACTTTTGTAAACATAAAGTAAAAATTGTGTAAACAGTGTAAAACAACTTATATACACTACCGGTTAAAAGTTTTAGGTTGGTAAGGTTTTTTATGTTTTTAAAAGAAGTCTCTTCTGCTCACCAAGGCTGCAATTTTTTGATAAAAAAATACAAAAAAACCTGTAATATTGTGAAATATTATTACAATTTAAAACAGCAGTTTTCTATGTGAATATATAGTGAAGTGTAATTTATTCCTGTGATCAAAGCTGAATTTACAGCATCATTACTCCAGTCTTCAGTGTCACATGATCCTACAGAAATTATTATAATATGATGCTCAAGAAACATTTATGATTATTATCCATGTTTATTTTACATTTTTATTTCAGGATTCTTTGATGAATAGAAAGTTCAAAAGAACAGAATTGATCTGAAATGGAAAGCTTTCGTTACATCAATCACTACCATTCAAAAGTTTAGGATCAGTAAAAATTTATTTTTTATTTTTGGGGAAAGAAATTAGAAAATACTTCTATTCATCAAGGATGAGTTACATTGATCAAAAGTTACAGTAAAGACATTTATAATGTTAGAAAAGATTATATTAATTAAATAAATAAATGCTGTTCTTTTGAACTTTCTATTCATCATAGAATTTTGGGGGAAATGGTACACGACTGTTTTCAACGTTGAAAATAATAATTTATGTTTTTGCGCATAAAATCAGCATATTAGAATGATTTCTGAAGTGACGCTGAAAACTGATGTGTAATCAGCAACAGTAATGATGTTGAAAATTCAGCTTTCAAATTACATTTTAAAATATATTCAAATAGAAAACAGTCATTTTAAATTGTCATAATATTTCACAATATTACTGCACTTTTTTATTACTTTTTTATTACCTTGGTGAGCAGAAGAGACTTTTAAAAATATAAAAATATAAAAAAACATTTAAAAATAAAAAAAATCTCACTGATCTAAAACTTTTGACTGGTAGTGTATATATATATATATATATGTGTTTTAAAAGAAACTATTTTGATTACAATTAGTTTTTATAGTGTACAAGACAAAATGATTCAAAATGACGTCCCTAAAATGTAATATTATAAATCATGTTAGTTCATAATATATGTACTAGTAAAAAGTTTTACTGCACATGAAAATGAAAATGAATCAGCACCTTCTTTTCTGAAGAATATTTCAACCTTTGTCTTAATTCAGGTGCGATCAGGACAGTTTTCCCGGCGACTGTGGGGCTCCACACGCAGAATCTCCCAGGTGTCCTCAGGAGAGAATCCGAATACAACCCTGGTGAACCTCCTGGTAAATGAGCTCCTTGTGCCTTCGGCAAACCCTTTGCCTCCACGGTTCTCGCAGCACTTGTCTGGTTTCCTGCACTTCCAATCAGAGATTGGGAAGAAGAGAGCATAATGGGAACAGTTGTGAACATCCAAAACATGCACTTTTTTATGGAAAGGGAACATTCTTGTTGACAATGCAATGATTTATACTGCTTTTAACATTCCAAAGATTTTTGATCAGGCGGTGAACTTTTTGAGCAATGGCGGCTGAGACTGAACTTGAACTTTTTTAAAAGCAGTATGTTCTGTCCTGTGAATCACAGACTGGTCTGTAGAGACCGAGGCACTGTGGCTCAGCGTTCTCTGTCACTGAGTGACAAACCGTAATCTCCTGAGCCCTTTAATAGTATAGTAGATCTTCCTATGCTGATTTTTGCTTCTGCTTCGCTGATCACGGTCAGCACAGCAACACTGGTACTCCATCTGACACTTGAAAAGCTTCTTATATTGAGCAATGTAATCTATGAATCAATCCGGATTTTTCCATGGGACAGGCACCAACAGAGATATTTTAGCTCTGTGTTTATATGTGGGTGTGGGTGTTTGTAGTACTTGCAGATACTTTGTATAATGCAATAATTATGTGACGCCTAAATTGGAACAAGATCATTTCACTCTTGTCCGACGATGTGAAGCACTTTGAGCCCTATTGAGACTTGATTCAGTACCACCAGTGCCTTAAAACAGGTAAACAATATAAATCTTCATAATTATGATTGATTATGAAATTATATATATTTAAAGGGATAGTTCACTTCGAAAATTTCAATTAGTCATCACTGAGTCACCCTTGTGGCGTTTCAAACCTGGATGACTTTCTTTCTCCTGCAGAACACAAAAGAATATAGAATATATATAGAATATATATATATATATACTACCGGTCAAAAGTTTAACATCGGTAAGATTTTTTTATGTTTTTAAAAGAAGTCTCTTCTGCTCACCAAGGCTGCCATTTTTTGATAAAAAATACACAAAAAACACAGTAATATTGTGAAATATTATGACAATTTAAAATATTTTTTTTATGTTAATAGATATTAAAATGTAATTTATTACTCTGAAAAAAAGCTGAATTTTCAGCATCATTACTCCAGTCTTCAGTGTCACATGATCCTTCACAAATCACTCTAATATGATGATTTTATGCTCCAAAAACATGTATGATTATTATCCATGTTGAAAACAGTTTTTTACATTTTTATTTCAGGATTCTTTGATGAATAGAAAGAAGAACAGCATTTATCTGAAATGGAAAGCTTTTGTTACATTAAACACTACCCTTTAAAAAGTTTGGGGTCAGTAAGAATTTGTATTTTTGGGGGAAATAAATAAGAAATCAATACTTCTATTCATCAAGGATGAGTTCATCGAAAGAATTCATCAAAGAATCCTGAAATAAAAATGTAAAAAACTGTTTTCAACATGGATAATAATCATACATGTTTTTGGAGCATAAAATCATCATATTAGAGTGATTTGTGAAGGATCATGTGACACTGAAGACTGGAGTAATGATGCAGAAAATTCAGCGCTTTTTCAGAGGAATAAATTACATTTTAATATATATTAACATAAAAAAGTCATTTTAAATTGTCATAATATTTCACATTATTACTGTGTTTTTTGTGTATTTTTTACTTGGGGGGTTACTATAATAATTATAATAATTCAAAGTTATCTTTTAATCATTTAATAGGCTTAAAAAACGTACTTTTAATATTTTCATAAACACATTTTAATAAATGTCACATGTCGCCACAGAAACAAGTTTTTAGTTATTTATTAAAATACGAGGTTACATAATCCAAAAACAAGTTTGACACCAGCATTTTACATACCAGTGAAATGTCACAGTTCTTGATTACAATTTCTAACACAAGCCGTTTTCCTGACGACTAAAAAGTAACAAAAATAAATAAATAAAAGACAGTAAAGAGTCAGTAGAAACAAATAAACAAATTACATATATTGAAAAATCGTTGTTTGTACCAATTAAAGTCAATGGGGTCCAAAACAACATTGTATGGTCAAAAAAATATTTACGAACAACATGACGGTGAGTAAATGATCACATGGTTTTAATTTAGGGGTGAACGATCACTTTATTTCATTAGGTCCTGCTGATAAAAATGATGATATTCTCCATAATCACACTGGGTAAATCTTTCATATGTTATGTGTTATTAAAAAAAGAAAGTGCCTTCCTGTCAGCACACTGAGGGATTTAACACAGCCATCACAAATATCCTCTTAAATGTCAGAGTGCACTTCTTGTTCTTTCACTGTAGGGTAACACTTTCTAAAAATGGGCATAAATTGCACTTGATATGAAAAGCTTTTGGTTTCTTTTCATATTTACGATATGGTTTCAGAGCATCCTTGGATGCCGCTTAATGTGCTGCATTTCCAAATTCATTTAGCTTACACAGAATCTAAATCTTAATAGAAATTCAACTGTTATCCACTTTTGAACTTCGCAAAGTGCCTCAATTGTGTTCTTCACTGTAATTATTAAACTATTTGTAATATGTGAAACATATGCCAGCTAGTCTTAATTTTCCTGTGAATGTATCTGTTGGCTGGGGCCACAATTCTGTCTATGTTACCATTGGAATTCTTTTGTCTAGATGTTTTGGGGTTGTTGTTTTTTCTCTCTTGACGCACTGAATACTTTGAAGGCTGTGCTGTATGAGTGGTGTCTGTGAGACACATGGGTATTCGGACACATCTTGCTGGCTTCTCTGGGATGGTTGCGTTCAGTCTTTTGCTCTGTACTGTATAGCAAAGTCAGCAGAGACAAAGGGAAGCACCGAGCACAACGGCCAGCAGTAATACACACTGTTTAAAGTTTTTTTTCTGATATTTACTCACATTTGTATTGTTCTAAACTCATATGAATTTCTTTCTTCAGTGGAATAAAGTGTACTGATTGCTCTTTTAGAACGACTCGAGTCTTTCAAGCTTCAAATAGGACACAAAAGCAGCATAAAAGTTGTCCATGCAACTTGCACACTATTAAAGGAGTAGTTCACTTTTGAAAAAACTTTTGCTGATAATTTACTCACCCCATGTCATCCAAGATGTCCATGTCTTTCTTTCCTCAGTTGAAAAGAAATTAAGCTTTTTGATGAAAACATTCCAGGATTTTTCTCCATATAATGGACTTCCATGGGAACCAGACGGTCCAAGCTCCAAAAGATCGTTAATAACAGTTTCAGATGCAGCTTCAAATGTCTTTAAACGACACCAGACGATGAATAAGGGTTTTATCATGCGAAACGATGGGTTATTTCAAAACTTATTCCAAAAATGTAACTTTTCTAAGGACAAATGGTAGACTAGCTCTATTCTGGAGGCGCGTTTGTAACGTCACATTATACGTAATTACGTTCAAAAGGTCACGGGCAACGTAGCCGGAAGTACAGAATCAAAATCGTCCGACATCGTTATTTTACCTTTTAATTGCTTTTTTTTTTTTGTAAACGGCGTTTGAGTTAGTTTGCACGTTCAACCTATGTGTTCAACTTACTGACTCTGTACTTCCAGCTACGTCGCCCGTGACCTTTTGAACGTAATTACGTATTACGTGACGTTACAACGCGCCTCCAGAATAGAGCTAGGCTACCATTTGTCCTTAGAAAAGTTACATTTTTGGAATAAGTTTTGAAATAACCCATCGTTTCGCATAATAAGACCCTTATTCATCGTCTGGTGTCGTTTAAAGGCATTTGAAGCTGGATCTGAAACTGTTATTAACGATCTTTTGGAGCTTGGGCCGTCTGGTTCCCATGGAAGTCCATTATATGGAGAAAAATCCTGGAATGTTTTCATCAAAAACCTTAATTTCTTTTCGACTGAAGAAAGAAAGACATGGACATCTTGGATGACATGGGGGTGAGTAAATTATCAGCAAAAGTTTTTTTCAAAAGTGAACTAATCCTTTAAGTTGTACTAACGACAAACTAATATGTAACGTGTTAATAGCTGACAGTGCCGCCGCTCCCACCACGCGCATCACGCGCTGTGCGTAGGGCACCAAGTGCTGAGGGGGCACCAAAAATATCCTAATGAAAATCGATCTTCAAACTTCTTGTAATCATCAGATTCAGCACGTTCTTCATCTTCAATCCGCAGCGGCACCGAGCAGAGAGCACGTCAGAAACAGCTGACAGGGTGTGTGTGTGTGTGTGTGTGTGTTCAGAGCCTCATTGGTCTGTCACCGCTCGTCAATGTCAGAATATTTGAAATGACCAATCAAATCGAAGTAGGCGGGCTTTATGTTCACAGACGCTGAGCGCAAATTATAACAGCGCTACTCGACGCTTCAGTGTACGGTCAAGTGCGAGATAAGATGTAAGTATATATTTGACAGTTTTTTTTTGGTCATAAATGTTAAACGAATGACAAAAAATAATTAGGCAAACTAATATAGTTTTGTCTAATTTCGCCATTTTTAACTGAAAATAGGCCTATGTAACATATGGCCTACGTGTAATTAGGCTACTGTCATTGTGAGGGGACAAGAAACATGAACAAAGCCTTTTTTATCATGTTAGGCACAGTGTGTGTACATATTGAGAATAAAATACAAATTGTAGCCTTTAGTAAATTAAGAAAATCCAACTTTAGGAGGGAAAGAGACAGGGCAAGATAAAAACAAAGAGAAAAAGAGTGTGATGCTGACGAGGAGAGAAAAATAATCAGCTGCCCACTGACATGGTTTTCAAGCTGTTATTATCGTATATTTTTTTTTTTTTTTTTTTTGCCTTCACACCATCTTAATGCACATCTGTAGTTCAGAGAAATCCAAAATTCTCTGAAACCCGAACCCCTAACCAGCCTGCCTCAAATTATGAAACCAACCAGGTAATGAAACTAGTTAATAGTAAGCATTAACTTATAACTTTATATTTTAGCAGTAACTTTATATATTTTTTATATGTTATATATTTTTTTATAAATCATACCCCCTAAATGAAAATCCTATATGAAAATGTTTTATTTTTGAAGTTTTATCAAAAATACCCCACAGATATTTTTATATAGCATGTTACAGTTGTCACCTTTTGAGGGTTTGCAAAACGCGCTGTTTTGTGCCTGGCCCTTTAAATGCAAATGAGCTGCTGCAGAAGGCGGGGTTTCAAGAGCTTGTGTGTGTTAGCAGCTGTGATTTCCTCATGCAGACACACTAAAATGACAGAAACTTTTCACCCTTTAGTGTTAAATGCAGTCAGTCAAAGATGGAGAGGCTCAGAAGAAGTGGCAACATGTAGAATGCAACAGAACGTCTCTGAATGGTTAGTTGATGAATTTATGTTGCTAATTTAACTATCTTCAATTAACTATCTTCAGTTAACTATCTTCAATTAGGATATTCTGTCATGTAATCTATAAATTGCTCATATAGGAACTGTTGCATATGGAGTGACTTTCTATTGCATGTAAAAAACAGAATGAACTGGTCTTTTAAAGGGATACTCCACTTTTTTTGGAAATAGGCTCATTTTACCATTCCCCCAGAGTTCAACAGTTGGGTTTTACCGTTTTCGAATCCATTCAGCTGATTTTTTGATATTTAGAAGAATATCAGTCACCAGACAGTTTCTGGTCTAATTGACTTCCATAGTATATTTTTTTTCCTACTAGAGAATGGGAATCTACGTCATGGCGCAGTGCACTCTGGGTAGCGGCGGCCATATTTTAGGACACGGTTGTCGTAATTAAGGTAAACAAACACACATGGACCATGCAAAGATCAAGCACAAGGTTATCTACCGAGATAAGCTGAACAAGGAAGCAAAGGAGCGCTACTTAGAGAAAATAAAGGCAATTAACGGGCTGGATCCGTACGAACACAAAGAGTGGTCTACTGTTCTGAACAGGCTAACACAAACAACATTTCCTGACGTGTTTTCTTACCTTGTTTGTGGTGTGAGTTCATACACATTTGAACCAGACACACCTCCCTGTCACCAACAACAACACTGCAAGTTAAACTCTGTGTCGAATATATTTTCTTTTTTACTTAGGAAACATTTTAGTTAAGTTGTTTATTTTATTAAATGTAATTTGATGTTTCTGCAATGTTCTAGATTAGTTTCTGTAATAAATCAGAATCCGGTTTATTTCCAGGTTTTCACATAGGAGTTTACCTTCGTAGTGGTGCTTAACCGTATACACATAAACATAAATAAAGAACTAGTAAATAGTTCAAAAGTACATGTCTACAAAAAATATACTGCAGATTTGACTATGATTTGACGTTTCTCATGCAACCTCCGCTGTCCTAAAATCCCACAATGCCTTGCGCTACTGGGATCCGCTGACGTCACATTCCTATTCTCTATGGAAGTCAATGAGACCAGAAACTGTCTGGTTACTGATATTCTTCTAAATATCAGAAAATCCTCTGAATGCATTTGAAAATGGTAAAACTCAACTGTTTAACTCTGAGGAGAGAGATAAAATGAGCCTATTTCCAAAAATAGGTGGAGTATCCCTTTAAGACTCACAGAGCTGATTCATACGAGTCATATGGAGGATCAGTCAATGTTCACAATGATGAAGAGCATCATCCATCGTTCCTCTAAAAGGTTGCATGTGAAAAGCTGACTCACAAATGTACTCTTATACAACAACTTTTACTCTTCTATATATGGACTGCGTGTTCCCAGGGGCGGGGTTTATGTACATTTAGGGTTGGTGATGTCACTAACCTAGACGAAGCTTGTGTAGTCACTACCAGCCATTTGTTGTAGTCCTTTTCTTTAAAAGCAAAATATCTTCCTTTGCTTTGAACTTTGAGCGTTGTAACTTTGATAATGTTGTTTATGCTCAAACAGCAACATTACACATAACTTCATCTTCACACTTAGCTCAAATCATACGTTTACCACCTCTTTAAAGTCAAAAGAACAATTTGTTCATGTTCCACTCAAAAGCATTGATGGTTTCATGAAGAATCTTTAACATCCATGGACCTTTCAATTTCAAATAGGTTCTTGATGTTTAAAATGTTCTTTGCAAGAAAAAAATTATTCTGACACTCAACTGAAAGGTTCTTTAAGAAACTAAAATTATTTCTCACTGGCATTGCTGTGAAAATCCCTTTTTGCAGCCTTTAATATGAAGAGCGTAATTAGGATGAATTAAAATTCCACATTTAAAGCTACTGTATAATTTTTTATATGGCTTTTTTATGGTTCAGTCAACATTCATTTTAACTGCATGAACGAGAGTGACTAGAGCGACTCTTAAATCCTCTTTTTGGGTTTGGAACTTTATAAGAGTGAATAAATGATTGCCACAGAAATGAAACAGAAATTTCATTTGCTTTAAGTGAATTGTCCTTTAAATACAATATATCCCTCTCCTTCAGTTTTAACACTGCCACTGAAACGATTACTAGATTGTGTAACTTAAGGGAGTTTTTTAAAGTGTGCATTACTTTCCACTGTATGTCCCAGCTACACCTTGTGAGTCTTGAGAGTCTGTCTTGTTTGAGTTTAGATGATGATTTGTGATGAGAAACTGAAGCCATAAGAGTTTAAGTCCCGTTTTTATGAAACACTTACGACTAAATCACTCTTATGTAAAGACTATGATGTTGTCAAACTGGTTGAATTACGTTTAAGCTTCATGTCTGTTCGAACAAATGATGGCTTCAAAAGAGACCATTCTCTGTTGAACACATGCCCATTTCTGCTTGAGTGAGTGATGTGTATTAGGGTTAGGGAATTCGTTTTTATTGTTATATTGTAATTTTTCATTTTATGGTATGTTTTTGTCTTTTTAATTATTACTGTTTTTATTTTCATTTCAATTCAAATTAATGTTTATTTCTGGTATTTTTTTTAATGCTTTTAGTTTTAGTTAACTATAATAACGCAAACAATCTAATGTGATTTATCTTAATTTACTTCATAATAATAAAAAAAAATATTTTACTTCATAAAAAGGAAATATATATATATATATTTTTTCTCCTCAGTTTGACTCCTTCAAGTTCCCAAAAAGGTTATTTTCTTTTCTCAAATCAAGTCTCAGTTTTTCCCCTAACGTCTCAGCCTTTTAATCCCTCCTCCTGTCCTGACGTGTTAAACCCTATTAGAGTTGAAGAGGTCACAGTTACACCACATTTATCTGAGCCGGGAATCCTTTGATCTCTCAATGGGCCAAGCATCCTGTTGGCTGACCCATAAACACCCCAAGGGGTACGTTTGAGTGGACGGCAGGGGAGGAGGGAGGACTCTGGCATGGAGGGATGGAATGCGCCTCTTCCAGTCACTACATGCAGCGGGACAGAGAGGAGATGGGATGTGCGGGTTATGGTGGCAATTCTGCTCTGATCTGGGTGGAAAACAATGGGAGGAGGGCTTGACACCTTGCTCATAGTAGAACCAGCCATCTCCCCTCCACCCCCAAAACAAGAGGTGGGGGAAGGGGTGTAGGTTAAAACGTCTTGACAATCACTTGTTGTCTGGGTAGTTCCTGAACCACAACAACCTGCAAACAACCACAAAGCCTCCCAGTCTCCCCCACCCCCTTATCCTGTGTCTGTGTTGTCAGGACATGATCATCTTCCATCTTTTTGAAGTATTATTATTTCTTTGCTGTGATCTGCAAATTCACACTTTGGTAACAGGCTGCCAAAGTCTTTGCTTGTTTGGAGGGTTTATAGTCTTGTAATTTACAGTTCTCTGCTTCTCCGCGTCTGTTGACCATTATCCAGGGTCTAAAAACTACTTAATGACTCAGGACTTACTGACATGGGTGTTGGCCTGATAACTCTAAATGTAACTATAATAATAACTATATTAGCATCCACACTGAGGACCATAACATTGTGTTTATTTTAAGCATGCTCTGCAGTTATGATGCCACATGTTTTTATCATTCATCAGCCAAAACAAAACGTTCTAAAAACGATTCCAACAATAGCTCTATTCTGACTGTACACTGTAGAAAAAAACGTAATTTTAACGGTAAAATACTGTAAAAATGCTACAGTGCAAAACTGTTAATTGGTAAACAAAAAGTTTCCGTACTATACACGGTAAATAACTGTGATATAAAAAGTACAGTAAAATACTGTTAAATTTACAGTTTTTGAACAAATCGTTGTATAATTTACAGTGAAAATACGTAAATTGACATTCCTACAATTCCCTGTGTGACACTTCACATTTTATGTATTTTTGTTGAAATAACTATGGTTCCTCATAGTTTTATTGTTTTTTTTTTCTAATCAGTTATGTACATTAGGGTTTTATGTTACATTTAATGTTGTTAAATTAATGTTTATTGCATTTTTTAAATGTCATGTGTGTTGCTTACTGTTTGTGTGAATGACACTGTGCAGCTTCTTTAAATAAGTATTCCTTTATGCAAGTATTCACTTGTAATGAGCTGTGATTGCTCATATAACTCTCATCACTGCTGTGATGATTGTTGGTTGTCAGTGTATTACAATGATCTAAAACAGATATCAATACGTCAATAAGTTGGTAAATCCACATTTTATCAGAAAATAAAATACGGTTTATTACTGTAAATTTTAACTTTAGTCTGTAAAACCATTAACGTTCCTACCGTATTTTTAACAGTAAAGTTCTGCAACCACAGCTGCCGTTTTTTTTACCATAAAATTTACGGTTTATTTTTTACAGTGTACCCTTATCTATTCACTCTTAAAGGGATACTTGGAAATAGGCTCATTTTACCACTCCCCCAGAGTTAAACAGTTGGGTTTTACCGTTTTCGAATGTATTCAGACGATTTTTTTTTTATATATATTTAGAAGAATATCAGTAACCAGACAGTTTTGTTTTCCTACTATGGAAGTAAATGAGACCAGAAACTGTCTGGCTACTGATATTCTTCTAAATATGAAAAATCGTCTGAATACATTCAAAACGGTAAAATCCAACTGTTTGACTCTGAGAATGTAAAATGAGCCTATTTCCAAAAAGTGGAGTATCCCAATTTCTAGGCATATTACCATGGTAGCCTAACCATATTTTCCATTAAAATGTGAGATCACTGCAGTTCGTAATACAATAATCTGATTTCTTCCTTATTTTTCAGAAGCTGGATCAAAAATTGCATCCTAAATAGCCACTACATTTGATGAGGAGCAGACTCAAAACATATGTTGTATAGTGTGAGTGTGTGTAGTCTAAATGCAATCTCGACGTACTATATTCCCCATGTTGCCATTGACACATGACTTACGACGTCAGTTGCATTGCTTCAATGCCATTCACAACTTCTCTCCTGCGGCCTAATGGGATATAGTTTCCATGGGTGTGTCTCAATCAGCTCCCTAGTTCAATAGTCAGGGCACTGATCAGACAAACGGTCATTTAAGAGCTGTCTCAATCGCAAAATCCTTCCAGTGCACTGAAACCTTTGTCCCTAAAAAGTCCCACAATGCACCGTGAAAACCAGGGAGCATCAATAGTCGCATGTTCTCTAACAGGAAATTCTGAAGAGTGAAACATAAATCGTGTGAGCCAACACTACACATAACGTTATATTTTGGCATAAACATAGTTAGCCTAGTGAATATAGCTTACATTTATAGCTGAAATGTTGTATATGGATATGGAACAATCAACGATATATACATATACCTTTAAATAAACAGTTAATGTCAGCAAGATTTCTGCACGGCTGTTGTTCATAAATACCAGTAGGAAGTTGTACATTGAGGATGTTACCTAGAGCCTTCTTCACCGTCTCTTACCACCAGTGCCCAAATACGTGTAGCCTATATAATATACTGATTCACAACCTAGGGAGCTGATTGAGACGCAGCCCATCATATGCACATCAGAATCTCACTGGAAGCAGTAGGTCCTCCGAGTACTGTGTATACTGTCATATTCTGACAAAGATTATTCAAATTCTGAATGAACTTTTATTTAAGACACCAGAACTAGGCTAATAGTAAAATGGGGCCTCAGTGAAGCTGTGACTTTGTTGGGCAAAATCAACCTTTTATGTTTAAACATATATGAATATATGACAAAGAATATTCCAGTTAGCCTACTTTACCTGCAGTAAATTATTTTTTATGGTAACTGACATGTTTTTTGTAGGCCTATTTGAGGGTTAATATCTAAATTTTAAAATTGACATTATTTGTGACAAATTGTCAGCATAAAAAAACAAGAATGATAATTCTCTGCAAACTGACAGGGCATCTTTGGAAAAAAACAAACAAAAAAAAAACATTTCAGACGTTATAGTTCCCCTACCCCTAGCATAGCTACTCCGTTAAGTTCAGTCATTAAAGACCTACCAGGAACCAGGAATGGGCATAAATACATGGAAATGTATTTAAATACAAATACAAAATACTGTGTGGAAAAATGTATTTAAATACAAATACAAAATACTGTGTGGAAAAATGTATTTAAATACAAATACAGTATTTTGTATTTTGAAAATACAGAAAATACATGTGAAATTGGCGATTCAGTGCAGGCATCCCTATTAGGCTGAAATCTATCTGGGCCTATTCTGAATGCCAACAATTATTTAGATGTGTGCAACTAGAAACTTTCGTTTTTCATTTTATATACCTCTTTCCTTTCCCAGCCCTGTAGGAAATACAAAACTAAAAAAAAAATAATAATAATTTCAAACATCTTTTATTATGTTTTATCACCATCATTACCTCGCACTCAGTAGCAAGAACTCAATAACAAAAAGTCAATTATATTTTAAATAACTGATGGTGTACTCCTCCAGGTGGTGTACCTATGTGTTTCAGACATCCATCTATTCGATACCCTTTAGCACCACCAGCTTTTCAAAAAGTTTGGGTTTAAGGCGTTGTCTGTGTGGCCTATTGATTAAACCCGCAAAGGAAAACAAGCGCTCTATAGGAGCTGAAGAGGGAATGATTGTGTTGAACCTCACAAACAGCTGTCTAATAAGTAGATACTGGTTCAAGATGTCCAAATCCTTGATGCATGAAAACAGTACCCTGATAAAGAGGTTGACTGGCTCAAAGTATTTTGAGTATTTTGAAAATACAAAAATACTCATCTTAAATGTATTTAAATACAAATTACATTTGATTTTTTCCAAAGGCTTTAAAATACAAAATAGTATTTTGTATTTCAAATACGTATTTTAAATACATGTATCTGAAATACTGCCCATCCCTGCCAGGAACGAACTTAAGGAAAGGCGAAACGAATAGGCGAAGAACTAACTGAACAGTGAACACCATCTCTTCTTTAGGCTACTTTACCCCGCTTCAACTCGGTCATTCTTTGAAGCGCTATGATCATTGTATGCGAGGGAAGTCTCCATTTGTTGCTCTCTGAAGTATTCGAGACCCCATACTGTGTTTTACGACGTTACTTGAACCCCCTCAGACCTGAAAAGTCTGTTCTGCTCTCTTTTTTATCTCAAAGTCTTAACTGAAGCCTTCTACTGAACAAAATGGGGGTTTTAATCTGTGCAGGTACTTGTTCGTTCAAAATCTCCAAGTTAATTTATAATAGGCACACATATTTGAACAGAAAATATCAACACATTTTTTAATACAAAAACAATATTTCAAAATATTTGAGCAACATCTCTATGACCATATGAGCACTATATGAGACAGAAGAGTTTGACCCTGCTCAACTTTTCTCCATCACGCGCCAGTCTGTCCAATCACAGAGAGCGCGTGCGTGTGATGAGGCTTCTCCGTCGCGCGCGTATATGGGGGTTTTATGTTCACCCCCTTCAGTAAAAGCTATTTAGTCAACAGCTGACCGCGACCACAGCAGCAGTCGAGTGAAGGATCGGTGCTAACAAGCAGATTTGACGGCGAAGACAGAAGAAAGATGATGTTGTGAACTTTTAAAGCTTCCTACGAGGATTATCCGTATATAGGCTACTGTTACAGCGCTGTTCAGTGGAAGTCTCGAAGAAAAAAGACGTCTCATATGGAAGAGAGTACCAGATACTTTCAACAGCTACTCTATATGTCTTATGTTTATACTTTGTCGTTATGAACCTTAGTGTGTTTTGAGCACAAGAGACCCTTTGCATTATTTATTTCCCAAACACTGAGGGAAAGTCCTGAAGATGATGAAGGAAGCGATGGCAGCACTTCAACTCTGTGTGTTCATTTTGGCCGTAAAGGTGAGTTATCCTGCACTATTTAAGACTTGAAAACTTGTAACTTTTTATTTAATTTCTGATGTATGGCTCTAAATAGTTTTTACTTTTCATATTTTCCGACGTTAGTGTCTTTCTAGTTACTTTTTTTTAATTATCGGAGCCCTGGGAGAGTTGTAGGCTAACACTGTTTGCTATAAAGGTAACGTTAACTCAATGTTGTTGCGCAACATCAAAAACTTGATTTAGTATGCCCTTGTTTTTAAGTTACACATTAAAGTAATTTAGTCTAGAAATCTTATGGGATACAAAAACATATCCCTAAACTGTGTCAATTAATGTGAAGTATAAAAAAGTGCCCGTTGTTACAACTTCTAAGTAACCCGGTTACGTTGTAACATCAATTTTAGGCTACTTGTTCAAACTTAAACACCACCCTCATTTCTTTAACTTTTTAATTTAAACAGAGAAAAAAATCTAATTTAAAATAAATTCTGAAACAAATAGGAATAAAGCTTTTTTAAAATTGGAAAACAATTAAAAACATAAATTGACTGACTTTTCTACACTTCGGAAAGTGTTACACATTAAACAGAGAAACTGATTCAGATGATACTTTATTTAGCATTCATTAGCATTTTCACAACAAGTCAGGCATCCAATTTTCTTTTTTTATCTTTTTTTTTGGATGAAACTAGCAGGTTAAGAAAAAATCTTGGCTTAATTCTAATTGGTTAAACTGAAGGCCTGTTCTCCCTGAACTTGCATAGTTTGTCTGAGAATTGTAGTTTCATATTATGCAGAATGTCATTGGTAAGTGTGTGGAGCATGTATTGCTTTTATGATTTGAAAAAAATATATATAATCCTGGGTGTTTCCTGGCACAAAAGACAGAAAAGCAACACACCTGTCTCTCTCTGGGACCTGAATACCATAACTTTATTGTTTCTCATTCACACATAGTGCAATATATAGATTGTTGAATATTTACCATCCAACTGGAAAGTTTTCCAAATGATAAATTTTGTTCAAAGAAATACGCCCTGCAGATGTCAAAGCAGAGACAAATGGCCCTATGATGTATCCCCTTTATCCGAACACCAAAATAAAAAGCTGCTGTTTCACTCTAAATTAAAACCGTTAATCACATAACGCCTGATTCATTTGTACTGACATATTCGAAACCCAAACGATGAATGTTTTTTTGCTTGATGATTTTGCACCCTTTTCAGGTCAGTGGTAGTTAATGCATTAAATGCTTCTGGCCTGATGCCAGATCCATGTCGTCTCCTGGTGTGTTCAAACAGTCTGTGGAGGAGCCAGGATAGGATCCCCCCACCCCCACCCGTTGGTTGATAGGCAACCACAGCTTAAGATCTGCAGGGGCCCGGGATATGCGGAGCATTGTAATTATCATCATTTTCTCTGGTCTGTGGAGAACAAGGAGTATAAAGTCGCAGCCGCAGTAATTTGACTTTCCATTTAGCCACATCACTTTAATTCTTCGGTGGGGGCCAGAATTGGTTTCCTCTTGAACTCACAAACTCTTTTTTCTCTTGTTCCCCGCTCGTTTTGATAGAGAATCTTTGTCAACTTTTTGACTTTTGGTCAAACTGACACTTTTGTAAATGATCTTGAAGTTGTGCAGACCCGAGGCCGTGTTTAGCCTGTTGTGAAATGGATCTTCTGCTACTGTTGGCTGCGGGAGATAAGATAGCGGTCAGTCTCAGTGGATGTCTGTGGTTGTATGTTTGGCCGGAAGGAGTGAGGGGTCAATCCCTGTTGCCTTTAGGGGCTCATAGCTCCTTTCATGTTCTCATAATTCAGACGGCTCTTTCCAAACTCGCTCATGGCAGCACAGATGTGCTTATATATTATATCATAACAGCACTGGACTTAAAGGCATTGTCAACCCAAACAAATATTACTTACTTCTCCCTTCATGTCATTCCAAATCAGTATGACTTTCTTTGTTCTTGGAAAGAAGATATTTGGAAAAAACGTCTCTGTGGTTTTTGCACTTACAATGAAAGTTAATGGGGTATATGTTGTGTTTTTGACCCCACTGACTTTCATTGAATGGACAAAATAGTTCTTTAAAACACCTTCTTTTTGTGTCCCACAGGTCATACAGGTTCGGAAGGACTATTAAATGACGATTGAATTAAAATTTTTGGGAGGACTACTATTTATTTACGAAATACCCCATCGTTCAGTGTGTGGGGCATTATGAAGTGTGGCATCCGGACTGACTTTGTCTCTCAGAAAAGGGAACGAAAATGTTTGGGTAGATCAAAGATGTTTTGTGTGAAGTTGTTTCATTCGTTATGCATTGTGGAATCAGCACTGACGTGTCTGTATTCATGCCCACCCCGTCCCTCCTCAGAGCACTGCATTCCTGCTCTGCCCAAATGTTTATAGGTGTAGTGATATATAATTTGTCCCCACTTTTGTACATTCTATTTTAGTTAGACTTAGGTACGAATTCATATGGTGAGATATTGTCATCATTGAGGATGTTAAGTTCCCCTCAGCTTACTTTGTTTGGTTAGTATTAAACACCACATTAGGAAAACCGTACATTCCAATGGTACTGCTCAGAAATCTCTAACCATCTTTCCAAGAAATAATGTATAGCCTACTTATTTATCAGGACCCCTCCCAAAAGCTTTTCCAATTAGTTTTAATTCAAACAGAACCTGTCGAAGTTTAGGAAACGTTTAAAAATATATAAATGTTTTTGAAAGAAGTCTCTTAGTCTTAGTTTCATAATGCCAAGGCTGCATTTGTTCATTCAAAAAATACAGTAAAAACATCCATAATATTGTGAAATATTATTACAAATTAAAATAACTGTTTTCTTGTTGAATATATTTTAAAAGTAGCCTAATTTATTCTGGGAAACATTTTTAACATTTCTGTATTTTTGAAGAAATAAATGTTGCCTTGGTTGGTGAGACATAAGATACAACTTTGGACAGGTACTATGGTATTAGTACTAGGGCTGTCAAACGATTAATGCGCAATTAATCGCATACAAAATAAAAGTTTGCGTTTGCATAATATATGTGGGTGCACTGTGTATAATTATTTTGTATGTATATAAATACACACACCTGCATATATATTTAAGAAAAAAAATATTTATATATCAAATATTTACATTTATATATAATATAAATTATATATAAATCTATATAAAAATATTTCTTAAATATATACAGGCATGTGTGTGTATTTCTATATGTATAAAATAATTATACACAGTGCACCCACATATATTATTTAAACACAAACTTTTATTTTGGATGCGATTAATTGTGATTAATCGTTTGACAGCCCTAATTATTACTGTTCAAAAGTTTTGGGTTTGTAAGGTTTTTTCAACAAATTCAGTCTCTTATGATTACCAAGACTTTTTTGTTTGATATTTTAAAATTGTGAAATATTATTACAATTCAAATGAACTGAATTGAATATACACTGATGTTTTTAAAAGAAGTCTCTTATGCTAACCAAGGCTGCATTTGATTAAAAATACTAACAAAAACAAAACAAAACAGTAATATTGTGAAATATTATGACAAATATGAATGTATTTTAAAATGTACTTTATTCCTGAGATGCAAAGCTTCAAAAAATCCAGATTTTTTTTTTACATAATTACTTTTCAACATTGATAATGATAATAATTGTTTTTCGAGCAGCAAACCAGCATATTTAAATGATTTCTAAAGGATCATGTGACACTGAAGTCTAAAAGTAATGATACTGAAAATGTATCAGGATTAAATTATATTTTATATATTCAAATTTAAAACAGTTCTTTTAAATTGTAATAGGCCTAGTTCAGAATATTACTAGGGGTGTTTTGTATTTTTAATCAAATAAAAACAGCCTTGGTGAGCATTAAACTACTTTTAAAAAGATTAAATATCGTGCCGATCCCACACTTTTGAACGACAGTATATATTAAAATGTAATTTATTCCTGAGATGGCAAAGCTGAATTTTTTAGCATCATTACTCCAGTCTTCAGTGTCACATGATCCTTCATAAATCATCCTAATACACTGATTTGTTGCTCAAGAAACATTTCTGATTATTATCAATGTTGTTGTGCTGCTTAATATTGTGATTCTTTCATGAACAGAATCAAAATGTCTGAATAAAAGTAAAAATTTCTTTAAAAAAAAAAACTAGAATTGATACTGACCCCAAACTTTTGAACGGAATAGATATTTTATTTATTGAATTTATTTATTTATTTATTCAAAAGCATCGAGGAGGCATCTCCTTAATATCAAAATTTGTGCTTCGACAATATGGGATTTTTTAGATAGCACATTCTTAAACATTTAAATTCAGTCCCTTTCAATGTATTGAATATTTGTTTAATCGCTACTCAGCTTTATTTCTTTTTAAACTCTGCAAAGGTCCTTGTGTTTGAACAATAGGCAACTGTGACTGAAATGCAGAATAAAGGTGCTCTTTCTACTCCCAAAGTGAAGGTTGTTGCCCTGTGGGCTGCTGTGGACAAATGTGTATTAGTGTTTGAATGAGATTATGAGCTTGTGCGCTCGTTCAACAGGTTTACGCACGCTCTCTTGTCCCAACAGAGATCAGAGAGAAGAAGAGCGAGACATCAGAGAGGCTGTGTGGGTTTTTGCTTTCCCTCTTTGGAGGAGCTTTTACATGTTAGGCATCTGTTGGCTCTTGTCAGAGCCCCAGGGGGCAGTTGGGAAGCAGAGGGGGTGTGTGAGGGGTAATTTTCCTAAACATATGCATGTTTAAGATGCCGCAGAACTGACCTCTGCTATCACACCTGCAGAGGTGCGGGAAACATCAAAGTGTTTTCTCTTACCCAAACAGACGCACTCACTCACACACATCACACCCTCCCCTGAGGTCTCGAACTGCACCGCTGTCCTCGCCGCTGATGCCTCTGTTTGAACTGGTGCAAACACACAATGCTCCTTTCCCATGAACGAGGAGTCTTCTTAAACATCCCCTAAGTCACGCTTCTTCCTGCCTCATCCTTAATAACATATTTATAGTTGTTTGAAAGGGTTTGTTGTTACACTCAGTCACTAGTATTTATACACAAATTGGAGTGGTAAAGTCACACAGAACTACTTCACTTCAGAATTAAAATGTCCTGATACTTCGTCTTCCAAACAGATGGAAATGGACAAGTACTCTGAATATTCCCAGATCCAATTTGACTTGCTGCCCGAATCATACACTGTTCCTTTGTTGGCCCCCGACTGAGTCTGTTTTTTTCCCAAGGTTTTTTTCTCCATTCTGTCACCTGATGGAGTTTTGGTGGCTTGCCACTGTTGCCTTGGCTTTTTACTTTGCTTAGTTAGTGATCATTTAATATTCAACGACATCGTTGATCTGCCTTAGTCAAGGTGGACAGTAGCCATGTTTCCATCTACTTGTCAATCGAATTATCTGAAGTTCAGGTTAGAAGACACATGCAATAAAGCTGGTGAAAGTGTGTTTCCATCAAACGGCTTTAAAGCGAATAAAAACCTGTACGGTAAGTGACGTCACATGCTGTTTTGCGATCAAATTGGTATGTCGAATTGATTTGAGACATTTTAAGGTGTTTCCATTCATTTTCGCACTGAATCGGAACAACATTCAAGCAAACTTTTGCGAACAAAGTTTTGTTAGACAAAACGGATCAGCGTCATCTACCAACAAATGACCAAGTATTTCACAAGTTGAAGCCTAATAATGCTTACCGGTATGTGCCAGCTGATAGCGACATATGTATGGGATAATGTATGCGAGGCGTGTTAGCCTGAAGGGGTTATATTCACTATAACAACCGCCTCACTAAATATTATCCTGCTTATTACATATAAATCAAATAAATAAATAAATCAATAATTTGACACAAAATATTGACTTAAAAACGAGTTTATTGATTTAAAAACGAGTATTGCTTCCGCTAAAGAAAATAGTCTGTTCCGTCTCTGAACTGCGTCCATGACAACGGTGTGTAGTCTGTTAACCAGAAATAACAGACACATTATACATTAGAACTCAACCAAGCCACATAAAAACAAGCAAAACTATCCTAAGAAAAAAACGACGCTATAAACATTGCTATGATGATGCCGATGCACGTAAATGCCCAACAACAGCGGAGGCGAGCTGTGGTGTGGGAACGACAGTGCCATCAGTTCTGGGAGATCGTGGTTCATAACCCTTTGGTTGAAGCATTTTTTTTATTTGTCCACTTACATCTGTCTTTGTTGACATCCGCCATGTGTGCGCAAACAGACTGGCCGCGAAATGAAACTCGTCTTCTGAAAAGTCATAAAACTTAATCGCAATTCATTATTTATTCGGCAAATAACGTTTCCATCAGCTTTTATCACATTAGCCGTATATCGATCAAGAGAATATCCGATGAGACCGATCGTATTTCATTTGAGTCGATTTTCATGAAATTTCATCGAATTTTACTGTTTCCATAAGGCATTTTTCATTCAATATCACTTAATTCGGATAAAAACGTGTCGATGGAAACATGGCTAGTGACTTGTATTATTTTCATGTTATGACTGTGAAGCTGCTTTGATACAGTCTTATTGTAAAAGGGCTCTATAAATAAAGGTGACTTGATAATTTACTCACCCCCATGTCATCCAAGATGTTCATGTCTTTCTTTCTACAGTCGAAATGAAATTAAGGTTTTTGAGGAAAACATTCCAGGATTTTTCTCCATATAGTGGACTTTAATGGTGATCCATGGTTTGAAGGTACAGAATTGCAGTTCATTGCCAGCTTTAAAGAGCTCTACCCGAGGGCTCTTATCTCGCGAAATGATCAGTTGTTGACAACTCAGCCGGAGACTACAGCTGGAAATTAGCCGTAGAGGCTAAAGCTGCTCCTGTCATCAAAAGGGACTATCCAGGTCATTATAAAATAAACTAAATTAAACATAATATTACTGTTCTAATATCTATAATGCAAAATTTTGTGTGTGTTTGTGTTAGAAAACATAACGCCCCTTTAGTGTCAGTCTCTTAATGAATATGTACTTCACAAAGTTTATATTGTTTAGAACTTCATTATCTTTTTTACCTATAATCTTTATAATCACCATTTATATTGTTTTTACAGTTTTGTATTTATTCCACACATGCTTTGAACATAACTGTCTGGCTGAAGATCGGTATATCTTCTTATTTCTGCTCTGGTGACTGAGAGAGTTCCATAAAATGACTGTCTAAAGCCCTATTCGACAGCGGGATTAAGTATTATCTGGTGACCTGTAGTAATTTGTAATAATTGCGGAGTTTGTCTGTGATCTTAATCCCTGTACAATCGGCCATGTTGTAATTTGTAATAATTCCCCCGCAAATTACCTACTATATTTCGCTGAACACCGAGGTCCTGTGAGAATATTAGTCCCGTCCGAAATCGACATCTTCTGTGATTTGGCCGGATCAGTATATCATTTTTTTCAAGGTTTTTGTTTCATCTGCGCCTTTTTATCCATCTTTCACGGAGAATAGGCTGAGTTGGAGTATTTTAATAGTATTTTGGGTGCGAGGGTCATATCGCTAGTACAACTATACAATTTGCAGAAAGAGAAAGCTGAAAACCGTAGGAGCAAAAACAAAAAGAACGATTAGATGGAGATGAATGACATGTTTAGCAGGATACGGTAAGGACAGTTATTTTGTTTATTATTATACTAGACATAATAAAGACAAGACATTTCAAAGCTATAGCCTAATGACATCATATCCGGGAGATAAGTCAGTAAATTCGAGTAAAATCACCAGGCTTCGCTTATCCCATCTGAATGCGCCACATGAAATTCACATGTGGGTGGGTAATTTCAAATTCACTTGTGGTCCACAGGTAATACTAATCCGTGAGAATAGGACCCCATTTACACCTGGCATTAAAATGCAATCTGTATCTGGATAAGTTATCCGGATAATAAAAAACGCATGTTAATGCAAGGTGTAAATGCGTTGTGATCGGATCTGCCTGACCACATCTGGAGGTAGTCTGGCTCACATTGGGTTCGGATCTTTACTTAGGTGTAAAGCGCAATCCGTACGACGTCGATTGGCATTCGTACCTGCCAAACGTCATTCTGGTAGACTCCGTGGCATACAGTTGCTGTACTTATCCCAAAGAGATGAGAGATTGTCTTGTACCCAGACCCTGTGGCATAATACCAAAGCGAAGCTGCAACTATCTTCTCCACAGACACCGACGACAGAGTATTTCTTCTCCGTGACAGCAGAGGCCGCAACTTCTCGCAGATGTAGTCGAACAACGCCTAATTCGCGCCGCAGTAATTTTTTACCGCATCTTTGCATTTACTTAACATTGAAATCACTCGTGCCTGACGCGCTATCGCGTCTGACATAGCGATCCTACACCTGCCATGTTGACAAACTACAGCTGATATCCCGCCACCTCAGTGCTCACGCGCAGGTGTCACTCTGGACGACAGAGATCCGAACTCAATGTGGATAACGAGAACGCATTAAAAATACAAGGTGTAAACGCAAAGTACCCTTATTATCCGGATAACTTATCTGGATACAGATCACATTTTAATGCCAGGTGTAAATGGGGTCTAGGGGTTTAGGGTTGTCTTATGTCACTGAGAGCAAAATAATGCTACAATTATTCTTGCTAATTTGAATTTGACATGTGTGTTTTGCAGGTGGCTTTTGGCAAGGTCTGTATCAGTGAGCAGTTCACAAAAACAGGCGAGTGTTGCAGTATGTGTCCTGCGGGCTCTGGCTTGGCAACCAACTGCGGCCAGGAAGACACCAAGTGTAAGCCGTGTAAAGATGGTGAGTGCTTTTAAAACACACTTTGAATAAATGCCTAAATGTGATTGTTTTTTTTGTTTTTTCTGGAAATTTTTACATTCATATTCTTGATAAAAATCACTTAAAATACTCTCCCAGGTGTGTCGTTCTCGGACTCTGAGAGTCTTTCAGCCTGTCGACTGTGCGCCCGCTGCCCGTCTGGCATTCCTGAACTGGCCCGCTGCACGCCCACTCAGGACACCCAGTGTGACTGTGGTGAGGGTTTCTTCCTGTGAGCGGGATGGTAACAGCACAAACTCGCTGTGCGCGCCCTGCAGCATGTGTGTGCATGGAAGTGGAGTGGCTCGGGAATGTGGTCCGCTGGGAAATACCGTATGTGAGCGGTGTAAACCAGGGACTTGACTCAAGGGAGAGGAGCGCCTGGAAAACCCTGCGTGCCATGTTCGCGCTGTAGTGACTAAGAGGTGGAGGTCAGATCCTGCCGCAGCCGGATTCTGACACTGTCTGTATGGGTGAGTGTTTTGTTCATTACATTCTGAGTTTTCCCCGAAATCGTGCAGCCCTCGAAACAGTGATTCAGACCGTCCTGATATCATAATGAAGCCTTATTAAAAGGATGAAAAGATAACCTTAAGTAAATTGCCTTTTTATATTTTATCATTTCTTTAAACTGTGAAACTGAAAGTGTTGCGTTAAAATATTATAAATATTTAAAAAAAAAATCTGTAAACTGAAAGTCATGTCATATGATCAAAATACATAAAACTAAATATATACTGGATATATTATGTATATTGATCGATTACTCTAGATCTGTTACTCCAGTCTTCAGTGTCACATGATCCTTCACAAATCACTCTAATATGATGATTTTATGCTCCAAAAACATGTATGATTATTATCCATGTTGAAAAGTTTTTTAAATTTTTATTTCAGGATTCTTTGATGAATAGAAAGTTCAAAAGAACAGCTTTTATCTGAAATGGAAAGCTTTTGTTACATTAAACACTACCCTTTAAAAAGTTTGGGGTCAGTAAGAATTTGTATTTTATTTTTGGGGAAATAAATAAGAAATCAATATTTCTATTCATCAAGGATGAGTTACATTGATCAAAAATTACAGTAAAGACATTTATAATCTTAGAAAAGATTCTAATTAAATAAATGCTGTTCTTTGAACTTTCTATTCATCAAAGAATCCCTGAAATAAAAATGTAAAAAACTGTTTTCAACATGGATAATAATCATACATGTTTTTGGAGCATAAAATCATCATATTAGAGTGATTTGTGAAGGATCATGTGACACTGAAGACTGGAGTAATGATGCTGAAAATTCAGCTTTTTTTCAGAGGAATAAATTACATTTTAATATATATTAACATAAAAAAAGTCATTTTAAATTGTCATAATATTTCACAATATTACTGTGTTTTTTGTGTATTTTTTATCAAAAAATTGCAGCCTTGGTGAGCAGAAGAGACTTCTTTTAAAAACATAAAACATCTTACCGGCCCTAAACTTTTGACCGGTAGTGTATATATATAATAATATAAATTATATATAAATCTATATACAGTATATACATGAAAATATTTCCCAAATATATACAATCATGTGTGTGTATTTATATATATATATATATATATATATATATATACTAGGGCTGGGAAAGATTAATCGCGATTAATCGCATTCCAAAATAAAAGTTTGTGTTTACATAATATATGTGTGTGTAGTGTGTATAATTATTTTGTATATATAAATACACACATATGCATGTATATATTTAAGAAAAATGTGTTATTAATATATCAAATATTTATGTATGTATAATATTAATTTTGTGTAAATATATATAAAGTATATACATGCAAATATTTCTTAAATGTTTACATGCATGTGTGTGTATTTATATATATAAAATAATTATACACATTACACACACATATATTATGTAAACACAAACATTAATTTTGGATGTGATTAATCGATTAATCGTTTGACAGCCTAATATATATATATATATATATATATATATATATATATATATATATATATATATATATATATATATATAGTATAAACCTATAATAACATAATGATATTTATAAATATAGAATTCATGATATTTGTCAAAATATAGTTTAGTTTGAAACAAATATAATATTGTTTAAATGTTTAAAAATAACGAATAATGTGTGCACTCCCATGTATTCATGGTGTAAAAATACAACTTAGTATTTGACACACCTGTTAGTAAACATGATTGTCAATCCAAAATACTGACTGTGTGAACGTAACCCGATATGCATGTGTGTCTTGGATGAAGTTTGTGCCAAGCTATATATAAAAACATTTATGCATGTGTGTGAGAGTGTATGGTTAGATTGTTAACATGTGGCAGACACCTGTGTTCAGTCAGAGACAGGCTTTTGAGAAAATGCAGCTTTCAATCCAGTCACGATCAGATTAAGAAGATAAACATCACATAGATTTTGTTTGATCAAATATTACATTGTTTCACATTTATTTATTATTTGATTATAAACTGTTATTTAAAAAGTGGCATGTCCGCATTGGATTGCGTGTTAAATTGGTTTGGAGGTTAACCAGCTGGCTAGTGGGTCGCATCCCACGCTGCCCTCTGTTCTCTGCAGGGTGGAGTGACCAGTTAGACCACTTGACCTTCTGAGGTCAGGGAAGCCACACAGAGTGTTTGATCCACACAGGCAGCCTGTGGGGTGTGTGTGTGTGTGTGTGTGTGTGTAGAGAGAGTGATTGGACAGAAGAATGCATGCATCTGTGCTGATAGTGTGTGGGGTGGCCTCGCCTGCACAATCTATTTCAGGATGCAGGACAGGAGGCATGAATCCTCCTGACCATTCCACACTTTTCAACATTTCGATCTGGTATTTAGTCTCTGTCAGCTGTGCCTGCACACACTGATGATGTGTTAATCACTCACAGCAGATGTGTGTCAGATGTGAGTTTCACGTGAAGGCTAAAATGAGCATCTGCATTTTTTTTTACCATCTAGGCGTAATCTAGATCAGTGCTCTAGGCCAGGGTGTAGGCCTAATTGAGTGTGCTTCAAACATCTAACTATTGTGAGTTTCACTTGATTTATGAAGACCGCACAACTACTCATTTAGTTCAACTACCAGAGGAGTATATATGTATTCATTTTTCAGATTATATCTATTCAGTGTAGAATTTTGTCATTGAGGATTTCTGAAAAGCCTCATCTCGTTCTAGTGAACCCAATCTCAGTGTATCGTCTGGTGAGATACGTGTCTCATCACACCCCTAATATATAGCCTATATATAGACCATTTCACAAGATGTAAACAACACTGGTCCAGAAGCACTTCCTGTTTCAGTTTTTTAACACTACATAAAAGTTTGGGGTCGGTAAGCTGTTTTTGAAAAAAAGTCTCTTAGCTCATCAAGGCTGCTTTTTTTAAATTCAGTAATATAGTACAACAGTGAAATATTATTGCGAATTAAAATAATATTTATTTTTTTATATATTTTAAATGTAATTTATTTATCTAATGGCTGGTTTTTCAGGATCATTACTTCAGTCTTCAGTGATCCTTCAGAAATCATTCTAATATGTTGATTTGTGGCTTAAGAAACGTTTCTTATTATTAAAGGAGTCATGAGCTGGCTCTTTAAATTTTATTATATTGTTGTCTGAGGTCAACTTATGACGTTCGCTTGGTTTTTGCATTCAAAAACATCAAAATTAATAAGTAATAGGCTATTTTGTACCAAGTTTTGAGCCTACCTGAAAACGCTCGTTTTTTGGGCGTCTCGCACTGAAGACTTGAAAGTAAACGCCCACTGCTGTGAGTGGATAACAGTTTTGCATATTATAATGAGTTTCAACTCACCCGTCGATGCACTTGGGGAAAATTGTTTTGAAAAAGTCCAATGTTGTAAAATGTCCACCGGAATGATTTGACCCAAAGTCCGTGTGTTGCACATATAGCCCTTTTAATGTTGAAAACAGTTTGTTTGTTTTTTTGGAAACTGTAAAACAGTTTTTTTCCATATGAAAGAGTTCAGATGCAAAAGCCTCTAAGTGCCATTTGAAATTTTCTTCTAAAATGACAATTTTTATCAAGCTTGTATATTTCAACGTTCAGTAATTTCACTTAAATGGCAATGAAGATTACATATTAATTGTCATTTTCTAGTGAAATTACTGAACTGTAAATATACAAGCTTGATAAAAATTGTCATTTTAGAAGAAAATTTCAAATGGCATTTAGAGGCTTTTGCATTGAACTCTTCATATATTATTTTAAATTTTATCAATTAAATGCATCCTTATAGAATACAATTGTTTATTTATTTTTTTAAATCTTTTGAACGGTAATATATATAAAAGTTACTGGTATTTCAATATCTCATTTGTATATACAGTATAAAGCCAGTTCGAAATGATGTATTCTGTTAAATTTCTTTTTGCAGTAAAAGACCTCACATCCTGTCCGGCCATCTGGTTCTCGATGTGCCGGTCCCCAGATGGTCGCAACTCTGAGTGATGAAACCGAGAACAGGAGCAGCCCAGCACCCAGGGTCCGGATCCCCTCGACTCACACCACAGGATCAAGGGGGCAACAACAATATCCTGGTCTACGTGTCTGTATTGGCCGCAGTGGTGCTCGGCCTCCTGCTCTACGTTGCCTACAAATGGTGAGGTCATACAGCGGTTTCAAGAAGAAAAACTATGCTTTACTACAAATTAATTCTGCTCGTATATGAAAGATATAGAATACCATTATGTGTCTGTTGAGTGAAATATTATTCTTGTAGGTTGTTACTGTATATAATAAGTGTGTGATTTGGGTGTGTGTTCAGCTGGAAGTCATGTCAGCAGAAGCAGGCTCTGGTGAAAGCACGGGTTGGCGAGTTGAATAATGCTGGCGAAGGAGAGAAATTACACAGCGACAGTGGCGCTGTTCCTGGACTGTCAAAGCCTTCAGGAAAGCCAGCCCAGCAAAGGTATGAGAGAACCGCTTAAACACAGAGACATTGTCTAGGGCTGAGAATCCATACAGGTTCCCTGATTTGACTTGATTCTAAAAATAAAGACCGCAAACTCAAAACTATTTATTTTTAAGAACTGACTCGTCATTTCCGTTCTATTCATTTGTTGTTTTGAGCGCCTAATAAGAATTATTTGTACTATTTATTCGTCTCTTTTTATTATTCATTAAAACAACCAGTTTATATGAGTCCTTTTGTACTGTTCATTTATCTTTTTGAACTGTTCATTAAAGGAACCATCTCATAGGATGAATTTGTACTATTCATTCGCTCTTTTTGAACTGTTCAATAAAGGAACAAGCTCTTAAGAGTCATTTCGTTATATTAATTTGTCTTTTTGAGCCGTTATTAACACTAACTGGCTCGGTAAGAGTTATTTGTTCGTAATTATTTGTCTATTTGAACTGTTAATTAAAGATAACTTTATACTACAGGGCTGTTGAATACTTGATTCTGATTGGTTGAGAACGTTCTAAAGGTGTGCAATTATTTTCAGGGAAACGCACGGCTAAAGTAGTTTCAGGCAAGTTTGAACCGCATTACAGTTCCATATCACTGCGCAGAGTTAGGATTCAATTCATAACAAGAGAAGACATGCAGCCCCATGCGCTTGATCTGCAATTTTCGATGTCTAACTTCACAATCAATTGACTTTAATAAATAAAGTATAGTCATATCTATAATAGGCTAAATAGAAAATTAAACTGAATATATAAATAAATTAATAGTCCTCCTGCACGGATTTTCGTAATATTCCAGATAATATAACAAATAAATAATTATTGATAGGCTTACTTGTTAAAAGGGCTTTGTGTTTTTCATTTATTGGGTTATCTACTGTCAATTATAGAAAACAATAATGAACGAATTAATTAAAACGAAGTTAATAAATAAATAAATAATATTGACGCACATGCTTTTCTGTCTCATTATTTCAACGTCTCATCTCTCTAATAACTGCATTAATAACTGCTGCATAAAGTCGGGACAGACTAGTAGTTTAGGCCTACGCCAGTTATGAATAATTTAATACTTCTGACTGATCATGCCCAGACGCGCGTTCAGTACAGCAGCGCGTTCAGTCTATGTTCACACAGTTGGTAAGACCTGCCTACTACAGTCGATGGAAACAGTCGGTCTTCGAATATTTCAGCGAATTGTAAGTGTGTCCCCCATCATTACATTAGTCTGCCGGTCCTCTAAAAGGACGTTTTGGAGATTAGCAACGGAGGCATGGGATTAGATGCGTAAGAAATTAGAGCGCTTAATGTCAAAAGACTTGATATGAATCATCTGAACAATGTTTTGAGGTGTGGTAACTGTAGTGTAAGCGGAATAATTGACTTCAGGTCGTTGAATTATCCAAAAATAATGCACACCCGAGGTGTAACACTCCGCTTCACGTCGTGACCGCATTACCACCTCCGGTGTGCATTATTTTTCTAATAATTCAACGGCCTGTCGTAAATTATTCCTTACTTAATTTCTTCTATTTATTCATTTTTATTATTAAAAGATCCAACTTTTAAGACTCATTTCTTTTTGGGAATCATAAGACTTCGAATGGTTGTGTGGTATTTTTTATTTTTCTCTAAAAATAACCGGTTCATAAGACTCATTCATTATATAAAAAAATCCAGCTACATTGGTTGCACAATTTGTTTTTGATTCACTAAAAGAGATTAGTTCAAAGAGTCATGTTGGACAGTTTGCGATTACACTGGTTATGGTGAATGTTTGTTTTTGCATGTATTTGGATGTATTGTCACTCTTAGGCCCATTTGGTCAAACAGATCACAAGTAGATGAGGGAGACACATACATGTTTATACCTGGTATTTTAATCTGATTCTTCTGTCCACTTTCAAGCACTTCTGTCCTGATTTCTTCAACGCAGTCTCATCCCAATTCGTCATATAACTGACGTTTTGGGACAATTCGTCAATATACGACTTTTTAGGGCCCCCTTAAACGTCGTAGATGACGTTATGGGATCCTAACTCTACCCCAGACCTAAACCTAACCCTAAACCCAACTCGTCACCTAACTGACGTTAAAGGTACAGCGTCAGTTGTATGACGACCCGGGTCGTCATTCTGTCCGACGTTTAAGGGGGCCCTAAAAACGTCGTATATTGACGAATGGTCAAAAACGTCCCAAAACGTCAGGTTATGTGGACGAATTGGGGATGAGAATGTGTCGATTTACTTGGAGATAGAGGGTCTATGTGTTGGTTTTTCAGATCTTTGAGTATAGTGGACAAAATGAGTTTCGCGCAATTTTACATCTCTAAGTGTGTCCAGAGACGGACTGGAAAACACACGGCGAGCAGCAGCTTCGTTCATGCTCCGACAGCTGCAGAACCAGCACCGAACACTGTGAATGCGTGTTCAGAAATCAGGAATGGTGAGGAGGACATTGTGCTTGGTGCATTTTCGTCTTCAAACAAAAGCTTGGGTCTCCAGCCAACAAACTTTAAATGCCATCTCAGCTAGCGTGCTTCTGAGTAAAGTTTTACAGCGTTCAGGTTGTAGCAAGTCATCCCGATGGGACCCAAAACACATCTCAATACCATGTGTGAGACAGGGCCTTAGTAAGTTGCTACTGTAAGTTGCTTTTACTAAAATCTGTCTGATCGCTTTCTCATGCTCTTCGGCAGGCAGCACGCGGGACAGCAAACAGGACACGCAGCTTTATGTGAACCTGCCTCCCCACAGGCAGGAGGAGAGTGGAGGGGCTTCTGGCAGAGGGGGCAGTCGGAGCTGGAGGCAGCTCGCCGCCGCGCTGGGTTGGGAACAGGACCGGCATGCATGGGACGTCTTTGGACGGGGCCAGGACCCCATCCACACCCTCTTAACTGATTGGGCCCGGCCCAGGGAGGGTCAACGGTTGGGCCTGCTCTGCTCCGCTCTGGGGGCACGCATAAAGCGGCGGCCGGACATCATCACCGCCCCTCACCGCCACCTCTCAAGGAGTGTCAGTAGTCTGAATACTTGAATATGTTGCTTACACCTTCGTTGAAAGTGAAATCCGACACTAAAATAATAAGAGGAAGAGCATCAGACCGACTCATTTTCGAAGGCAGAATGCCTTGCAGCGTGCACTAAGACTTTGAAGAGCAGGATTGGACATGACCAGGGGTTTTATTTGAACATAACGTTTCACTTATGGATTGTGTTTCAGACAGCCTGAGATGTTCCACCACCTCAGAACATTTTCTGCTCAAGAGCAGATGTTTCCTCCAGGATTCATGGGCCGGTTTAGGCTTAATAAGATCTTCTTTGTAGTGTCAAAACAAACTCTGTTTTCTCCGAGAACATTCGTGCTGAACAATTTCATTGTCAGTGTTTTGGGTGGTTTTGGTTTCAGCTGTGGTCGGTATCTGGAGAACACGGACATTTCTAGAACATTTCTGCGGCCTCATGGATGACAGTTTTCCATTTTTGTGGAATGGCATCATAGTAACAAAGAAAGCATCGTGCATGCGATTCGGGGGAATCGTGCTTTTATATTTCAGTGCTTCTGTCATTCGAACAACGATCAACACCGAAGTATTCAGCTTGTATACTGTGGTTTGTCAAGGGCGGTGTTACACTGTTGAGGTGTTTAATGATTTCCAAAGAGGAAAACCACTAAATGGGCTGCACAAGGGAGTTGTATATGGAAAATGTATATATACAGTCAAGTTGCCTTCACGAAATAATCCTCTTTGATAAAGAAAAGATGTCTCATTCACAATGTGCTTGGTTTGCACTTTAATCAACAATGCAACCTAAAAGCAAAGTTATGTTTTGTGTTTTATGTGAGAGAAAAACTCTGGTGCCTTTGACTTTAACGCTCAGGTTTGTGCTTTGCTGGTTTTCTTCACCATGTATGTATTTTAGGGTCATTTCTGTATGTTAGTGCTGAGACTTGATGGTTTCTGTGCTGTGAGAGGCTTTTTCATATTAATAACATCCATGTTATGTATTATCACTTATGTTTGTCCTTTTTTATTAATGAAATATTGATGTTTAGAGGTATCTTTGTATTTTTAAAGAAAATAAATAATACATTGTGTGAGCAAAGAAGTAGTATTGTATGACACTAATGATGTATATTGGTGCAGTGTTACAGTGAAAACAAGGAACCTGGAATTATAGAAAATATATTTTTCTGCACCATTAACCCCAAACAGTAAAATCTGGAGCCGCCAGGTCTAATTATCCTCTTGTTGATTTAATCGTAATACTATACACATCGCTTTGCCCTTCCTGTACATTTAAAGGGATAGTTCATTTTGAAATTAATTTTTGGTATGTTTTAGCTTACCTCAAGGGCATCTAAGATGTAGGTGTCTTTGTTTCCACACCATTTTAAATTTTGAAATTTTCCCCCGTTATACACGATGGGAAAACGCAGATATTTCTCTGCGTTTTGCCCTCTCATTACACGAAAACGCCGTTTTTATCACTGAAAACGATTATTTCTAAAAACTCCGGGCAAAGTGGAGATTTTTGAAAACGCCGGATATTTGTTGTCGTGTAAACTGGGAGAAACGGCGTTTTAGATTCTCTCTTGTCGATTCCAGGATTCTGATTGGCTTGCATGGCTTTATCTTTAACCCCTACACTGCCGCCTTAGGTTTAGCATAGTTATGATGGCGCTCGCGCGTATTTATGCGGGTGTGTAAACGATGTTATTTTTGAAAACGAGAGGGGAAAATATTCGTTTTGCTAAATACCCGGCTTTGTGTAAACGTGGCCTTAGGAGTACCACCTTGAAGAGCATGCACAGAGAAGTCCAAATTAAACATGATTTAATGACTCGTGGATGTAAGTACACACTGATGGCCTAAGACAAGAAACGAGCTGTTTGTGTGAGAAAACGAACAGTATTTAAATAGTTTTTACCTCTTGTTAACAGCAATCGAACTGATCTGAATCAGATGTCCCACTGAACCGAACTGAACCACGTTATGCCAGAAGTGAGCTCTCGCGCGTCTACGTCACGCATTGTTTACACGGAGATTCGGAAGTTTTATCTTTCATTAAACATAGATATATCTAAATGTATTTCAGAATATATCTAAATATATTTCTAAATATATATCTAAATATACTTCTAAATATATATCTAAATATATTTTCGGAAGTTTACCTTTCACTAAACATATTGAGATATATCGTATATCTAAATATGTTTAGTGAAAGGTAAAACTTCCAAAATCTCCGCGTAAACGCGTGCGTGACGTGGACGCGCAGAGATCACTTCTGGCGTAACGTCTGGAGACGGTTCAGTTTCGGTTCAGTTGGACATCTGATTCAGTTCAGCTCGACGGCTGTTAACAAGAGGTACAAACTATATAAATACTGTTCGTTTTCTCACACAAACCGCTCGTTTCATGTCTTAGTCTTAGTATCAGTGTGTACTTACATCCACGAGTCATTAAATCATGTTTAATTTTAACTTCTCTGTGCCTGCTCTTTGAGGTGGACCCCCTAAAACTGCATTCAATTATGACTGAAAGACAACACCGAGTTTGACCAGAAAAATGTCAAAATTGAAAATACTGTGGAAACAAAGACACCTACATCTTGGATGCCCTTGAGGTAAGCTAAAACATATCAAAAATTAATTTCAAAGTGAACTAAGTTATTACTTTAACTTAGCACCATGCTCTGAATAATAGTATTTCACTTTAAAACTATAGCAGAAGGTAAAGCTGTTTAAATTTTTTTAGGTTAAGTGCTCAAATTGGCAAAAGAGAGCTGTGTGTGTAATGTAAATCCTTTTGAGAGCCAAACGTTTGTTGTGTTAATGCCAACTCTGATGCCCAATCAAAAGCAGCATTTTCTTGGCAGTCAGAATTTCTGATGTAGTGACAAGCGTTCACAATAGACCGCTTTGTTGACATAATACGCGTTGTTGCCTGTACATCTTCCTGTGATTTATGACAAATGTCAGGATTGTAAGAGTGATTTAAACAGTGGGAACTCAAGTCACCGACCAATCATACAGATTGTTTCAAAGCAAAAAATTGCTGTTTTGCAAAACAATGCAGTTTTCACAGAACCGGGTTAATATGGTCATACTCTCTGGTTCTGGTAAAGAACTCGAGCTGCTGCGTTTTGGACCTGCTGGAATATGTTCTTTTATTAAGCGTACAGGGCAACCAGCCAGTAAAGCATTACAATAATCTAGCCTTGAGGTCATGAACGCATGAACTAACTGTTCCGCATTTGTCATTGAGAACACATGTCGTAGATATATTTTCAAGATGGAAGAATGTGGTTTTACAGATGCGTAGAAACATGGCTTTCAAATGAAATATAGTTATCAGAGCACACCCAGGTTTCTAACTGACGACTGTACACCATACTGAACTTGTGATCTATAGTACGCCTCTTCATTTACTGCAACAAACTGATAACAGTCAGATAAGTATGATTTAGAATCATGCCAATGCAATTTAATAAATGCCAACATCATTTTCAAATCTATTCAAAAGACTGTGGCAGTTCGATTAAAGTAACACTAATAGAGAGATATCAACCACGATTGGATGATAACAGCAAATCATTTGTAACTCTAATGTGAACCACACACTTGATGGGGCACAAGTTTATTTCCATATTATGGAGAACAAAAAATCGAATGTATTTAGTTACAAACATTCCTCAGACATATCTTCTTTTGTGTTCTGCAGGAGAAAGACATTCATACAGGTTCATTTGGAACAACTTCAGGGTGAGTACAGTTTTTCTGTTCAGAACATTTTGGGTGAACTCTCCCTTTAAGGTAACAACTGCATGAAATAAGCCTCCACAGAACTTAATTTGCCTATACGCTGATTTCACACAGCCGCCATTTTGAAATAGAAAGCGAGGCTTTGATGGGAAGAACCCCAGAAGTACAGATAGACAACTACAAATTACACTACTGGATGTTAATATCCAATATAGGATATGTATATAGTTCCTTCCTGCTTTTTTTTTTGTTCTGAAATATATATTATTTATAAATGAATTTCAATGTATATAGTCTAAAGTATGAAAGAATGTACATTTTTAGAGATAGCTGAATTTCGACATTAAACACAACAATACGCTATTGCATTACGCGAGCACTTCTGAGTTTTCTTCCCACCGAAAACTCAATCTTTATTAAAAAATATATATTTTCCACCTATGACTTTAAAAGACAATAAATTCCTCTAAGTAATTAAAGCTGCAAGCAGAGATGAAAGGGCCCTCGCACCCGTGCTATTTCCACCCGATGGCTTTCAGGAAGACAGAGCACAGACAGAGGCAATGTGCATTTGATTAGGTAAATATAGGTGCAGTATGTCAATGTCAGTTAAAAAATGTCCTTTATTATAAGGATAATAGCATGCGTTATTACTCAGAACAATTGTTGCTAGCATGTTTAGAACTCAATGGCATATTTAATATGTTGATAGAACTACATCGCACTGGTAAATATGTCACTTCTTGTTCCAAGTAAGTGGCGCTATAACTATATTTTGGAATGTAGATGTTTTCAGACTAGGACACTTATAAAACATGTTAATTTTGGAGCACATTGGAAATTGCATGCTTAAGTTACAGCTAAGTGTTTGCTTGCATTCTAGTATGTTGTTAGCATGTTTAGCATTTGGTGGCACTTTTTTATATGTTTATTAGGAGTCCACAACAGTATTAAACATGTCACTTCCTGCTGCCGGTAGGTGGCGCTATTGCTGTAACTGAATATTCTAATGTAGATGTGTTCAGGCCATGGCTCTTATTAAACGTGTGAAGTTTGGGGCAGATTGCACATTCCATGCCTGAGTTACAGCAAATTCCTATTTAATTGCAATAATAACATGCTTTAGCTCTAAGTGTTTGCTAGCACGATTCATGCTAGAATGTTTCAAGTATGTTGTTAGCATGTTTAGCACTTGCTGGCACTTTTTTAAATGCAACTTCCTGTTTCATGGCGAAACATCAAAATTTGTCAGGCCGCGAGGACACACCCTTCAATGAAAACTCAAAATTTTCGCAATTTAACCGTCGCAAATGCCTTAAGATTACACTCTCCAAATTTGAAGATGATCCGATTAAAACTGTCAGGAGGAGGCCTGAAAATGGCGGGAAATGTAGTAAAAAAGCACACTCCATTGAACTTTTATAGGTGGTGCTATAGAGCCATTTTGCCCCGCCCAATTCTGAAACCCATATCAGGATTAGCCTGGTTAAAACCAGACCATTCTCAGTTGTAACTGAGTTATGGTCTGGCAAAGCCATCATAGACAAATCATTTTCCAGAGGGGCGTCACCAACGGATGTTGCGGGTAGACCTGAAACTTATCAGAGCGATGAAGGAGATGACGTATGCAAGAGTGCCGGCCGGCAGAGAAACATCTCCGAGTGTTTGTTCTTTGCTCGGTTTTTGACAGAAAAGAAAACGTTCAAATCGCTGAAAACAGACGTGATAGCTGATTCGAACGAGTGATGTTCGACCGCGGCATCCATCTTTGTAATGTAGGCTACAATATCTCCTTCAAAATCCCAGCACTGTCGTCATCGTGTAAAGCCCGCCCTAACGTTTCTGATTGGTGCCTCGATTTCGACGGATTGGAAATGGCTTGAATGTCTAAATTTCTAAATTTGCCAGAAGTTGTCTGGGTTTTCCCAGGCTAATATCAGATGAAAATTTCCAACAATTCTGGTGCGTGTGCAAAATTTTGTGAGCTTTCAAGTACGTTTAGGCCCTCAAAATTACGATTCATCTTAGAGAAAAAAAGAAGAAGAATAAAACAGAGCAAATCCAAGAGGGTCCTCTCGCCATCTGTACTCAGACCCTAAAAATCATTGATGGTGCAAACTCTCGAGCGCTTGGGTAACGCGCGTTGTCGAGTAACACATACGTCACATGCGTTCTTGCTTTGATCTGGTGGCATCAAACTCTGGGAGAGTTACTTTCACATATCTGTGCCATTAAAATGAGAGTATTATTCATGTAAGCTGTGGAAAACAAACTTTATCTTTTTTAATTTTACCTTCAAAGATTCTCTTCAAACTGAAAGATACCACAAAGAAGACTTTACGCTATAGCGCCCCTTGTGGTTTTAGGGTGGCCAGACATTCTCATTTTCCAGGGACAGTTCTATGGGTCCTGTACCCGATTGGATGTGTTGAGTGTGTGACTATATTATAAATGTACTGTGACTATATATATATATATATATATACTACTGCCCACACCACAAGAATGCAAAGTGTACTAGTCTAGCATATAGTACCTATGTTTCAGGCAGTGTTCAAAGTCAAATAAAAGACACCTAAGGCTGAGGGTAGAAAGGACAATTAGCCCTGTTGTCATTGCAGAGAGGTTTTGCAACTTAGGTGTGTTGATTTCCTAGCATACAATCTTTTTCCAAATGCAAACGTGTTAATGATTTCTTGGATGATCTGTTAAGTGAGAGCAGGGACTTGGGCGGCTCTGCATGCGTCACGTACTCCAGACGGAGCTGCTTAACTGCGGTCTGGAGCAGCCCAGCGGAATGCCCTGGCCCTGGAGCTCTGCTCTGCATAGGGCTGGGCTGAGGGGAGGGGAAACTAGTTCTGCTCAGATGGTTTAGGCACCATATAGGCAGTCTTGAGTCCCGGAAAAGCCTCTGAGTAAAAGCAGTGCACCATTTTGATTCTCTGATTTAAGAGCCAAGATGTGCTGTGGTGGCAGTCTCTCTCTTTGAAAACAGGAGAGTTTAAATGTGTATAAAGTCAACATGAAACCAAAATTGATAGTATTTACTTTTAATATACTACGTTGTTGGTCATATATTGTACATCAGGTTGGATGCATTGGTAACACTTTACAATAAGGTTTATTTATTAAATATTAGTTCATGCATTAACTAACATGAACTAACCATTTTTTACTGTATTTGTTATTCTTTGTTAACGTTAGTTAATACAAATCTAGCTGTTCATTGTTTGTTCATGTTCGTTCACAGTGCATTAACTAATGTTAACAAGATTTTAATAAAGTATTAGTAAATGTTGAAATTAACATTACCAAAGGTTAACAAATGCTGAATAAGTATTGTTCATTATTTGTTAATGTTAACTAATGTAGTAACTAATGAACCTTATTGTAAAGTGTTACCGATGCATTGCTTTAAAGAAAAAAAAGTTCTCTAAAAATCTTTTATAATTTGTCATCATCTTTCATTAAATGCTATTACATACCTTGTCTGGGAAATAACATTCATCTAACAGTTTGTTTTGACTGGATTGTTCGACTTCTGTTGCGAAGAGTCATTAGTTATTAACTTAACACGACACCGCTTCTTAAGCCTTCGGACGTGCTCTGGCCCTCTTATCTGCATAAACAGTGCCTGGTGGCTTCGGAGACGCAGACCCTGAAATAAGATTTCCGAGGCGATGTGCAGACGCGTGCATTTGCGCATCACGGTGTTTTAGGTCTGCGCGTTTGAATAACTGTGCACTAGGCGTGTAGTCCCTTCTTTACAAACCAACCCCTGAGACAAACTTTACTCGTGCAGAATTACCAATGCAGTGTTGACAGAAGGCGTCTAATATGGTCAGTACTTCCTGGTTCTGGTAAAACCTTATAGCTGCTGCATTTCGGACCAGCTGTCAGTTTGTTTATAGGGCGTGCAGGGCAACCACCCATACTAGCATTACAAATTATTTAGCCTTGATTTCATGAACGCTAATTGCTGCATTTTCGAATTGGAGCATGTGATGTAATTTTACAGATATATTTTTTAAGATAAAAGAATGCGGTTTTACAGATGCTAGGAAACGTGGCTTTCAAATGAAAGATTGGTATCAAAGAGCACACACAGGTCTCTAACTGACGACAAAGCTTAACAAGCAGCCATCAAGTGTTGGACAGTATTCGTAGGTTATTATGTGAGGAAGTTTTTTGTCCAATCATCAGAACTGTTTTTTTTATGAATTAGTAGTGGAAATTACTCATCATTCGTTTTTTATATCAGCTATGCATTCCATTAATTATTGTGAATTGCTAAGTTTCAATCAGGGCATGAAGAAATATAGAGCTGAGTATCATCAGCATAACAGTGAAAGCTAATGCCATGCTTCCTAATGATATCTCCTAAGGTTAGCATGAACAAGAGCAACAGAAGTGTCCTAGTACTAAGCCTTGTGGTACTCCATACTGAACTTGTGATCGATATGACATCTCTTCATTTACTGCTACAAACTGATTCAATGGTCAGATAAGTATGATTTAAACCATGCTAATGCAATTCCACTAATGCCAACATCATTTGAGTCTATTGTAAAAGATATGGTCAATATTATCAAATGCAGCACTAAGATTCAGTAACACTTAATAACCACCAGGATCAGATGGTAAGAGCAAATCATTTGTGACTCTAATGAGAGCTGTCTCAGTAAAAAATTAAATAAATAATAATTTCATCCTATTCTATTTTCAGGAAAATTTAAACATAATTTTAACCTAATTTGCATTCTTTTCCTTACCTTAAAAGATTTTTTAATTCTAATAAATTTTATAATTTTACATAAATATTAATAAAATAATGGAAAATAAATGATTCCATGTAGTTCCAGAGCAGCTTTAAAGATTTTCCCTCAACTAAAAACTACAGTTGTCAACTGAACAAAATAATAATGATTATTTCCTACTAGCCAATAAAAAGCAGAATGAAAAATGAAACGGCAATAATATATTAGATTTGGTAAGTGTATAACACCTAAAAATATTAACATTACATTACTGTACTGTTAATGTATTATTTAAAATCAGGATTAAATGAGAAATTCACCAATTTTTCATTGGGAAATTTGTAAAACAAAATATGGGTCTTATTGTTCATGCATCTATGTATCATTCTTTAACATTAGTTTACCTGTCATTTTCAATCAAAATGTCAAATTCGATCTTTGGGTAGAAATTATGTAAGATTTCTCCAATCAATTTGTTCCATTTAAATCAATTCTGCTTAAACTCCACCCCTCCACAATCAGCTGCAAGCTCACAATCATTTCTGAGAGCAACTCCGATCTCAAAATCCAATCAACAATTGATGGACAGAACCATGTCCCAACCCTTCATCAAATAGTTCCCAATCGTCACAATACGGAAGATCAATCGGCTCGTTCTCATCTTTCTTTTTTTTAACTTGTTTATTTTAATACATTATTTATATATATTTTTTTTTTTTCAAAACTTTTCCACTGACCCCTTGTACCTCAGTTTAATACCCCCTGTATTTTAGCTACTGTTGTAGTTAATACAGTCTTTCTAAAACCAAGGACTGGGCCTTCAAACTCCAAAAGCCTTTTTTGGAAGTGGTGTAGTGGGTGCTATTTGCGTCACCCAGGATCAAACAAAGCAGCATTTTATAGCAGGACGCTAATGAACAGACATAATTTCTTCAACACAGGCATTAAGAAAACTAAGCCTTATTTTTTAGAAAACAGTTTATTTTATTTTAAAATGTTTTTACACTCAGTATGACAATGTGCTTGCACAGTACTTACAGTGGAGTGGGGTGAGACTCCTATTTGCACATAAAAAAAGATCCAAAGTCTTTCTACAGAGAAAGCAAAAGGTAAAAGAAACCATAATGACACCCCAACCTTTAAAATTCAACCCAATAAACGGAGCAGTGGGATAGTGCAGATTTCTGCTTGATTTAGGAACAACGGAGCTGCACCGGCGGACGGAAGGACTCGGATCTAGTTGCATCCTTCGAATGCCAGTTTTCTCGGTCTGGTATATTACACATATTTACACAAGACGGTGTGGACCTGGTCTCTGCTAATGGTCTCAAAAACTAACTCTCAATATATTCACATATAAAGCAATATAATACATTTCTTGAAACAGATTTAATGCAGGTTAATTAGGTGGGGTGAGTTAATTAATGGCCAGAGCTTATGGGATGGTAAACCTGATCAATCTATATGTGGCGTCCACAAAAATAAGCTACAAACTGCCTTGCGGGCTTCACATATGACTTTGTGACATGAATAAAAAAAGTTAATGTAAAAACAGTGTGAAAGACGTTGATAAAATATCATTGCTACATAACCTTCCCCCCAGTAGAGAAAGAAAAATAAGACCAGGGCAAATGGGCTAGATCCCAGACCTGCACACTTCTATAGACTTAAAATCTATAAAAACAATGCTGGGCGACCCATGGCCAGTGAGTCCAAAACGACTAGTTCTGTGGATAGTTGATCTGAGACATACCATAAGCCTTAGCGTCTGTCTTTCTCCCACCCTCTTTCCCCAACTAACATCAGCGAGGAATCGGGACCTTCGGTGGAGCAAGTAAGCTAATAAAAGCCCTTGATAACAACTATAGTAATGGTGTGGGGTGGAAAAGGAAAATGATTTTAATGGTCCACTTATTCTTTTACCCCCCCCTCTAGAGTTTTAGAATGATCCTCTCTCTCCAAATTGATGAGACTTGCCTTAGAGATAATTTGAGAAGACAAAAAGATCTTGGAAAGAGTCTGTGTAGCACCCATGGATTGCGTCCCTCCGCGCTTCATACTGCAGCAGTTTATCTCATTATAAAAACGTCCCCGTGTGGGACGGCTCAGGCAATGCCCCCTTCCCAGAGCAGCATTTACGACCTGGTTAGAGCCTCAGTGGAATAGAACAACAGGACTCCCGCTTGAGCCGCCCTGTCCTGACGCACCAAAACTGTTTAGGTCAGGGGTGTTCAGTTGGAAAGAGCAGCCAGGAGGTTCCTGGAGTTGCTTCAGGCTAGTAAGTCCAGATCTGTGTCTTCCTTGGGTCGGTACACAGAGCCAAACTTCTGCATGTACTTCTTGATGTACTCCTTGGTCTTGTGTTTGACGTTTTCATTGCATTCAAGATCTTCGGGGTTTTTGCAAGACTTCAGTTCCTTGTTCATCACCCCATGAGTCAGCTGTGAGCAGAAACACACACTCATGTTTAGAGATGTTACACAAATATCATCTATTAACATGATATGCAGCAATCCAATGACATCAGAATAAATACTTCAGTGTGGATTAAATAAAAAATAACCATAGGCAGAGAGTGGCATAGGCTTATCCTTCCCAGCCCATGGACTTGAAGCTAGGGTGGAACCTGCTGTGGCTTCCAATTGTTTTTAAAGGGAAAAGCTGATCATAATTCCTGGTCTAGGATCAGTTGTCAGTTTAGGATCAGCATAGCGTATTGGCAATCCTGTCAAATGATACAGTGCATATCTGTTTACGCTATGAAGAACATCAAAGGTTTCTATTTGCAACGTGTTTTTGCAGCGTTGAGCCAATCACAGGCGTTTCTGATGATTTTTTAAAGCAATGGCCAATAAGGGGTCTTTTAAGTTGGAATCAACTCACAGCTCAAAGCTGGAGTTTTTGTCCAGTGCTGAGTTCTGCACACTCCCAAATCCTCTCGTTTTAACAAAGTATAGAAAGATATCAGACAGCTTTATGTGAGATCGCGTTGATCGGTAATGAACTAAGATGAGTGACAGCTTTTCAGTGATTATAAAGGGACTGCTCTTTGACAACTTTCAAGGCATATTAAATCAGTTCAGAATTTGAATATATCTTTATGCTTGACCAGCAGCCACAAACACCCAAGCAAAGTTTCGGGAGTGCCATCCTCTGAATTCATGTATTTGAGTCGTCATTATTATTGTTTTGTATACATGATTTATCTTCTTTTCCATAATACAAAATTGTGTAATTTAATTGGGTGGACCAACCATCAATCTGAGTGGGCCTGTCACGGGTCGGGCTTTGGATAATTTAAATTAAATGTGCTTTTACAGAGTGGAATTATTACTATCTAAACTATCCCAACATCGCACACAGAAAACCATTTTATAGCTACAAGATCCATCAAGAAATGCCACAGATTACTTTTTTAAAAATCTGTTGTTTTTTTCATCTGAAGAAAGTTAATTGAACGAGAAGCTAATTTTAGCAGTCAGAAATTGTCATATAACGGATTATATATCTCTGTGTACATGCAGCGGTGTTCACCGTACTGACTCTGTGACTGAATGGTTTCGGGAACCCAGATAGACCGGTATTTGCACGTTTTCTGCAGTTAAATAGCCGCGATGGCAAAGAGCACTCACTGTTTCTTGTTCATCTTTAATATTATGCATTTTATGTACTGATTCCATTTATATTTAGACTTTTCCTTCAAAATAGTTGTTTGTAGCGGCAATAAAATGCAATAAAACGCACTCACAAACATTACTCAGGCAACCAGTAGTGGGGAACGCCCTACAGTCGCAGCCACTGGCGACCTGCAGCGACAAAGTCGCGTGTAGTGTGAAATCGGGGCTTTAAGCATATGATAAAAATTTAAATTTTTAGGTGGAATATCCCTTAAAGGGTGTATAAACATTTTCAAAAGCAATTAGTTGGTAGGGTGGTTGAAAAAAGGACATTGAATGATAAGAAGAATATTAGATAAGTTTCTTGTTTATTTTGTTTATGTATTAAATTATGTTTCATTTAATCAAAATGTCTTCTGAGATAAATGACAAACTTATCTCTGGAAACACACACCACTTATCCAACCATTTAGTCCTGGTGTACCCCATTTCTTTATTACAATCAGCAACAAGCTTGCATTCAGATCTGCCTCCATCCAATCATCAACTGTGTCCGTATTCACAAAGAATTTTCTTACCACTAGGAGTACTCCTAAATCGCACTAAAATATTTTAGCTAGGAGTTTTCTCTTAAAAGTTATTCACAACGCCCTTTCAGACCTACTCTTAGTAAGGAAAAACGACAACTCCTAAACTTAGAGTGAGTCTTCGTTGCAGTGGATGACGTCAATTCTCATGCACGAGCTTCCTCGCAATGATCACGGTGATTGGTTGTTAGATAACAGGGCCATCATGCGGAACATAATATTCAAATGCAACAAATCATGGAATTACGACATTTAAATATGTATGTGTCCTACACAAAATAATAATAGTAATGTCAATGAAAAAAGGCAGAGAGAGAGAAAAGTCATGAATTCAATTAAATTAAATCAAGGTAGCCTAAAAACCACCACTTGTCTAATAAGGAAAAACGACACTTGCATTAACACTTGCTTAGTTAAATGACATCATATTAGCCTAAATAGACTACTTAAAGCAAGCAAATGTTGATGTAATAGTTGTGGAATGACGGTGGATTATGTACTCGCCAAAACGGAAAAAAGAAGCCCAGCTGGACGCAGGATCAGTTACTGCTGCTGGCCCAGTTGGTGCTGGATAAAAAAAAACATAATAGAAGGGAAATTCGGCTCTGGGATATCAAACAAAACTAAGTGTGAGACATGGGAGAGGATTTGTTTGCATATCGATACCGCATTCCCGCTTGTGTCGCTGAACCCCGGACGACTGCGAGAAGCGGTGGGAGGCACTGAAGCTCTTCTGTGAATAGGTCTTAGTGAGTTAGGAGTCCTCTCGACTTCTTTTAATGTATCCCAGACTTAGGTGCTACTTTTAGGGCTTAAATGCTCCATGAATTACTCTTAGTGAAAAACATTAGGAGTCCTAAAGTTAGCAGTGACACGCTCATTATTTTCAGGAGTTGCTCCTAAATTCGCCAGTTAGGAGCTGCTTTTTCTTTTCTCTTTCTTTGTGAATACGGCCCCTGATGTATTGAACCATTTTTTTTTCCTTTCAATAATCCATTTCACACAGATGTATGTCACAGATATGTATGCATGTTCTTCTGTATTGTTTCAGAGCTTTAAAAAGAGAAGCTAAAAAAGAATAAGGTGCAAGTCATAGATGTCTATGCTTGTGTAGCGATGCGTGTGCTTTAACATCTATATCTGAGCATTTAAAAAGACAGACATAAATGCTTTTTTTTGCCAAAAGAACGTTATTTGTCTGTTTTAAAAAGCATACAGACACACACATTACCTTTCTAGCAAGATGTTTGAAGTCTTCTGTGTTACTGATACGGCCCAGCTTGCAGTCTGGCTTGCGGTACGGATTAAGGCATTGCACAATGAACTGTGACATCTAAAGAGATAAGCAGGAGAAATTGAAAGGTTAGACAAGTCGGACACACACGAGCATATAATAATATGCTATAATTTTGGTAAAAAAAAAAAAACATGATATTCTCAGGCTCACCTCCTTGCGGAAGACTTCTTTGCTTTTTTTGGCCAGCTCACTAGACGTGTCTGCCTCAGCGGTCTTTGTAGAAAACTGTGGAAAGGGGTCAAACAAAAGCCAACCCATGAAAATAAATATTGTGAATTCTGACGATTTGTCAGGAATATAAAAAACACTGACCGTTTATTTGACATATTACTCATGTAAGTGTATGTAGAGATTGTTTTAACATTATTTTCTAAAACATACTCAGGACTCAGGAGACTAAATTCTGCAACAAGCTCAATTAAACAACTAACTCCCAGAGTCTCCTTAGGTAGCTGATATAACATAAATGAGAAAAATCATGTTAAATCAATGCCAAGAGTGTCAAATCGTCGTCCAAAAAAGAAATCCAAAGGGCAAATCAGTGCACATCCAACAAAATGCTGACATACCGACAACAGACAACAAAACCCCTTGGTAACGATATATGTTTAACTATTAAAAATCGTTTTAATAGTTACGATATTTTGAAGTCTAAAATGAAAGGAAGATTGCTGAAAAGACAAAAGAGATTCTGAAAAGCTCGTGTCCCAAACAAGAAACCACACATAAATGAATGCAGTTTCGACAGCTGGGTTTGATTAGTATCAAAGAGAGCCAGAGAAAACACCAGAAAAAGCCTGTGTGAGAGAGAGAGAGAGAGAGAGAGGCACAGAAAAAAAGAAAAGAAATGCAGAGTGGGTAATGAAGTAGAGAAGACTTTAGTGAATGACAGACCAAGATGGTTGTGACCTTTGAGATGACATTTCTTTAAAACAATGTTTACTGTAACTTGTTTTTTAATTCGGTTTGGCCCGTGTCATACCTCTTGTTTGTTTGTGTCAGATAATGTCTTTTAAAGCCAATGCCAAATGTTGAGGCAAATGTAAGTGTTTTCTTAAAAATCCAAATAGCTTTTCTCTATTTGGATGAGCCGCAGCTGTGAACCATTCTATCCTTGATGACTGGAACAACATCTTCAATTATCCAGAGAGGCTAGGACAGTCTCAGCATGCATGTACTTCAGCGAAACACTGAAAAAAGTACTTAAGTTCTGAGTTGATACTAAATCAATCAAAAATAAATTAATAAATAAAAAATAAACACCACCAGAATTTTGACAGTATTGGGTACTTAATTTGGTACCAAGAACTGTCCGAATGCACATCTTGGTTAAAATTACCATACCAAGACGGTATGGTATGGTAAATACAGCTAGTGTGTGAAAAAAAAAAAAAAAAAAAAAAAACGGGCGGTTCAAAATAATCAAATGTGAGTAAAATTAATATGCCTACAATAAGTAAAAAAAAGCAATACTGACAAGAAAAAAAATGGTACACCCACTGATCTTATCTAATTAATTAAAGTTATTACTGATGTTTTGTTTTATAAATTAGTTTTTTGTCTTTATTAAGGGTCTTATCTTAAAATAAAATGTAAGACCTGAGAACAAATAAAATTAACACTGTATGTCGATACAGAACAAATTCATATGAGCTCAAAATAAATCATCTCAAATTCTTTTACATTTAGCAAGGACTTCATAGTAAAAAGCAAGACAATGAATGCAAGTTTAAAATACTCAAGACATGTTCTATTCCTTAAATACTGTGCATGTGTAATAAAATTAGGGCTGGGTATCTGTACATTTTTTTATATCGATACCTTGACTTTTCAAACCCGTTCCTGTATCGAATACTTTTAATCTATCCTAATGAAATCTGCTTTAACAAGATTAATTTAGCCTTCATATAACAAAAAAAAAAAAAAATGTTACAGACTCAAAGACTAATATAGACTACTGGTGGTTGAAATACAAGAGCAACACTCGTAAAAGTAGCCAAATGGTTATCAATGTGTCTGGAAAAAACAGCAAGGAGACATTAGTGTTGGCTGATTAAGATGAAGTTAATGTCGCGGGCTCGTCATCTCCACAGTATAGCAAACCTGCGAGCGCCTTTAGAGAGAAATTCACCTTTCATTAGATTACATAATCAGCGAGTATTTGTTTTCGAAGTCAAATCGGTTTGTTTATGCCTATATATGCCTATTTCTCGTGTCTGTGAGGCAAGTATCCTACGACACTGAGTTTCGGTACCATTTGTGACGCGCTCCAGTTCTTCTTGCAGTCAAAGACGGAGCAACTTTCTGCTAGTCTGCAAGTTTATTCCATATGCACTGTCAAGTGCTTCATCAGATTTGTTGTATTACCCGTCATGGCAGAAATGATCTTGTCGCAAATATTGATTAGTGCACTGTTGGCATGCATGCCTGGTGAAATGTAGCCACACTTCTAATCTTTTCCACATCTTTTACGTTCGATGGGGTTGGGACGCTCATACACTACAGTCTCATGTGTGAGCCACATCTCTGGGCCTTTCCAGCATTGAAACTAGTGTTTTTCCTTCATGCCTCGCCACAGCCAATCATGCTGCATGCTTATTGGCTCACTGATGTTGACAAGATTAATTTGGTACGAACGACAAAACATTTTTTAATACTCGACGTGTCGAAAGGCAATTGAAAAGTACCGAAGCCCTAATTAAAACTGGTTAATGTACCAATATATAAATATTTGCTGTTTAGTTTTAGTAGATGATCTGGGTGTTATTAAAGAAGAACATTTAGCATATTTCTAATGCAAGGTTGATGAAAATCCCAAGATTTCTCCCTTTAAAGCATGAGGAATTGTTTAATACCTTTGAAGGATTTTCATCGTATGTGGGCGTCCCAAGGTCCATCTCAGCCTCGTTTTCTAGACTGCCTTCCTCTGTAGTCCCATCCCAGCTGGGAGGATCCCACTGTGTTTGCCTGAAGAGAGAGAGCACATGAAGCAATTACAATAGGACAATGGAAGACATGGTCTGTCTGTGATGTCGTAACTCATTAAATCAATCCATGCTGATGTCGTCAAGCTTAATTGAATAAAAGGAGGTTTGATTCTTGAAGTTTTAATGATGTACAGACTGCTTGTTTAATAAGGACCATCCGTACCTGGTGATGATGTGGTAGTAATAAATTTTGCCCTCTGGGTCTCGCGCCACTTTCCAGCTGGGAGGCAGGATAATGGTTTTAGGTTTGGGAGGGAAGGAGGCGGCAGGTCAATGATGCTGTTGGGTACGATCATTTCCTGTGGTGAATCACAGTTCAAGGGAGGTTAGTCAGAATGTAGAGATTCCTGGAACCCTGTTTATTAGCTATAAAATACTAATTACAAGCTAGCAGGACCATGATAGTATAGTTTACTATAGACTGTGACCACAATTAAGAGTACTAAACATATAGCTTACAGTTCTGTAACGAGTTTACACGCATCACACTGAATCAAACCCACATTACAACTTGTTTTAATTCAGAAGACACAAATCTCCAAGTTCCTGTCTTTCGGATTTTAATTAGCATGTGTCCTTAAAGCATAGTTCTTCTTTCATCTTGTTTTTATAGAACGCTTGTGTGGAAAATTATTTTTATTTGACTAATCGATTACTCATTTGTGTATTAAAGACTACAACATTATGTGAAATTCCAATTCTTAGTCCTTACATGTCTTTATAATTACCAAGAAGGAATGCTTAAAAAGACAAAGTAGGAGTGCGAGAGAAAGAGTAACAGCACCCTCGTCTGGTGACGGGCATGACTTGCATACCTGTTGAACTGTCTGAGACGTGACAATGGTGGTGACGGTGCCTCCCTGCTGCACTACCACACCCTGTGGATGACCCGTGTACACCTGCTGCCCATGCAAGTAGTTGGCAGCTGGCTCAGTGTATGTCTGTACACAACCACAAACAACAGTATGCCATTACATGCTACTTGTTAAGACTGATTATGCTTACGTTTCACTCTTCAAAAAACAACAACAAAAAAGCACCACCACTGAGTACATGAAGTAGTTATTTCCAGAGTCTTATACTCCTGTGTGACAGCCATGACATTAATATCTCGCAGCACTGGTCCCATGAGTGATCATTTCCTGATGGACAAAATTCGAGTCCCGACTATTTTTTCTCATTCGCGAAGTCGTTTCACTCAGATCTAGTCTAACAAGAGTTGTTTTGAGATCCTTTACCCTCCCCGTAAGGATATCCTGTCTCTAGCCACTAACATAAATGGTTAAAACCAGCATGTTTCCAAATGAAACAAAAAGTAAAGACAATATTTTCTACCATATTGTAGCGTACATCTAGGTAAAATATTGACAACATTTTTTTTTAAAGGGAATTGTAAGAAAATTGTTATAGAAGCTTAAATAGACTAAATGTTTAGAAAATTCCGGCAAAAGAAATGTGTAATTTCAATGTAAGATTATTTTCAAATTAAAGGAGTACTCCAGTGCAAAATGAACTGTTGTCTAATAAAATGTTGGTACCTAGTCAACCGTTCTCTGAGATTTGTTTTCATGATAATCGAATGTAAAGAGTTTTATCTCAAAAAAACTGTTTAGCGTATAATGCTAGTACTAGGGGCATTTAATAAGAAAAGAAATCGCTAGTTAATACCACTAACAAGGCTCAAAATAGCCCCACACTAACACAGTAACATAATGAGGGTCCATACATGCAAAATCGAAGCATTGAGAACATTGTAAGTGTACAGACCGTTTAATAAGAAGATACGTTATAAAGACAGTTCACTGCCATGTATACAGACAGGAGCCATCTTAGAAAATAGTCTAGATAAGTCAATCCCCGAAGCGTTCATTCAGTTCAGAAGTTCGCTGAACTTCATACAGTTCAGATCACTCAGCACGTCGTTCGTGAGTTTGACTGTGTCGTGACTGTTTTCCAAAGATGGCTCCTGTCTGTATACATGAAGTGAACTGTCTTTATAAAATATCTTCTTATTAAACGGTCTGTACTCTTACAAAGTTCTCAATGCTTCGTTTTGCATGTATGGACCCTCATTATGTTACTGTGTTAGTGTGGAGTAGAAAATCATTCAGTTGACCACTATGTGATAAAACATTGAGAATAATTATTAGAAGGAAAGTATTGGTATCGAACCTGTATGACAGGAGTGCTGGTTTGCGGGTAGCCTGCAGGAATGCTATAGATGGTCTGGCAGGGCTGGCCCTGATAGTAGATGGCCGTCTGAGGCTGTGCCGTGGTAGAATACTGCTGGGTGGGCTGCGTCTGCACCGTGACCGCCTGCTGTGTGGTGGGGTCCCAGAGCGTGGTGTAGCCCTGTTGACTCTGGACCTGCGTGTTGGCTGTTTGTGCAGGCACCGACAGGACGGCCACGCTCGGGTCCTGTGCTGGCACAGCAGGCTGGATGAACTGCTGAGTCTGTGTGCCAGAGGAAAGCTCCAGAGAGGCAGATATATGTGCCAAACTGGACGCAGGACAGGCCTGGGTGGTGGTGGACGAAGAGGGTGAAGCTAGACCGAGATCTGATATGATGGGCTGCGTAGTTGTTTGTTCGAAGGGTCCAGCAGCTGGGGTGACACAAAGAGGCTCTACGGGAGGTGTGGGCAAGAGCACTTTTCCTGCATTGGGATTGGTGGGATCCACATAGGTCTGGATAGGGTATCCAGGTGGGTAGGCCATGAAGCTCGGACTGGAGGCGTAGGCCAGTGGGTTAAACGGAAGCGTCTGTAATTGCTGTTGTTGCTGCTGCGCTTGCTGCTGTTGTTGCTGCTGCTGTTGTTGTTGTTGATGCTGTTGTTGTTGTTGCTGCTTCTGAGCCTCACGCTGAGCCATTTCCTGTTCAAAGAGCTTCCGTCGTTCCTCTGTGGACAGCTTGTTACGAGACTCTTTGGTGTGGAGTTTCTTCTTGCTGCTGTTGGCTTGCTCATATCTGCAGAAAATAATGAAAGAAGATCTAAGTGCCAGTAACCAGACTTTGAACATGTCTTTTTAAGGAATATGTTGTTCCAAATACTTTCTTTAGGAAAGAATAAAACTTGTACAAGTTTGGAACAACATGAGGGTGATTAAATCATTACGTAACTGTATGCTTTTGTTTTATTGCGCCGTAAATCTTACCGGTCATCATTTCTGCGGCCCCTTTCATAAGCTGAAGGTGGAAGAGGGGAAGTGGAGCCTCGTCGTCTTTTCCTATCCGCACTGCGAAGGGACGATCTCTCTCCATCCCGCTCCCGCTCACGGTCCCAGTCCCGTTCACGCTCCCAGTCTCTGTCCCGGTCTCTGTCTCGATCCCGATCACGTTCCTTCTCTCTTTCCCGCTCTCTCTCTCGACTGCTTGAAGAAGTGCGAGGGGTCATCAGGGCTTCCCGATCACGACTGCGATCTGTTGGAGGAAAACAATGGATCAGAGGTCATTACAAAAAAGTATGAAATGGTTTAAATTAAACTGGGTAGGATATGAGTATGATGCGTTCTTGACTTACCATTTGACTCTTTTTCAACCTGGCTCTTCTTTGGTATCCTGTAAACCTCCTAGAGTGAAATAAAACAACTTGTTTATTTGTGATCCATCATTATCTAGTCTTCAAGTGACACAGATACAGTTCAGCCCAAAGCATAATTAATTTTTAAGTGTATGCATACCATATGAGTAAAGCTGAACACATAGCCTTTCAAAGTATACTACATTTCATACAAAACTGGTGGTGGACAGGCACATTATAGAGTTTCACATTTGTCCAGTGTCAGTGCTATTTCACTTCTTATGTTATGATTGGTAAAAATGTCTTTGTACTCTTAAACTTAAACTAAATAATATCCAAATATCCAACAGAAATTAAAGTAATCCAATGTTAAATAACACTGGATAGTTTTCACTGTAAAAATTCCATTCTTGAATTCAATAATGCTTACAATTAAAGTTACAACAGTTTTTCAGTCAAGAGCAGCGAGTAATTTTCTCGTTGCCTTTGGTTCATTGATTAACATAACAGACTGCTGTCACTTTAAGAGCCAATATACTTTAAAAATAACATAGGTTTTCTCTCAACTATTTACGTCCCAAAACCGAGTGTATTTACCTGAATATTTGACCGTTTAATCGCAGTAAGCCACGAAAAAGACAATAATTTGGTTCTCTCGAGTGGCTTTATGAGAGTCCCACTTATATAGATCAGTGGTGCATGCACTTTTGGTGTGAGCGCGTCACCTGAGAGCGTGTCACCTGAGAGCGTGTGAAAAGTGTCAATGCGTTAATGCTTTCTGACAAGACGGGGAACACGCCACGCTGGCCGCTTGGTTCAACGTTGCCCTTCAGATACAATGCGATTTGCCATTTTACAAATAAAACATTGAACTGTTTTGAACTTTAACCCCGGCGTGTGTTGGTCGATGCAGGTCGACGCAGCAACAAAACATCCCTGCACGTTGCCGCGTATTCGCGTCTTGTCTGAAAGTCTCAAGCTGAATGCGTGAGAGTTGGCAGCCCTGCGGGCCGCATACACACAGTGCTTAAACATGTGGGGATTGTTTACATCAGCGTGCGCGCGTGTTTTGCGCAGCATACACGCAGTGTCTGGACGGTCTATGGAAAACAAGCTAATGCGCGCTCTAAAAGTCTAAATTCAAATCTATTATTTTTCACGGTATTTTGAAGAAGCCCGCGATAACAATATCGTTCATATTCATTACCGCGATTTGTCGGCATTACCGAATTGATGGCACGTCTACACATGCACAGTCCTTTCAGTTTGGTTTTCAATCCGATCAAGTGTTTACATGTCCTCTCGAATCGTATTGAAAAGTAATAAACCACCGCTCTCAATTCGATCAAAAATGCATTTGGATCAAGCTTAGTTGGATCGATTAAGGTGTTTAAATGAAGGCTTTTCAGTCCGAATTAGAGCCGTCAATCCGAATTACTAATGGATTATCTGGTGGCATGTAAACATAGTCCAATGCCTGTAATGTATATTGAAATGTTCGGAAATTTGTTTAAAAATCATATCACCTTTATTGAAAAAAAAATGTTGTGATATATATTGATACTGAATTATTGTCCAGCACCTCAGTTTGGGAGGAGTTGGATCTGTATCCAACTCCTCCCCTGGATTTCATGTTCTGCAGTGAGGACCGTCTCAATGAGTGAGAGGCAGTGTGTGTTAATTTGCTGTCGGTGGGAAGAGATTGAGTGAGAACGTGTAGCTGAAATCAGTGTATCGAATACTGCAGAGGAGTGTTGGAATATAATTATTTGACAACATTCCTACCTTGTAGATAAAAAAAAACCTTAGCATACAGAGTAAAATGTGGTTAAAAAATAAAAAATTTTTAAAAAATCAGGCTGTTTGCGTACAGTATGCACTTACTATGCTAATAAAATCAAACGCACTGTATGCCCTAAGATAGACATTAAAATGTTTTTAAAAAGTGTACTCACGGCTTTACTAGTATTAGCGTTAGGTTTAACAGGCTAACTCAAATGATACGTCCCCTCTGTCCTGTACTTAAAATTTACAGCATTACTAAAAAAAACAGGTATCAGTGAGAACCATAAAGAATCGGTATTTGCACTTGGCCTCCAAAAAAACTTTATCTGCTTTTAACAAATCTTAGTCTTGCCTTTAAGTCTTTCCAACTGTCCAGCAGCCGGGCAGCCATGTCACAGATATCAGAAGCGCGAACTTGTGGCTCCTGACTGCGCTCGCTTTCGACGTCAGAAACGCCTTCCTCCTCATCTTGAGAGGGCGTTCCCACTGCAGCGCCCTCTGCTGGAACAGCCACAATAGCCAGGGACGATGCATCAGCAGACTCTGCAGCTACAACAGCCTCTAAAGATGTGTTTTCAGTAGAAACGGTAGCAGAAACTGGTGGAGTGGTCTCCAAAGGGACAGATGGAGTTTCAGTAGGTGTGCTCTCTATGGCAACAGCTGTAGAATCAGAGGTTACACTCTCCATTATGACTTCTAATGGTTGCGTGGGTGCCGATTTCTGCTACGCTACAAATTTCATTCCCTTCAGAGCTGCACTGTTCAGAAGATGCATTCTCCACCTGGGTCTCAGTGATGGGCAGTTTCCACATCAGCAACTACATCGTTACTAATGTCTTGTGCAGATGTGGTGTCTGTGACTGAAGGGACATCCTCAACGGTCACTGACTCTGTCTGGATCTCTGATGGCTCCTCACTCTTGGTCTCTTCCACCATCGTCTCATCTCTAGTTGTTCTTCAGGCTTACAGATGAGCTGTTCTTCAGGGTCTTGCATTACGAGCGTTCTCTCCCTCACTGACACTGGCCTCTGGTATTGAAAGTGAGATTTCTACAGTTTCAGGGGGTTCCTCTTTCAATCCAGCCTCAAGCTCAGCTTGACTTTCAGAAGGTGCTTCAGTGCTTTCTACTTTCACCTCCCTTTCAACCGTGGCTTCTAACTGTGAGGCCTCATCCTCTATTTCTTCCTCTTCTTCATCCTCCTCTTCTTTTCCATCTGAAGCTTTACTAGCATCAGACATTGCACTGTCCAGACTGTTCTCACTGATGATCTTCAACCTACGATAGACAGCTCGCTTGGGAGTGTCCCCATCCAGCTCAGTGGCCAGCTTGGCCGAGTGGACCATCAGGAGTGTTGAGAGGGCGTTTGGGCACGGGAGGTGCTCTCACTGGAGTAACCATCCTGTTCGGCCGGTTGGCTGAGTGGTCGGCTTTGAGCCCAGCGCTGGATGAACTGCAGCACTCGGCTCTCCTCCAACATGTTCTTCGTTGAGATGGGTAGCACTGCCAGAGCCTTCATTTATCTAAAACAATTTGCAACAACAACAAAAAAAAAACTTAAATTTCTATGTACAAGTTTAAAACTGTACAGCCTTATTATAGTAGCATTTACTAAAATATCAGGCCACAAGGAATTTCTTAGAGTTTGCTAAAGGAACATAGCAGTAATATTGAACTCTTACCTCCATCTGTAGTTTAATGTTGTTTATGGAGTTGCTCTTAGCCTCAGAAAGTTCAACCATAAATATCCACAGCAGCGAGAGGCCGTAGTGATCCAAAAACTGCTTCAGGCACAAGGGATTTTGGGAATTCTGCACAGGCATGCAAAATGCTCAGTAAGACCAGATATCAATTATTTTAAATGCTTAACGCCACACCAAAAACATGCAGCAGTATGTCTTCAAACACAGCAATGCTGTGCAATCTAATAAATCAAATTCATCTCAATGTGACATTGTTGCAGTTTACCTGGATGAGTTTAAGGCAGGTAAGTCTGACTCTTCCATCGTCTCCACTCGCACCATTAGTCTGCAGAGTGCGATCACATCTTTCTCTCCACATAAGCCTTCTCCATTCTCCTGCAGAGCTCTCCAGTTCCTCATCCAACTGCAGAACAACATCAACCAGTTTAGACACCAGCAGTGTCACAGGGGAAATGTTTCTTGTTCTTGATCAAACTGTGACCATGGCAAAAGCTCACTTCCAATTTTAATTCATCTCATTTACCAGCAGAATGTTTCTATATTATGCCAGAAATGAAGAGTGCTAGAGTGCAAACAAGCTAAAACTCCTTAATGCAATAAGCTTGAATGCATGCAGAATATATTAGCCATGATATTTGTAGACTGGAACAGGCCCTGAAAGTCTCAGAGCAATTAAAATGCAAGCAAGAACAAAGCTGACCCCATTCAACCACAGATCATTGCTCTGGTACAGCTGCATTTTAAGATAACGCTTTGCTTACAACGGTTTGAAAATCTAGCAGGCCATACGTTATTTGTGTCTAGCTTTAACACATAATTATTCAAGCACAAATATCAGGCGAGGTGAAGTCACGACCTCGTGTTTTACACTTTCAGTCAGTGCATGGGTTCATTCTGAATAAATAACAGATTAATATTCAGGTCGATGGACTTAACATGTAAAACACTTTCTGTCAATGTTCATTCGGCCTTTCTCCTGTCATTTCCAAAAGCTGGATGTAGCACAATATTGGCACAATAACCAGACTCGGCTCAGCCTTGGCTTGACTCAGCTCGCTTTTCGTTCCGTTTTCCATTGCGGACAGTACCACCACAAATAGTACCCGGTCGTCATAGCGACGCCTTTCGTTCCTCGTTGACCCATCAATCTCTTGCAAGATACTCTCTTCGGCCACCAAACAAAGGAAAGTCTGCACTTCCTCATTTGACCACAGCGTATTCTTCCGAGTTGCCATAATAATAGTAGTTAGATTAGAAACTCTCTCTAGCCAAACTAGACTCTAGCCAATCAAGAGTCGGCATTGTTTTCACGTGACATTTTAGTATCGTCTTAGCTCGCTCAGAACCTTGATGGAGGTGGTACAAAAAAAAGTACCTGAAAGCAGGAACAGGTACAAGTTTTACACAGTGGAAAACCAAACAAAGGCGAGCCGAGCTAAGCCAAGCTGGTACTGTGTAGTGAAAAAGCGCCATAATTAAGCCCTCCTCCTCACCGTGGTAAGTGCACTGTCAGTGTCTTTCTTCCGTGGGCGTTCCCTTCTGTTTCTTCCCACCGGCTGCTCGGACACTGACCCCGAGTCTCTCCACCAATTAAACCTCGACAGCTAGGAGCTCCACAGAAACACTTCTGGGCCTCTTTACTAGTTGACAGAAGGAGGAAGTTGTGACATTATGGCAAACATTTATGTTGTTTCAATTTCAAGAACAGTAAAACCATGTGTTATATAAATTATTTGATATATTACCCATATCTTTGGAACTGATAATCAAAAGTGAGCTCCGAACCAGCTGCCACAGCTTTAGTGGTGAAGAAGCCAACACGGAGCTGGCCATTCACAAGTCCACTGCAAAAGGTGCAATGGATTAGAAATTCAAATCAAAGATTTTACATGGAAATCACAGACTCTAAGTTCCAGTAGCACTTATTCCTACATGTAGGGATGTACAAAACACAATCAGATGCATTTCTTAGCAATATTTGGATATATGAAACAGATATTAGGTTATAGTCCAAATATGGCTAAATAACCATTTACTGCATGTAAGTAATCAAGTATTCATCCTTGATAATTGACTATTTAAAGTGCACTTACTTTCTGAGTTTCACAATTGGGTTCACAGCTATGATTCATGAAACGGGAACAGTTTCCTTTTAAAGTAGCATCAATTATCTAGCAGAGATAATGAAGACATATGCTCTTTTTTAACCTTAATTCATGAAAGTTAGCAACAACACTTCTTTTTCTCATCTTTTGCACCAATGATACTAACTCACCTCATTATTTTTCAAAGCCATGAAATAATAGTGAATGTTCTTGTTTGGTGCATACTCCTTCACCCGTGCTTTAAATTCCCGGTGATCCAAAAACTTCTCCGCAGTATTCTAAAACAAAGGTGTTCCTGGAAAATATATACATAAGTAGGTAACTTACATTAAAGACAAAGAACATATCTAATAAGCACTTGATATATGAAGCAAATAGTACTTACGGCTGTAGGTCTTTGCCTGCTCGTAAACCCCAACCTTTGCTCTCTGTCAAAATTACCTCAAAGTCTGCATGCTGTTTCATTTGGAAGCGCCGGTTGGAGCAGTATGCTCCATTTAAACACCGGGCAAGAGCTTGAAAGAACAAGAAAAAGGAAAAAATATGTATAATCATTTTGCCTTTCGTGTTCTTTCTGAAAAATCAAAAAGTTGAATCAGTTGAAGATTCCAGTCTCAACAACTGCAATTTGCAAATTATATAAAATCAGCCAGTAACAATCACAATATTGCAGGTTCTCTCTGCTAGAAAGCTAATATTATGATGTAGTAGCAGGATATCTACCACTCGATCATCAGCAAGCGATTGAGGCAATCTTCCCCACAGGCCATTATCCCTCGGGCTCGCTCTTCTCTGAGAGGATGGCACACTCACACTGCATACGCTTGATGTCAACGATGGAGACTTACTCTTTTTGCTGCAAGGACAAAGATCAGATTTGAGGAGCTTTAAGAGAGTTCAAATTAAATGGCCAAACATTTAGAAAATCAAAAACAGTAGAGCATGGTGCTTCCAACACAAAGAATATTCATTAATTTGCCAGAGACACTTACCGTTCAGTCAGATACAGATTTTCTTCGACTGAGGTCAAAGTAGGGTGGCATTTTTTTCTGCTTTGCCTTTTCCTTCCACACAGATGGATCCCGGAAGTTGTTAAGACTGAGCAGTGGGCGCTGCACCTCTTCATGGAAAGATTCCTTACCATCTTTCAAACTCCTTGAGTTCTCATCCGAACTATCCCTTTTACTGGTCAGACCGGCCTCAGCCTCATTATCTGATTCAGATTCAAAATCTTGACGTCTCTTCTTAGGTGGGCCCCTACTTCGATGAGGCTTTTGGTCTTCTCGAGGGGCTTCTGAGATTTTCTGATTTTCTGTGGTGAAGCTGCAGTTGCTACTTATCTCATGGGCTTGAACAAATGGGGATGATCCAGGAAGATCAGCAGACAGGATAGATCCTTGTTTGATCCCTACTACCCTTCTCTCACTATCGTAATCATGGTCATTGGTCAGAGAGTCTGGATGGATCTGGTTAACTGAATTGTGATACAGAAAAGGCATACTGTGGACTAGTCTGTTGGTTTCAGAGATGGCAGACTGAGCCCATGGATCTTGTCTGTGAGCATTTTCAAACAGAGCAATTCCTGGCTGAGGAGGGCGTTCGGTGCCATGACTGCTGTCGGGTTGCTGAAATGTACTGCTGGGCTGTTCTGGCTGATTGAAGTCCCAGGCTAAGCAATAACCCTTCGCACCCCTGAAGTCATTTGAGTCTCCATATTGCTGCTTTCCTCCCTTCCTTCCATTCCAACTATCTGGTCTATCATGGTACTGATGGTGATCTGATTCGGGGTTGCGGCAATTCTTCGCAAAACTCTGAGTTGAGGCTTGGTTTATCTGGACACAGACATTTGGTCTTTCTTGGGCACCCCAGTTCTTGTCCACATGAGCACTGGTTGCCTCCGAATGGCTAGTGCTGTCAATCATGTTGCTCTGCGATTGGTAGGAGACACCTTTAACATCTGGAATTGCAGCTTGTGCACTGGCCTTAAAAAGTGCAGCTGATGATTCTTCAAGCTTGGACTTATTGTTAAAGCCATAAGCAAACTCCCTATTAATGCTTCCATGTGTATCAGTCAGTTGCTGGCCTGAAAACACTGAGGACCCAGGAGATGGTTCAGTCAAATCATTTGTCTCAAGAGCAATTGTCGAATTTTTTGGCACAACCACCACAGAGTGCAACCGCTTTAAGGAGACCCGCTCATCATCTGAATCAGAGTCCGATTCTTCACTCTCACTGTCCTCACTGTGGCATTTACCATCATGGTTTAAGGAATCAGGGTCTTGAGTTTCAGGCCTTGGTTTGTCTACATCGATTTTCTCCTTACCAGTAGAACAGCAATTTAGGGGAAGATTACTTAAAACCGCAGCATTTGTTGACTGAGGAATTTCAACAGTCTGATTTACTAATTCACCATGGGTATATTGGTTTCCAAGGTCAGATGTGTGGGGAATTACTTTGTGATGGGACTCAACTGAGAATTTGTCTTGCGTTTGTCCTTCTACAGATTTTTCTAATGGCAATTCAGGATTCTGTCTCTGTGTACAAGATTCATCAGGAGTATCATTGTTGAACTCTATTTGTTTTACTAAAACGGCCTTTTTTACATCTGGATTCATTATTTTCATAGGACTTTGATATTCTGAAGTGACTTGACCAACAATGTCCCATCTGGATTTTTTAGCACTACCATCCTTTTTCAAAATCTCACTAGGTTGTTCAGAATTCACGTTAAGTTGCTCAGAATCTTTTTCAAAAAGTTCAACACTCGGTATAACAGGTAAACTGATTGTACTAATGCTTAGCGATGAACCATCCGATTTAGTGTTTAATTTCAAGCATCCTCCAGCTGGTAATTCTTTCACAGAAAGAGAAAGAGGGTCTGCCAGTGATCCTACTGAATCCTGACTGGGAGAGTGGCCTACACAAAATGATTCGGCCGGTCCTTCTATCAGAGCTTCGATTTGGATTGGAATCTCATCTTTTATTCCAGGTTTATCAGCCTCAGTGGAACTTCTAACTTCAAGACTTCTACTTGTTGAGGAAGTGGATTGCTTCAAACTTTCAGTTGTCTCGTGGCTCTCAGGGACATTTGTGCACTTTTCCAAACTACTAAGATCTTGGTTTGGAGGCTGATGCTCAGTTTGTTGATTTGTTTCAAACAAATTAACTTTGAGTGTAGTTTCATGCACCTGTTGAGAAATGCATTTAGCTTTAGGCAGAGTACAGTTGTCATCAATTTTGTTGCATTCCTTCTGAGGAGTAACTGAACTGGGGACTAAATCGGACTGCGTTGTGTTATTATAGTCTGTTGATTGTCTCTCTGTCCCAGTAACATTATTTAAAGTCTTGTGATCCATTGAATCTGTATTTCTGGATGATGTAGTCCGAGACCCAGACGATCTGTCTGATCCTTGTGACAGATTTTTTTTCTGTGCTCCTCATCAGAGTCAGAGCTGTTTTTATGGACCTTTTTCTCAGATGTTCGAGATGAGGTAGCTCGGTTGGAATTTGAGGTTTTAGCATTAATTTCCGATTTCGAGTGGGCACTGGATTTCCTGTGAACTGCTTCTGCTTCAGGAGAGCTCTTTCTATTGGATTCAGAATCACCAGCTTTTAAATGAGATCGTTCTGATTTTGAATGCTGTGTTCTTTTGTCTGACTCAGATGATCGAGAACAGTCTGTGGGTTTTAAGTCCCTGTGGGATCTGGAGTGAGTGGATGATTTTGATTCTTTTTGTGAGCTAGAGTACGTAGAGGATCGGCTTGAGTCACTACCCCGAGTCCTTGTCCGCCGGTGGTCATCCTCCGAGTCAGAGCTGTCACGAGACCTGCCGTCAGTTCGAGACCGAGAGCTTCTCCTTTCACGATGAGGAGAACTTCTATGAAACCTCCGCTCAGAATCATGGTAATGTGACCTTGACTGTCTCTCACTCCTTGACCTTTCAGATCTGGAATAAGAACTAGTTCGACAGCCTCGAGATCTGGACCGTGAACGACTTTTGGTCCTTCTTCTGTCTCTGTCAGAACGATATGATCTTAAAGACGTGTGCCTGGAGTCACGCTCAGACTTTGCCCGACTCTGACCCCTTTTCATCTTCTTTCCTATCGGATCTCTGCTTTTCGAATTCCTCTGTTTTGGAATTAGAGGATCTTTTTACTTCATTTATCTGGGATTCAGATTTTATTTTATTTCTGTGGTCACTAGATTTCTGGCTAGATGATGTACGAATGGAATCCCCATCAGACTCCGAACCTGGAAGTGTGCTTTCTGATCGTGGCTGGGATTTTCTGCTTTCCTCATGCTCAGAAATATTGGAAGAGTCCATATCTCCCTTCCCAATATGGGAAGAAACAGGACCTTTAAGGCATGAGTCTAATGTCTCCTGAGGGTTTTCCTCTTTGATAACTATTTCAGAGGAACTATCAATGACAGAGTTCTTGTGAGACTGTTGCACTGAGTTGTCAGTTTCAACCTTGGTTGAAGATCTAATTTTGTCTGACTCAGGTGGGACTACTGGCTCTGAAATATCTGATGAGGCAATGCCGACAATGGAGTTATCCTCAACAACAGTAACGCTGAGAAACTGTTTCTTAAAATGCATCTTTCCAAGAACCTGTTTTGATTTGAGTGGGATGGATACTGAAGCAGGTGCAGTCTGGTTCTCCCCCACTGCTGGAGTATTTGTGTCCACATTCTTGGTTTCATCAGTCGGTCCTGCTAGATCTGTAGTAGGTAGAGATCCAGCTTGCAGTGGAGATGAATGTTCACTTGTAGATTTCTCTAGGCTTGGTGGGGCTAAAAATACATTTTGACGTGGTTTCTTTGTCTGTGCAAAGCTAAAGGAGACCTTCTGTCGACCCTGTTCCTCAAGGTTTACCTTCGCCTTGTTTCCTTTAGTCAGGAGATGGTTAGTCAATATGACCCTGGGTGCAAGGCCTTTGAATATGACTTGCTTCGGAAGGCTTTCAACCTTGATCTATTGATGCATATAAAAAAAATACAATTTAGCAATTTATAACCATGTTGTGTACATTTAACAAACAAAAAGAGATCTAAACTTAAATACCTACCGAACAATCGTTTACATCGTCCCTGTTTTCAAATGAGCAGCATGAAAGAAAGAAAGCAGAACATTAGTCCAATTTAAAATGTCACTTTAAAGAAAATTAACAACCTGCTGCCAGTTACATAAACATAGCTATTTTGTAAAGACTGTATCTTAACCAACTAGCGATTAGTCAAATGGCAATCAGTCTTACTTTTGGTCTCAAATTAGACCAATCTATATTTTTATGTAACTGGCAGTTAAGAACAGTATTAAAAAATGACTAACTTGTTGTACTAGTCATAGGAGTTTATACAACCTGCCACCTACTTTGAAATAACTATTATTTTATCCAAAACGCCAATGCCTAAAAGTTATAAAAGGCCTATGACACACAATTATATGGTTTATATATTCTTCCTATTTTTTTAAGTCTCTTCATATCACACAAGACTGACACACTTACGACAACAAATAAGCATACTGTTTGCTAGTTCTAATATGAAACCTAAATGAAGCTACCAAGCAACAACTAGGTTACATGTTCCTCTGAGACTCATTTTCTTCATCTGACCTTCATAATGGAGTCACCCCACATTGATAATAGTATGAGAGGGCCATCTCATGCAATTCATAAGTCATATCTGTCAGCAATATTTTTATCTACCATGACCCTATTTAAATTTTTTTTCATAATGGCACCATCAAGAATCAGGTATAGAATGAATAGCATTTTGATATGTGACCCACTTTAGCCATTCTAACGATACTGCTATAAATATATATAAACGGCACTCACTAGAAGCATAAAATAAACTGAAACATAAGGCATGTGAAATCCATTTTATACATAGGCTCAAATACTAAACACAAAAGGCACTGTTAAAAATGCATACAGCCATGTTCAAGCAAGTCCAGCACATAAACGTGGCAAGCAAATGAATAAAAAAAGTACTGTCTAATCTGAACACAGATTCTTTGTTAAAACTTAGCCCACAATACTCAGGTTTGTATACAATTACGTATGGATTATACATTATACAGCCCACCGCTCCACACATTCCAGAAGTTAATGTTTTATATTGTGATAAAAATGCTGTGGCATGTCTCTAAAGTTTGTTTTAAAATAACCAAGGGGCGAGATGTGAAAAGCAAAAAGGTTTTAAAATCTTTTAAGCCTACATAATATATGCAAGCACTCGGTTATCTAAAATCCCTCAATAGTGCAAAACCAAATTTAGCCTGGAACTGGAGAAGCAGGATTAATAATGCAGGGATCCATGGCTTAACATTCTTGCATACTGTCCATTGACATAAGGAGCTAAAGATATATTGGCCCATGTCAAATTGAAATTGGACATCGAATTCTGCAATTCAAGTTATGTTCACTGAATCACAATTGAAGATTACTGCAAAGCCTCTATTCTATTAGCCAAAAGGGAAAGTTTTGTTTTTGCTTGCAGTTTATACTGCACCCTACCTGAGATCGGGATTCAACAGAGCATCCATGTTGAGGCAAATCTGATGCTGAACAGCTTGAAGGAAGCTGCAACACTGGGGCAATCCGACTCAGAGAAGTATGCTCTCTGACAAAATGTCACACCTATGGAGAAGAGACAGAATGCCTTAATTCAGTCAATATATATTCTCCGATTCAAATATAAGTGTTCTCCGCATTTGAACATACAATATTTTGTCTACAGAGGAAGCTCCCAGGTATCTAATGGTTAAAAGGAAAAAAAAAACATTTAACAGAAACATCACTAGATGTTTCTATAAGTGCTAAATTATATTTTAGAATTAGGTTACTGTGTTTTTGCCCTAGACCAGTGGCTCTCAAATGGGTGCGTCACAAAAAAGGGTCACAAGCCTGTTTTGAACTGTTTGAGGACAGCAGGTAAAAACTATGCTAAAGTTGTAATGAAATGGATAGAGCTATGGAATATAATCATTTTTACGATGCTGATGTGAGCGATTATGAATCGAGGCATAAAACAAAATAATCAATTTTTAAAAATGTAATTAAATAGGACTATCAAACATACTAATGTACTGTTTTACTTCATTTAAAGTACTCTTCTTATATATTAATTAGAGCCCGAACCGATAAAGGATTTTGAAGGCCGATACCGATACAAATATTTGTTGGTTTTAAAATCCAATATTCCGATATATATATTTTTTTTCAGAAACACGCAACAAAACATTAACAGATTTCCCTTACATTAGTTATTTGTAGTTATGTATGAGTTAAATAAAATAATATGATAATTCTTTTTAAAATGAATAATATGCATTTTAAAAAGAAACTTGTTTCTTTTATTGTCGCAACAGAACAGAGGAACCAAAGCTCATTAATGTTAACATTAGCGGTCTTCCACTGATGATAGTGGCATTAGCTAGCATTGTGGTTAGCTAGTCTATGATGAGCCATAATTTAGCAATGGATAACGTCATACTGCAAATTGTAAAACATATATTTTCAATACAACAGGCCAAGGAGAGATGATGCGTCTCATTGCTATAACTGTCACATGCTATTAAAGAAATACTTCAGTCACATTGACAGTCAACTATACAACTCCAACACTCATGACATGGTTTAAGCGTGTTTCGTCCATTTTTTATTTTATTTTTGAAATATTCATTTATCGGCCATTATAACTGCCGATACCGATACTTTGGAAAATCCCTAATATTGGCCGATAATATCGGCCTGCCGATATATCGGTCTGGCTCTAATATTAATATAAAGGTTGCATCCTTCAGAAGCAAAGCACTTGCATCTGATGTTGGCAGTCATGGCAGATAATGTATAAAGCTTTATGTATCAATGAGAAAATTAAGTGATGTTAAAAAAAAGTTAAGCACAATAAAGCACGAAAAAGATATCAATGTGTTACCCGCGCTGACTGACACACTTGAAACGTGTGCACAGAAAGACCATCCATTTGAATGCGCAAGCATTTGGAGAGTACTTTCAGGAATTTAGTGTGCCATGTTGCGCATGGCACTTTAGACAGCATCGCTAATTATAATGGGCTCAATTTGCAAATGTTGCTATTTGCGAATCACTGCAAGTGAAGATTCACACCTCTCTAGAAATGGAAGTAGAGACAGATTATTTTGTTTCATATTGCAAACGTACAGTCGAGGGTAACTGAATAGACGGCATGCAATGACATCACTTTCCAGGCGGAACACGCCCCCTCAGCCGGACTGAGTGGCAAAAGAGCCTGTTGTGTGGTTTAATAGGGAAAACTGCAAAAATGAGAAATAAACAAACGATTATCAGTTTGAATTAAAGGTTGGATTTGCAATAGTGTTCCTTATAACTTATTAAAGATCCAGTGATCCAGAAGAATCATGTTTCCTGACATTTACATTTGCTTGATTTCGATGCCGGGGAAATACATCAAGCAAATTTGCTGGTGAACGCAATATGTATCGTTTTTTGTCAGTGTTTATTTAAAACATCCAATTATGCCTAATATACGATGGTAAATATTTAATTGAGGAGTTGTCAATACAATATAGGGGATTTTCCCCCTAAATTCAGTATACTAACACAAAATTATAACCCGCTGCCTGGAGTCCAGTTGTTTCTACTGTATGAATTGCAGCGATCCATTTGCTTCTCTGTTCTGTAGCTGTTGGCAGTCTATACAAATATAACTCAGATTTTTTTTGTCAAATTTAGTTGTGTAGTCAATTGCAAAGCTCTTTCTTATGTTAGATGCGTTTTGTGTGTCTTTCGCGGCATTCACATTGGGAAAAAAGCTCTCTGTTTACCACTCAGTGGGCGTAACTGCAGTGACGGTTACGTCACGCACATACTCTCTACTGAAAAGGGAAAATGTGTGGGAAAGTTTTTTGAGACATGGTCGTTGCATTAAAAAAAGGAAGCAGATAAGCTGCAGTTTGCACTAAATTAATGGAGTCTTGCATACACGACCAGAGAAAAGTGTGAATTTCACCAGAAGATCCAGTTATAACTTTTTGTTTAAACTTAAAAAAACAAACACAACAAAAAATCTGAATCTATAACTTCACAATGGCATACATTAAATTTTTATTTCATGTTGACTTTAAGAAGCAACTAATTATATAATTGTGCGTAGTAGAAGAGTTGATTTCACCAAAAAGCTAAATTACATCGTCATTTACTCATCCTAAAGGCCCAGATATACTTCAGCGAAATCAAAGAACAAACTGATGTGAGATCATTTCGAACAAAATCAGGCCGAAACAAAGTTCATTTTGGGATTTTGAAACAGCTGCTAAACACATTGCTGTTGTCTGTGGCAATTAGGTATTAGGTAGGTGTGTGCGGAGACACCGCCTTCTGGTCCATGTGGCTTCAGTCTGACGTCCTTGAGTGAACACCCTTAGAGAGCTGCTATTCAATAGAAAATTAAGTCGTACTTCTAATGAAACGAAACACTGACACTGTTTTTCATGTTCAATATGGTAAAACAGACTGATTTTAATCTATTGTTTAAAACGATATATAAATAAACTAAATAAAAATATTATAATATAATAAAAGACTTTACTTTAGTGCCGTAGAGCTTGTGCAAACATATCCACAACACTATCTAGGATCATACTTTTCTTATGCTTTAATAAAATGCTTGGCATTTTATTAATTTTGTTGTGTATTAATTTTGTGATTGAGAGGAAAGCGTGCTGACATATTTACATATTCATCTATACAGCGTTCTTCTCATCAGAGTGGGTGGCGTCAGATGTTTGATAACAATACATCGCTGTATACGGATTTCGAACTTGAAATTAAATTTAAAAAAACGAATAATAACTTTGTTTTGAGTATATCAGCACCTTTACGTTGTTCCAAACCTGTATGACTTTTCTTCTGTTGAACTAAAAAGACGGTTTTTTTAAGCATTTTTGTAACAAGACAGTTGATGGTTAGTCATGGACTTGCACAGTAGGAAAACAATACTATGCAAGTCAATGGCTACCATCTACTGTGTGGTTACCAACATTCTTCAAAACATATTTTGTGTTCAACAGAAGAAAGACACTCATACAGGTTTGGAACAACATAAGGGTGGGTGAGTGAGTGAGTGAGTGAGTGAGTGAGTGAGTGAGTGAGTGAGTGAGTGAGTGAGTGAGTGAGTGAGTGAGTGAGTGATGATAGACTTTATTGGGTGAACTATCCCTTTAAGACAGTAAATTAAATAAGAGTATTGCCACTTCAAAAGAGAAACACTTTTCATTTAGCTGTCAAAACAATCTTTACAATATACTGCTGCAAATTCATCTAACACTTGTCTTGAATATTAATATAGCTGCTAATAGTCAAGTAATATTTGGCCTAGTGTTTGTTCCATGTTTACGGCTGGTAAATCACACTTCTGTGTTCTTCATGGATTTACAAAATGACTGTTTTCATATTCAGCCTACATGTCACGTTGAGCATTTTGCATATGAATAGGGCTATGCAGATGATTGTAATATTTATTATATATTCAGTTTTAGGAAATGTGTATGCTTTAATATATAATCTTTTTAAGAATGATGATAGTTAAAGCCTTAGATTTGCTATGCTTGTGGAAACGAGAAAATGTAGAATTGAAATGGTCATCTGACAGAAGTGGAGGGAAGAGCACTTATCTGGCTCAGCAGGACAAACTGCCTTTTGTCTCAAATGTGAAAGGTAAACTACGTGCCCTGGACTCACAGTATAGGTTATGACATAAATGAATAACAATGGATTATGTATTTTATTATGTCCTAAAATTATAACTCGATCGTTGATCATATTAGAAAGGATTAAAAATCGACATGTTGTGGCAAAGTGGCCAAATAAATGCTTAAATACTGCAGAGGAGCGCATGTGGGTGACATTTGTTTGCACAACATAGCAATATTGGGTCTACAGATGTCTCAGTTCAATTACTGCTGTGGGTGACCATAACGAAACAGTGCGAACAACAGTTTCTCTAATAACACGGCCTTCGGTTTGTTACCAGCAACACCAGCAATGACTGTCTGGTTCATAATGTCAATGAGCTGGCACTGAACCGCGGGGAGCTAAAAAAATTTACCTCGTGGATATGAGGCCTACACGGAGGCCTCGCTGTATCTATTTTCACTTGTGTATCCAGGACATACGATATACAGTATTGTCTAATAATATTTTAGACATTCTGTTCATTTCTATAAACAAAGAAAATCACAGTTTATATCATTTTAGTAACATTTTTGATCGGTCCCTGCAATATAGTAACGTTAGTTTCCTCGGCTCGCTGGCTAACTAAGTGAACTGTCGCTATGGTCACCTATTTGAAACGTCTTTGATTGTTTATTTATCATAACCGAATCTATTTATTGAGCTTAACGGGTTATCTAAAATACTCTTTTCTATACAAACCAAAATGTACAGTTTGACCTATGGTTTATGCTCTGAAACCATGAAAACAGGTCACCGTGAGCATTGGGTTAGCGAGTTAGCAGCAAAAGGACTAACGTTAACTAGATAGCTCAATGGCTAACTGGTTAAAATCTGTAGTGCATGTAGGTTTTCATTGGGTATGTTTTGTGTGCCAAAACAAACGCGCAGCAGCTGTAATGTACTTACTTCGTATACTTCTCCAGATCGGTCAGGCGCTCCATCTTGTAGGACAATGATGGCAGTTTCTTTCACTTGTTTTCTACCTAAACATCCAGCAGAACAGACGTCAAATCCACACGGGGCGAAAATTCGCCTGGTGTTAGATAGCATGCAGCTAGATCCAAATGCTTGCGTTTAATGCTCGGTCCACGGTGATCAAATAAATACACATCAGACGACTCCTCTGTACTGGTTTATCAGTATGAAGCGGGTTGAGGAAGGCACCATCCTTTTTGTTTCATGGTGTGGTAGGGCAGCCTCAGATGATCTGGCGGAATCGATATGCGATGCACCACCGGTCGTGGGACTCGCGGCTCCTCCTCTCTCGTTGCGAGCCACAGCTCATGCAGTGAAGAAGACGGTCGACTGATGTCTCTGCTGTCCAGAGGGACTGTTGACGGTCCTAGTCGACGGTCTTGGGGCCTTTGTTAGGCTATGAAATCTTCTAATACTAGATAACGTGGAATCGAATGGTTTAATGCCGAGGGAATGTGCGACAGGCTCAGCTAAAGACTGTTTAGTGCAAAGCTTTTGTGTTCATACAACATGGAACCCGTCTTAGGCCTTCAATGGTGTGGGATCCCCAAGAAGTCAGTTCAGCATCCTCAATATTATCAGGGCTTAAACTGGCTTAAATCAGTTTAAACATTTATTGTAAGTAATCCAATAGTATGGTTGCGTATTGCATTCACTTGAAGAGAAAAAAAATCTACTCTGTTTTTCTGAATTAACGACTTAATTTTTAATGAGAAAAAAATGTTTTTGCCCTGTTTTTCTGAATTAACGACTTCATTTTTCATGAGAAAAAAAGTTTTTGCTCTGTTTTTCTGAATTAACGACTTAATTTTTCATGAGAAAAAAGTTTTTGCCCTGTTTTTCTGAATTAACGACTTAATTTTTCATGAGAAAAAAAGTTTTTGCCCTGTTTTTTCTGAATTAACGACTTAATTTTTCATGAGCAATTTTTTTACTCTGTTTTTCTGAATTAACGACTTAATTTTTCATAAGAATTTTTTTTCATTCAGAAAAACAGAGTAAAAAAAAATTCCATGAAAAATTAACTCATTAATTCAGAAAAACAGAGCAAAAAAAATTTTCTCATGAAAAATTAAGTCGTTAATTCAGAAAAACAGAGCAAAAACTTTTTTTCTCATGAAAAATTAACTCATTAATTCAGAAAAACAGAGCAAAAAAATGTTCTCATGAAAAATTAACTCGTTAATTCAGAAAAACAGAGCAAAAAAATGTTTTCTCCTGAAAAATTAACTCGTTAATTCAGAAAAACAGAGCAAAAAAATTTTTCTCATGAAAAATTAATTCGTTAATTCAGAAAAACAGAGTAGATTTTTTTTCTTCAAGTGAATGCAATATGCTTCCGTACAATAGTGCCTATATATTTTTCAATTTAATTTCACTAGAAACTGAATAGGCATTTGTCACTATTGGGAAAATGACTTGTAGCAAAGTAATAAAAATAGCAGTTGGTCAATCAATATACTTGTATGTATTACTTTGCTACTACTCACTTTCCAAATAATAGCAAATTACTATTCAGTTTTATTAGTAACAAATTACTAATTTTGTCATATTTGAACTGTGGTCCAGATATCAATTATTCACTTCAGATTGGTAAATGCTTCAGTTGTTGCTGATGCTTGTTTCATTTTGTCTTGACTTAAAATTCATTAGGCCTACAGTTAGTACTTGTTTCTTGGTTACTATTTCCATTTCTAATATCAGCAAAGGAATATGGATAATAGCCTATTAGTGACTAGTTGAACTCCAGTCAATATTCACTAACTACTAGTAATTAAAAAATAAGTTATACTAAATACAAAAATATATATAAAAAAAGTTTTAAGAAATCAATGTTAAACAGCTAGTTTATATGGAAGTAGATAAAAGCTTTGGAAATTGTGACTTTTCTCCAAACTAGTATTTTCCAGGAATTTCAGAATATTCAGCAGTGTCTTAATAAAATATTTTACTAAAAGTATTTTGAATAATCCAATTAAAGTTAAAGCTGTATGGTTTATCATTGCACTCAGACTATATACACAGTATTTTAAAAGACATTCAGTGTACTAAATTGTCAAATGCTTTGCATAGTGATGCCACAGATACTGGTAATTTTTAACTAAATGTCTAATTGCACAATAGCTGTTGTGTTTGATGTTTTCTGTTCTAGACCATTCACTCAGTTAGTTTAGTTACTAATAAAACAATTAAAGGCAGATATTCTCACACAGAATTACTAGCAGATCTTATCTCTTCTGGGGTCTATTCATTCCACAACGTGGTTAACTTGCTAAAAGTTTGTGTTAAGAGCTTGAGAGTCTAGTCTTACAGTTTAGTATTTTTTGTAACTTCATTACCAATTTCAGCTGAAATATTTGGACTAAGAAAACTATTAAAATAAATGTAAAAATTTTGTAATAACATGGTGTTTGGTTTGGTGATGATGCACAAGCCTTGCTGATCGGGGTAGGCTACATAATGTAAAGTGTGTTGGTTATCTGTGTCTGCGTTATCTCACTGTTCAGTCCTTGCTCTTAGCTTCATGAGGAAATCTGTGATGAGTTTCCTGTGGGAAACATCCTGACAGTCCCAGGTGCCTCGTAGTGGAAATAGCCCTGCCTAGTCCATCTATTGTGCATCTTTCTTGTCTTCAAAAGTCCCATACTTGATGAATTGTTTGTAATTCTGTACATGTTCTCTCTTCTACAGGTTTGATGTTTTGTTATCTTCTAATGACCTTGTCTGTCTAAACATAATTTGTTTGGTATGTATGTCTTTAGTGAGAGTTCACAGTGAGAACACTTCAAAATTCACCACAGCTTCAACTTGATTTTATTCATTTACTGTATTTTCTTTTTTCAGTTAATTATTTTAGTTATGCTACCTTTTTCAGTGTTGGCAGGTGGCCATGGTAACGATGACAACCCCTTTATCATGTCTAAAGCCTCACAGAGGTTAAAATAAGGGCATCATTGTGTTCAATGAACCTCTGAATCAGTAACCGTTTGTTGTATGTTAGTTACAGGGATCTGCTCACAGGACTATTCTGAAATCAGGTTGTTTGTACATTTCTAGATTACAGGAGTCAGTTGGTTGTTGTCATTATAACAACCATGAAACAAGTATCTAAGCAGGGTTGTTTAACCACCACAGACAAGGGGTTATTAATAGGGGTGTCACGATTTGAGACATATCTGAACTCACAATATGTTTAAAATGCTAAATTTGGTATAATATTAAGGGTGGAAATGGCTTTGACTTGGTGCTGATAACCCAATGCACAGGACAATAGTGACACCAGAATACAATAGAATACATGCACCAGAATACATGATTCTGAAGCTGAAAATTATTTTAGATGAATACGTGTGCACTCTTTCATTGACTATATTTAAAGTAATGTTGGCCACTTTTTACTAACATATGACATTTGGCATTATCAGGACCCACAAATAATCCCCCATAGCATTATTATGTATATTCAACATTATATTACTCTGAAAACTTGATTTTTTTCCTCACACAATTGTTATTATTGTGATACAATATATATAGTTACACCCAAGTAATTAATAAAAAATACTGAATCAACTATTTTATTCAAAATTGTGGTTTGACATTTAATTAAACAATTGACCAAAACAACAAAGCCAAATCCCAGCCGTAAAAGAGATTCATCTGAAATTTACAATTACATGTATTCTTAAATACAGCCCAGATGGAATTTAAATAGATGGCACCACCACTAGCCGATCTTACTGTAAAGGTGTATTTTTCCTTTTCACGTCAAAATTAAAAAAATCTATATAAATGTGCACACAAATCACTCATTAACAAACACACACGCACACAACAACAACATAATATGTCACAGGTCACCCCATTTTTAAGACATGGCCTTGTATCTTGCAAGCAGGAACCCACAGAATCCGTGCAAACACGTCCCTAAAAGGAGATTTCTATTGACATCAATGCATATTTTTTTAATGTGTAATATTTAAAAATATAGCAATATTAATATAGTCAATAGTTGATCATATAAGCTAGTCAAAGGTTGTGTGACTGTCAGAAATGTAAAAACTAAAAGAAAACTAAATAATCGTAAAGTATATCTAAAGCACAATTTAGCATAATGTTTCATTATTTATTTTTTAAAAAGTCAAGGTCATTATTTGGGTTACACCACCACATTACACTTTATAGCCTAGCTATTAAATCATTATGTGTTGTGTCCAATTTTTGTATATCCCTTTTGAGTGGTATAATTTATCCATTGGAAATGGGTTTTTGAAGATATTGGAGAAATTATATCTATAATGATCAGACTGGCGTCTATTGTGTCTCTCCTTTATTTCTCGTTTGAGTTTTTGTGTTCAGTGCCTCCAGGTTTCCGTAGTTTTACAGATGGCGTTGGAGGAGATGCGGATGCTCTAGTTTCTTTCGGTTCGTCCTTGCGTCAGATATCACAAACAGCGAAATTGTTTCTTAGTCACGGTTGGAATAGGATATACGACACCACAGATCGGCATTAGTTTCGTATTCCTTTATATTTGGAAAGGATTGATATCTTTGTTTTGTGTAAGTTTGATCAATTTTGTGCGCTTCACATTCTGGGCCTCTCACGTTTAGCATTGTGGATACTACGGAAGACAGCTGCAGCACTCTTTGTTTACACCAATGGTTTTTTGTGTTGTGACGGAATTGGCGTTTCTCCTTGTGTCTTACGTGTTTTCGCCATTGTGTATTAACGTATATTTTGCTTATTAAACCAGTTGGGTTGGTTGGTTTGTCTGAATTCGACGACGCTCGTGTTAGCTGTTTGATTCGGCGCAGTTTTGATTATGAAAGCACAGAGTTCGCGGTTCAACACAAATAGAAAGCACGAGGGATACTACAGAGGTCTACTCTTCGAAAATAAGTTTGTAATTTTCGCCAGTGGTAATATAAAATCGTTTGAAATTAAAGAGGGGGTTTTATGCATCACGGACCAGAAGAGAAAGCGGAAGGCATGTACAGACACCGTTTTTTTGCGTGTGTGAAAATGCGCCCTCAGCCTTGTGTTGTGTTACACAAATAAGTCCAGCGAAATGGGAAACTTGGTCGAATTGTATTTCTTTTATTTGAAGAGTATTACAGCTGAAAATAGGACGTGTTTACTGTTCCAAGTGGATGGGCTCTGTGACATCGGGAATTGACAGTCTCAAATTGACTTTTTTTCTAATAGAGAAGTTTATAGAAAGTGATTTTTCCTGGATACTTGAGTTGTAAATGTGGTGTGAACTTTGTGTTTTATTGGCAATAAGTAGGGTATTGCATTTCTTAATCTCATAGTTTGCATTTAAAACAGTAGTTCTCACTCTACTACCGCAAGACCCCCATTTCGCAAATCAGTGTTGGCTGTTATTTTTTTTTACATTATTCTGCTGTAATGCCTTAAATCTAGAGATGGACTGAAATGAAAATTCTGGATACACATGGCTTAAAACAAAAAGTATTTATTATTTTAAATTGGCTTTTTTTAGCATTTTATTAATATAAGACTTTTTAATCAAATTCATTATTCAATTTTTATTAAATTCAATTAAATTATTATTAAATTCAAAATTAATGTTACTGAATTTAAAATTGGACTAAAATATATTTATTTTGAATATCAATGTATTATTCTTTATCCAGTTCTATGCAACAGAATCAGATTTATTTTTTACTAATTATCCAAATAATGTATATTCATACAAAGCAAGTGTTCTCACAGTATGTGAGCTAAAAGTTGATCAGCGAATGAGAGAGTGAACATTTTAACAGCTTTCCCCAGAATGGCTATACCACATGTTAAAGGACAGTAAGGCTATTTCAAATAGAAATTTCATGTTGGTGCATTATTTTAGCAGACTTTGCTTTTCCGATGAGCATGCAAATAGCAGAATATTGAGAACAGCTCCACATTGTGCGGTGATAAGGGCCCAGGGCTAGAGCGAGAGTGAAACCCGGGCACTGAACACTGTGGGATGGTGTGGCATATATTTTTGGCCATTTTTCTCTTTTGGCCAAAAACCAGAAAAGCCGTTTTCGGCTGATAATTGTCTGCGGCCGAAATTTCGGTGTATCCATTCCCTACTTGTGTCAAACTTTTTTTTTTTTTTTTTTAAGCTCATGGTCCTTTGCCAATCACGTTCCCTCTCTTCTTGCTCATTCTTGTGGCCTGAATGGCACAATTAATCATCTCTTTGCTGAGCCCCCCTTGTGGGCCTGGGGGCCTGCATGAGAACTACTGATTTAAAAGCATTTATAATTCACTGTTTGCACACTGGCGAAGTGGAATTGTGTGTGCAATGTATTGGCCGGTTGTTTTGTTACTTGGTTTGATGGCTGTGCAGGTTGTAAGTGGGTGTTGAGCTTCATGTAAGTGCTTTGTTATTTTAAATAAATAACAAGTTGATGAAATCTGCTGTTGATTGGTTTCTATTGGAAATTGTGGATATTTGTAAAGCAGTAGCTAACAGAATTTAAAAAGACAGTATTTTACAGTTAAGGACCTGCAATATCTGGATGTATGGATGCTAGCAGTGATATTTGTAATTTCTTGTTATTGTATGCACTATTATGTTTCTCTCTTGATAGTGCGGTCAGCTGATAAGCTGTATTTGTGAATGTTCATATTACTTGCACATTTGCATGCAGAAGCTGAAAGAACGTTGTCAAAGGTTGGAAAACGAGTCTTTCCTGTTAATCCGAGGCACGTTATCTTGTTTTTTCTGGATCAGACGCACGTTATTACTCTCTGCATATTGGTTGTTATTGTTGTTAGCTATATTTATTGGCCGTGAGAGGTTTGTTTCTCCTAATGTTGTGGTTTAACCTCGGTTTGAAAATGATAGTTGGGATTTCTTTTGAATATTGTTATATGGAGGTAATGGTTGTGTCAGCGATAACGCTATTATATGTACCCCTTTTGTCTGCAGGTGCTGTTGTGTGTGCTCCATCATGGCTGTGGTCATCCGATTACAGGGACTCAGAATCACAGCTGGTTCTGAGGACATTCGCAATTTCTTCACTGGGCTCAGAATCCCTGATGGTGGGGTTCATATAATTGGTGGGGAGCTTGAGGAAGCTTTTATAATATTTGCATCTGATGAAGATGCGAGACGAGCGATGGCGCGCTCAGGGGGCTGCATTAAGGGCTCTCCTGTCAACTTGCTCCTGAGTAGCAAGTCAGAAATGCAGAATGTTCTGGAGGAAAGCACTAGAAGGTCTGAGTTAAAAGGCAGGGGAATGTACAAGGAGGGTGTCAAAAGACCTTCTGCGGAAAGAGGTCCTCTGCCATTCAATAAAGACCCAAGAGTAGATGTACGAAGGCCGGATCATCAAGACACAAGGAACAGGCCCTCTCCATCTTTATTCAGTGAGATATCGACACCAGAGAGAAGTGGAAGTGCCAGAGAGAGCGGATCTTTACTTAAAGTTGACAGGGATGCCATTCTCCGCAACAAAGGATGACGTCCATAAATTTTTCATTGGGATAAAGATTGAAGATGTTCTGTTTTTGAGAAACCCGAGAGGAACGTTCAACGGACAAAGTATTGTGCGCTTGGCTTCCAAAGAAGATGTAATCGAAGGTCTGAAAAGGGATCGACTATACATGGGTGCACGGTATATACAACTATCAAGATGCTCCGAGGAGCAGTGGCTGGCAGCAGGAGGTGCCCCTGAGACAGGACATCCGGAAAAGGCCGTCCTTAGAGCGAACGAGATCTCGATCTCCTATTTCCTTCAGGTCTAGATCACGATCGCCCCCTCACGAAGAATACTGCATCATGTTTGAGAACTTGCCTCAAGTGGTTGAAAAGAGGGATTTGAGGATGTTTCTTCAGCCGGTTACTTTGAAGGATGACCAGATTATTATCTTTTCCCAAAAAAAGGACGAACGATAAGACCAAATCAGCTGTTGTGGTGTTTAGGAATCTCACAGACTATTGTGCTGGCTTGGCTCATAATAAGGAATTGTTGCTGCATAAGGTAGTGTACGTGTCGCCCATCTCCAAGGAGAAAATGGTCACCTTGTTGGAATCGTCCATTGACGAGAGAGATGAGGTGAAAGGGTTCGAGGCAATCAGCTGAAGTGCCCCAGCCTCAACGAAACACTCCCGACTCTCAGTTGAAGTGCGTCTACGTACGCAATCTCCCGTTTGATGTCCGCAAGGTGGAGATCATGGACTTTTTTCATGGATTTCCACTTTCAGAGGATAGGGTTGTCTTATTGCATGACGAAAGAGGAGCTGGGCTTGGTGAGGCGTTGGTGATCTTCCAGTCTGAGAAGGAAGCCATGACGGCACAGTCCCTAAACGGAAAGAGGTTTCTTGGATCCGAGGTCATGCTTAAGTGCATAACAATGGCCCAGATGCAGAATTTTGGTGTGAATGAGCAGTTTATGGTAAGCCCACAAGAAAGGAACGAAATTTTGAATGATGGTCCTCGTTTTTCGAACACCCAGATGCCTCGAGATGATTGTGAGATGCAGCCTAATTTGCGCCAGGATTTTGGAGGTCTTGATCGCTTTGAGCCTAATTTTGGCCGGAATAATGCATTTGGGCCTGGAATGGATGGTAATGGAAGTCAGTGTTTCGGATCATCTGACCAACAACTTGATGGTCCGACTGGTGTTAAATTGCTCAATCTACCATCTCAGATAAGGATCGATGAGATTTATGATTTCTTCTATGGATACAGATTTATTCCAGGATCTGCTTCATTGCAGTATGACAGAAATGGAGCTCCCAGGCGTGCTGCAACCGTAGTGTTCGAATCCCACAGGGAGGCGCTCACTGCTATTCAAGAATTAAACGGAAGACCAATTGGCACCAGGAAGATTCAGATTGTGTTTGATTAGATATGCTTTTGGGATACAGTATTGATTTAAGATTTTATTTCTTTCTCTTTTAAGTTGTATGTGCATTTTCAGTGATTTGACAAGTGCTGACATGTTTTTTTTTTAATACTGCTTTAATTTAGATTCATCTTGACTATTCAGAAGTGATGCATGGGTATGCATGCCAGTGACAGTATCTAGACTCAGTGTTATTTGTGCTGTTATATATTACACCCCAAGAGTAATGACTGTTCTAGTCTTATGAGATTTCACTACATATTTCATTAATATGTGGTTTTGAGATAAAAGCAGATTTAAAAGATTCTTCTTAACATTGTGAGATTGTGAATTTCCTTCTACATCCATAAAAACTTATTTCATGTTCAATGCTATTAAAGACATCAGCGTGATCTTCTGATTTCTTTCTAAGTGTGTTTTTCTTTATTGTGGCGGTCCACAGTGGGTTTATTATTCACGGTTGGTATGGTTGAATTTGCAGTCCAGTTATAATAATTTGCATTTTCATTAAGTCTGAATTATAATTGTAAAATGACTTGATTACCAATATAATCTATAGTCTAGGGATGGTGGTCAACCCAGCAGCTGGAGGGCTACCTTTCTGCTGGCTTCAGTTTAACCCTGCTCCAACTCACTTGCCTGTTATTAACAAGGAATCCTGAACACACTGCATCTGAAAGCACTCACTTTCTTAGTTTGTTCCTATAGTGGTAGCCTAGTCATTTTTATAGTGCTAAAAAATAGTGTAGTGTGAATGTAACCTTAACTGTCATATGACCTATCACCATCAGTTGCGTCCTCTCCAGTGGCTTCCTGAGGTAAAGTGTACATTGTATGTGCACCGGATATTGTAGATCAAATACTTTTTGCCAACTTCTGTTGGGTAGATAACTGTTCATCATATTTACATCATATATATATATATATATATATATATATATATATATATATATATATATATATATATACATACAAATATATATATATATATATATATATATATACATACAAATATATATATATATATATACATACAAATATATATATATATATATATATATATACATACAAATATATATATATATATATATACATACAAATATATATATATACACATATATATGTATATATACACACATATATGTATACATATACACACATATATATACACATACATATGTATATATATATTTGTATATATATATGTGTATGTGTATATATAGGCTATGTATATGTGTATATATGTATATATATAGATGTGTGTATATATATATATAGATATGTATATATATATGTGTATATATATATATATATATGTGTGTATATATACATGTATATATATATATGTATATATATGTGTATATATATATATATATATACATTTTCTTTTTCATTTTGCCTTACAAACTAGCTCATTGTCATGGGGACATTTTATCAGGTAATTCAAACAGCAGTAGACAGCAATTTTAACAGCAATCAGTCAAATACCATCCAGCTTGTCATACTCATATAATAAAAAAGAAGCCACTAGAGGAAACTGCAGCACAACGGATCCAGTAAAAAACAACAAAAAAAAAAAACAAACACTAAAAAAGGAAAAAGAAAGGTAATGAAAAATTTGTATGTGGTTAGTAATAATTTTGAAGTAAGAGTTTGGGACAACACCATGCATGAAAAGGGTGCAAAAATCACATAATAAAGATAATGGTCATATTGTCATGTGTAGGGTGCAACCAAAAAGCCACAAATAATCAGAGTTAAATTGAGAGATAAAAAAAAATGTTTACGAAAAGAACATGCTAGGCCTATGTGCATCAATGTGATTTCTATTGTCTGTTAAGAGTTTCAGGAAACAAGTGCACAAGCAACAGGTTGGTATTGAGGTCATGTTATTAGGTCACAATGGCCAGTGCAAAGGTTTTGTGCATAGTCAAGTAAACCTAAAGCAAAGGTCTGGGTGAGAAGTTGGTGCACAGGTGAAAAGGGGAAACAATAAGCCTTTGTTTCTGAAAACTAGTTAGAAAAGTTTGTTCAGCAAGTTGGCAGTCAAAGCCTTGGGCTTCCAACTAAACAAACTGGCAACACTGTTAAAGAAGTTAAGTGACTTGAACAACACACCATGGAACCGGTGTTTTGGGGCTCTTACCAGAGTTCACAAGTTCACCAGACCAAGAGGCTTAGTCTACTAGTTCAATTAAAGGAGTAGTTCACTTTAAAAAAAAACTTTTGCTGATAATTTACTCACCCCCATGTTATCCAAGATGTCCATGTCTTTCATTCTTCAGTCAAAAACAAATTAAGGTTTTTAATGAAAACATTCCAGCATTTTTCTCCATATTATGGACTTCAGTGGGAACCAAACGGTTCAAGGTCCAAAAGACACTGTCAGTGCATACTGTAAACTGTTCAAAGGGCTTTAAATTATTCCAGACGATGAATAAGGGTCTTATCAAGCAAAATGAGTGCTCATTAAAAAAAGTTTTATAAGCTCAAATGCTAGCCTTGCTCTGTTCTGTGCACGTTCGTGAATCATGTTCGAACCATAGACTTTGGTTCAAACTCGTTCATCAAAATGAACAAATATTTTTCCGAGTCAATTCGTTCGTTTTATTCGTTGAATGAACCAAATGACTCGGAAAAAGATTCCTTCATTTTAATGAACGAGTTCGAACATGAGAGTCACAAACGCGCATCACAAAACAGCAAGGCGACCATTTGAGCTTATAAAACTTAAACTTTGTTATTTATTTATTAAATGAGCGATTTCGTCTGATAAGACCCTTATTCATCGTCTGGAATCGTTTAAAGCCCTTTGAACAGTTTGCAGTTTGTACTGAAAGTGTCTTTTGGACCTTGAACCGTTTTGGTTCCCACTGAAGTGCATTATATGGAGAAAAATCCTGGAATGTTTTCATCAAAAACCTTAATTTCTTTTTGACTGAAGACAGGATGACATGGACATCTTTGGATGACATTGGGGTAAGTAAATTATCAGCAAAAGTTTTTTTCAAAAGTGAACTTCTCCTTTAAAGCCATTTGAAGCTGCACTGAAACTGTCTTTTGGACCTTGAACCGTTTGGTTCCAATTGAAGTCCATTTAATGAATGAAGTCCATTTAATGGACTCCATTATATGGAGAAAATCCTGAATGTTTTCATCAAAAACCTTAATTTCTTTTCAACTAAAGAAAAGAAAGACGTGGACATCTTGGATGACATGGGGGTGATTAAATTATCAGCAAAAGTTTCTTTTTTTTATTTATTTATTTTTTAAGTGAACTACTTTAAGAACTTGCCTTTTACCATGCCTGCTTATAAGCCTCATGACCAAATCATAACTCAAAACCTTTCCCGAGGAGCAAACCGATATTAGTTGGTGTACTAGATTATTTTTATGCATCATTGCATATCATACTTTTTTGGGGGCCGACTGAAGTATTAATGTATTAATTAATTAATTAATTATTTTTTTTTCAAAACTCGCTGACAATCAAAGATGTGGATAGGCACTGTAATTATTAATATTAATATTATTATTTTATGTAGCCTATGTGATGTTGGGTGAGTTCAGAGTGATAATGAACACACAGATAGAGTCACGAGCTCAGGGGAATGAATTTGTTTGGAAATGACAGAGACAGACAGCGCGGTGAGTGAGGCTGGACGCTACAGTGAGAACAACATGTAAGTTGCCAGGATTATATTTTACTCGTTTATTTTTGACTGATTGTGTTGTGACATTCTTTTATATTTTGTCTATCGTAAAGACGTTATGTGGAGAGAAAAAAAGTGATTATCAAGGGAAAAGTTCGCAGTCATGGTTGCTAGCAGCTAGCAGCACCGCTGATGCCGATTAAGTCAGATGAAGTTCACGCCACCTTTATTTTTTAATATTTTACACTTATGTCGGTTTTATTTAACAACGGTAACGTTATGCCCCGTTCCAGTTTTTACAGTTCTGCAGGACACGTCGATGGTTTTAAAAAAAGTATCTTTTCATGACTTATGCGTCGTGTGAAATATTAAAACTTAATTAAAACTGAATAACATATTAAAGGTGTGGATTTGCGTTTGTAGACTAATCTATCCTCATAACTTTTCCTAGGAGTTTTGTATTTGCATTACTAAAAATGCTACCTTGCAGTAAAGTTGGTTAGATTGGTGACTAACGTTAACGTTATCTGCTTCAGTTGTAATGCACTGGACAGGATAATTGTCTGAATCAAGATAACAGAAGCCAAGAAAACAGCTATTGGTGATCTACAAATAACCAATATTATGGGCATCTTGAAAATTGCATTTAATTATAGGCTAGCCTAACAAACAATAAATTAATGTAATCCAAATAGTTAACTGATCTAATTGACTTAGGCATAAAAGTCAAGGGCATGAAAATGATATTCTGATAAAGTCATAAACATAGCTTATTTTTTCAGTTTTACTCAGACTTGATCCTTAAAAGTAGGGAGATGTGTTTTTGTGGGAAGAAAACTTACATTTGAGTTCTTGACTGAACACTTGAACTTTAATATTATAATGTTTTTAGACAAAAGTTTGAAAAGAAAAATGTGTGGCTGATTCTAGTTGATCCTGTCCATCCATGTGGAGTTTGTGGAGCTTCCAGATTTGATTTGTCAATGGAAATTGATGAAAAAGCAAATGAAAACAAACATGCATGTTTGTCACACATTAATATGCTGAAATGTTTGTCCTTTAGCAGAAGAATGGACAAGAGGATTGTAAAAAATCTGGAACCCGCAAGACCACTGCGCCGTCAAGGTTCAAAATGTGAATGTTCTCACTAAGTTTCATTCTTAAAAATACAAAACACTGTGTCACTTTTTCATTTGATGCCAATTTTGATTTCTTATGTATTGTTTTCTGTGTGTATTGGTGTGTTTGTATGCTTCTTTGGATATCTCGCTATAGTGCCTCAAAGCTGTGCTGAGATTAAGCCAGTGAGTCCAATTTTATTGTCCTAAGACAATATTGATGTTTTGGATTTTAATTGTAGCTGCTGGCCTCTTCTTTTCTTATCTAATTACTCTGAAAGAGTGTATTTTTCTGTCAGGTAACTGTTTTTCCTGTTGACAGGACAACATTATTAAAGTGGAGCGTTTCTATGAAATCCTGCATCTTCAAAGTCCTCAACCAAAGAAGAAAAGCATGTGTCCACCTCAATGCACTCTTCAAAATAAAGGTGCTCTTTTTTGTATTTATGGTCCCATGGAAAAATGTCACTTCCTTTTAATTGCACAGAAAGTTATTTTTTTAGATCATTTCAAATATATGTCACCAGTGTTGGGAAAGTTCACTTTCTACATGAACTACTTCAAAGTTCAGTTCACCAATTTTAAAATGAACTAGTTCAGTTCATAGTTCATACTTCACAATTTTTAACTAAGTTCACAAGTTCCAAAATTGAACTGGTTCATTGTTCATGTTGCTGCGGGCTACATGTGTTATTTTTATTATTGCCACAGCCCATATACAAATTATGATATTATTATTATTGCCACAGCCCATATACAACCACAGGCATCAATTATTTTATCGGCGTGCAAAGTTTGCACAGAAATGTAAGATTGTTCTCATCCTCACTGACCTTGTCAGAAAACTCATTTAAATGATCATTCATACGATGCCTCATCACTGCTTTGTCGACTACATGCTGCTTCTTGTCTTGATGACGCATGCAACACTGGTGTCTTGTGTTGCCAGATTGGACTTTGTTCACTACATATTAAAGCCTGTTGACAATGTGTTTTCGTCTGGAAGGCTTGGCACCCAAATGAACGAAGTTAAACCGAGAGAGTGTGCGTTCACAGAGACCAGAATCAATGAGTTCACAGTACCGTTCATCATGCAGTAATGCAGTATGTTCAGTTCACGTTTGCCCAAAATATGAATGAGTTCATGAGCTATCATTCAATGAACGCGTTCAGGCACAACACTCTGTCACACTATTTTAAGAACCATTTAATGTAAGATTATTCGAAAACCCAAGCATCATTAGGGGCTTTCGCACTGGGTAGTTATAGGAACTATCCACCAGAGCAGGGCAGAGAACTAAATATTCCACTGAGGCCATTTTCCTTGTTGCATTTGCACTGCCAGTTGGAAATCTGAAATGATGTAAACTGACTAACAGCGATGTCATTCAAGGCCGGCATTCTACAACTAGTGTAAAGGTTGAGGAGTGCCTGGACTTACAGTCCATCTGTCACTGTTTTCCATGTTCTTGGATTTAGTTTGTGAACTAAGTATATGCAAACTGTGTTTACACTAGTGGGTGACACGGGAGTGGATATTCAAACCTCTCCGTCCCACTCCCACAAAAAAAAAAATCCTGTCCCGTCCCAATCCTGGAAGAATGACTCCTATTCCCTCCCACTCCCGTATTGTGTTTTTTTTTTTTTTAAAAACACTGTCAGTTACAGAAAAATTACTAAAAATGATGGTTTAGATGACACGCGCATTTGCAAGGTCTCTCGCTCGCGCTTCTCTCTGCCTTGTGTGCGTGTGTGCGCTAGGCGGTTTGAAGCACAATCTCTGTCTTGTGTGCATGCTCGCTCTAGATTCCGGGAGAAGTTAACTAATTTGCGGCATAACTACTCAATCATGAGTGGCTCAACAGGTAGATATATAGAAAACTCATCTTCCAGGCATTTGACCGGCCAGGTTGACACTTCAGCGTGAGAAATCGGGGGTGTGGCGTGTGAGCGTTTGAAACCAATCAAATGCGGGTGTCTCACGGCGGCTATATTACAGCCAGCAACTGGTACGGGTGTGTGGAGCACGTCATTCACTTTACCAGCCACACCAAAGCAAACGGGAGCATAAAGAGGCGTGGCAAATATAATTTAGTTCAAAATGTATTTATAAAAAATGTATATTTGTGTGGAAAGTTGGGTATCATAGTTTTATTACGATTCCGGTCCTGCCCACTCCCGCTGACATTTTTTCTCTCCCGTCCTAATCCTGTGATACATAGTGATTTTGTTTCCCATCCCGCGGGATTCCTGTGATCGCGGAATTCCGAAAAATGTCAGCCTCTGAGTTTACACGTCTTTTTAAAAATGGCAGATACTTTTGTATGGTATGCGTTTGGCCAATCAGTGTGTACTTGCGCGACACCAGGGTCGTAGAATTTAGTAGGGACGCTAGGGATGTGTCCCTACCAATATCCAGTGACTCTGATATATCCCTGGCAATAATTTCAAACAAAACATAAGCCCCTTTCACACAGAGATTCTGGAAAATACACAGATAATGTGACCCGGCATTTGTCCCGGGATTGTTTGATTTCGGTTCATTCACACTGCCAGTGATTTGCCGGGATCTGTGAGTGCGTTCACACACAACTCGTAAAGATCCCGGAAAGACACGTGTGTGGCGTACGTCTCAAAAACATGTACACGCGCATCCCATTCCACAAAGCTGGTGAAGGATCTCAGCTTCAGTGCGGATAGTGAGGAGCTCCTGGTCTCTGATTGATTCCAGTTTGCAGACATTTGTTCGTCCTTTCTTTGTTGATGACAAACACAAGCTTTCTTCTAAAAGCAACAGAGTCGCGCGATGGCATGAGCGTCATCACTATGACACACCCCTTACGGCATTGGTCCTGGCTTTTGTTCACACAGTGCGCGTTCGGGACTGATTCCGGCAATGTTACTAGGTCCCCAACCCAGCATCGATGCCGGTATCAATCCCGGGTCGTGTTTTGCGTTCTCACAGAAGGCGTTCTGGCAATTTCCCGGCAATTTCCAAGGATCAATGCGCTGTGTGAAAGGGGCTCTAGATATATAGAAAAACTAATCTTCCAGGCATTCCCGTCCTAATCCCGTGATACATAGTGATTTTGTTTTCCATCCTACAGGATTCCCGAAAAAATGTCAGTCTCTAGTTTACACGTCTTTTTAAAAATGGCAGATCCCAGTGTTTTGTATGGTATGCGTTTGGCATGCGTTAGTATGCGTGTGTACTTGCATGAATTTAGTAGGGACGGTAGGGATGTGTTAACCTGACTCCGCCAGATGGATTTGCTCCGCATATCCATCTGAAGTGAAACCTTCCGTTGAAGTAGTTTTGGAAAGGGGCGAAAATACTGGTTAGCTGATTGGCCTATGTTGGTGATAGACGGGCCAAATCAACCAATCAGAGCAACTCTTGCCGAAACCAGTCGGGAGAAGAGCAAAAACATCTTTTCCTCTGAGAAAAGCCTCCAGAGCAGTGTTTTGCTCTTCTTTCAGTGAGGAAATACTCTGTAATTCCATAAAACGTGCTCGATAGCCACGCTGATGCTAGTTTCATCCGCTGAAGCCGCCATATGACTCTGGACTGAACTGTCGCGCTTCTCGTTGCGTCACACCTCAACCCGCCTCAAAGCCAACGCTGATTGGACGTTCGTTGGTGAACTGCTCCCAAATTTTCTTTAATGGAAAGTATCAAGACTGATCTGCGAGTGAAACCTTGAAAGCTCGTGAGATCAGGATGGTCTCACGAGGCTAGGGATGTGTCCCTACCAATATCCAGTGACTCTGATATATCCCTGGCAATAATTTCAAACAAAACGTATTAACATATTGCATATTGATGTTCCCGTCCCCACCAATTTCAAAATCAAATCTACGCCACTATTTTGCTGGGATGAATCCTACTCTGAAGTTGGATCTAATTGAGTCCAATGGGTGGAGTTTACATCTAGACGTCCAGCGAGGAGGAGCAAATGCAATTTGGGTCTAATGGGCGGAGCTAAAATATCCAACCAGACCCTAACCCTATTCACTACTTTATCCCTTCACCACATTAGACGTCCAGAGAGGTGGAGCTGGACGTCATTTGACTGCAGCGATCAAACTACCTATAACTTATTGTTCTCAGTTCCTGTGGGGTGACGCAAAACATAGGCATTTGAGTGTGTTATAGTGCTTCCTAATATAGAAATTCACTTCCTGCCCTCCATCTGCGTTTCGCGCCATGCTAACGCAGTGGCGTGACGTCACGTGAAAACAAGCTATTAGAAGTAAAACAGTGGGATGATAATATAGAGTACAGGTTAATTTTAGTAAAGTAGACCTAATAATACTTTTTTATTATTATTATTTTTACTGTAGCTGAAAGAATTTGCTACACTCGGGACTTCCTCATCAAGATGGCTAGTTGTCCAATAGCTAAGAAGAAACCTGAGTTTTTACCAGAACATCCAATCGTTTTGGAGAATGGAGTGAGTTATCCACAGATTTTATTTGATTTTTATAGGTGTGTGTGAGAATAAAAATGCACAGCACAACTTCCGATTATCATCTTTTCACCCAATCTAGAGGTCCAATGCCGTGTCCCAGATACTTCATCACCAACTACAATAACAACAACTGTGACGACGAGGACTTGTAAGTGCATTCATCAAACTAATATCAAAACCAATGCAAGAGTTGAGATGAGTATTTGTGTGTTGCATATTAATGGTGTCACTTGGGATGATTAACAGTTTATCTATTTACATTTCTTTACACAGGGCTGCCTAACGTGGAATTTCTTAGTATTTTTATACAATGGTCTAAAACGGCGCTGCACATATGGGCCAAAGTGGAAAGTCACCACAAGTTAATTTAATAACTTTCATTGTTATAAAAGGTAAAATCACCTGAGGTGTTGTATAGAAAAAAAATACTGTCCTTGAATTCTTGAAAACATTTGTATTCTATGTAGGTGTTGCAATGCTTGTTCCTAACCAGTCAACAGTACAGTGTTAAATGATACTACTAACAGGACTGATGCCTGGATCCTTGTAAAAGATTCCACATCCTAATTTGTTGTTTTAAACGCATTCTTTGTCCTTTCTTCACCCTAGTCTTTCATTTTTACCTTATCAGACCTTATCAGTAGTGATGTTGAACTCAGGCTTTTGATCCTTGCCTAATGTAGGTTGTGTGTGTTACTAGTATAGTTTCATGATCTGCTGTGTGGAAATTTAATTATTATGGGGATTTGGACTTGAAGTGTTTAAGATTGAAGTGAAGTGCTCTTTAAATTATTTGATTTTGACTTCTAGCGAGTTCATACGTCAGATTGGGAATGTTTTCACTTTGCTTAATTGTATTAACCCTGAACATTATGGCAAGTAAAAAAGAACTGCCACTATCTTTTGACAATTATTGAGCCTGTGGATGGGTAATGATAAGCTTTTGTTTAAGGTGCAGTAAGTTATTTTTTTCCCCAAGCATGACACTGAAAATAGATCTCTTTTGTTTACATATGCCTATGTTTGACATTTATTTAACTCATTTCTGTGAAGTGGATTAGAACACAGAATAATAAGTGTTTGTTACAGTACTGTAGCCCTTTCAGTATTAAAATAGTGTCTTATTAGGGGTTCCTAAAAATGGTAAAAAATAAAAAAAAACACTCTGGGTCTTATGCAAGGATTTCCCCCCCCATGATTTGCACATCTGGGCAGAGGCAATATTTGTTTGTTTTTTTTGTATCTCACTGTAATTTGTTGACTCATTGTCTTAACTTGAAATTGGATTTGAGATTGGATTTATTCCACTAAATTCATTATCAATTCATTCTTGACTAAAGAACTTGTGTAGCTTTAATAAGGAGTAGTCTATATATAATTTATGCAGCCCAGACTGTTTGATAACTTTATTCAATTTCTGTATATGTCCTACCTAGACAGTTAATTTTTATCCAGACATCAATGGCTTATTGATTATTATAGGTGTTATCAATCATTTAGTTGTTATTGCTAATTTCAGAATTATCACTAATCTCTGTGTGCATTTGGTTTAAAACCAAACAAGTTGACTCATGAAACCATTTGTTTATTATATCGCAATCGCATATCACAACTGCAATATTGACCTCAATAATCGCAATATGACATTTTCCCCAAGTCGTGCAGCCCTAGATAAAATTATAAATCTTTACCCCGACAAGTGACTTTTGTGAATGGACAAGTGAAACATAAATTTACTTTATGTGCCCTGATGTGCACCCTTTTATTAAATACTTTTTGCAATCTCCTTTTGCCAAGATAACAGTTTTCTCCTATAATGTCTGATGACTTTGGAGAACATCTGACAAGAGATTATAGACCATTTCTCCATACAGAATCTCTTCTGATCCTTCAGATTCCCAGATCCATGTTGGTGCTTCTTCTGTCTAGTTCACCCCACTCATCAGGCCAGGGAACCAGTAGCACCTCATTACAGTATATGAGATCCAGGGGGCACAGTTGGTTCTAGATCTAAGGGGTGGAGATGGGTAGCATTAAGGGTGGGGTTGGGGATCAAGGACTGGGTTTAGGTATATGTAAGGTGGGAGGAGTTGGATTTGGATCCAGCTCCTCCCCTGGATTTCGTGTTCTGCAGTGAGCTGGGACTGTTATGGCAGGAGCTTCATTTTGTGCTCCGTAACACATTTTTGTGTTGATTTTGATGTTTATTTTGGATCACTGTCCTGATGGAAGATCCAACCATGGCCCATTATAAGATTTCTAGTGGAAGATGTCAGGTTTTGATTTTTTTTTTGATCTGTTGATATTTGATAGAATCCACAATGCCATGTATCTGAACAAGAAGTCCAGGACCTCCAGCAGAAAAATATGCCCACAACATTAAAGATCCAACGATTTATTAAATTGTACACATGGGGTACTTTTTATTCTTGTGTGCACACAACCCATCTAGCGGGTTTGCTGCCAAAAAGCTCTTTTTATTTATTTTTTTTTTGTTTCATCTGACCACAGAACCCTGTCCCGTTTGAAGTTCCAGTCATGAATTTGCTGGAGTTTGTTCTTGGATGAGGGAGGAAGATCTTTCTTGAAACCCTCCCAAACCACATGTGGTGGTGCAGGGGTTTGTTTGATTTTTTTTTTACAGGCTTTCTGACCCCAAAAATCAACTAATCTCTGTAATTCACCATCTATGATCCTTAAAGAGTCTTTGGCCACTCAAACTTTCCTTCAGTCCTCACCATGCATTAAGGGAATTCATAACATCTTTAGTTGATTGGAACTTCTTAATGATTGCCCTGATGGTCAAAATGGGGATTTTCAGCTCTTTAGTAATTTCTTACGGCCACTTTCTATTTTGTGAAGCCTAACAATCTTTTTGAATCTTTTGAACTATATTCTTTAGTTTTACTCATTGTGGTTAAGGGAATTTGGTCTTTTTTCTTCCTCATGAGACTCCTGAGAAAGTCATTGCTGGACAATTTCATGTTCCTACTCCTCCTGGTGTGCTAAAAAAGGTAAACATTCCCATTTTATGGGAATATATTTCATTTTATGGGGATATTTTACCATTCATTCACCAATAAAGCACGTCTGTATGTATATATATGTAATTTATTTCTTTGATGCAAAGCTGAAGTTTCAACATCTACTATTATTTCTTCAGTGTCACATGATCATTCAGAAATCATTTTAATATGCTGATCTATTTATTATCAACGTTGGAAACAGTTGTGCTGCTTAATATTTTTTTGGTACGTGATAACCCTGTGAATAAAAAGTAAATAGATTAGCATTTATTCAAAATAGAAGTCTTTACCATCCTATTTTTTTATCAATTTAACACTTCATTGCTAAATAAAATTCTTAATTTCTTTAAAATGTAACTAACCTCAAACCTTTGAATGGTAGTGTATAGGAACAAAGGTTTTTTTTTTAAATAAGTACTTTTTATTAAAATCAAAAAACAGAAAAAATAGAAAACCATTGTTTTAAATTGTAATATTTCACATTATTTATTTTTTAATCTGTATTTTGATCAAATAAAAATAGACTAAAAGTTAGTGTAAAACATATGTAATGTGATTTCAGGTAAATTAAGCAACTTCTGACGGTCATCCTTAAAAATTAAAAAGTAGCCCAATGTTATGACGTCAGTATCCAGCCGATCTAGCCCTTATCCTGTTCATGGCAAGCCATTTTAACATTTAACAGCTAAACTCCGATTCAGATAATATCATAATATATATCTTTAATTCACCTCAATTCAAGATAACATGTTCCATTTCAGATATCTTAAATTAAGTTTTGACTAGGCGAAAAGATGTTGTAGATCTGTAACTGGAATTATGGCTAGTCAAAATGGTGTTGTAGATATCTCAAACTGGAGTTAGGGATAGTAATTGAATTGTAGATATATAGATATCTTGAAATGAATTATATCTGAAATCTGAGATATAATATCTGAATATCTGAATATATCTGAAATTAGAGATATATACCTGTAGCAAGACACTTAACCCCTAGTTGCTCCAGAGGTGTGCGACCTGTGATATATATAGTAATTTTGAGTTGCTTTAGATAAAAGCCTCACCTAAATGAATAAATGTAAATGTAGTTTTGACTAGGCGAAATGACGTTGCAGATGTCTGTATGCAAATTAGGCTGGCCACATCCCACTTTAGGTGGGAGCAGAGCATGTTTTTAATGCTGTTAGTTACTTTTAACCTGAAATCAATACCAGCAGGCTATCATGGGTTTTTACTGTTAAAAAATCAAATAAAAAAAATAAGAACTAATCTGAACCAAGAACTTTTTTTTCTCATCTCAAGGAAGATAATGTTTTTGCACTGCCATGGCAAGAATAGCATGCATGTAAGCATCTGTGAATCTATTTCATGCGTAAATACATCAACAATAAACTACAGTAATTTTAAGGATGATCATAAACAGAAATTTATGGCAAACATTGCATGTTGCCAATATTTTTGAAAAACCTACAGACTAAAATGCACAATAATTTGATAGTTATAATGACGTTTGAGATATCTTTTAACTTTCATTCTGCCTAGTCAAAACTGAATTACAGATATCTGCAATTGTCATTTAAGATGTGTGACGTCTGTAATATCTGTTGATATCTGTAATTTGCCTATCTTCTAGTTGTTTCGACTAATAACAGTTACATTACAGGTATTCCTAAATGACAATGACTAGTCAGAAAGACGTTGTTGACATCTACAATGTTAATTCCGGATAGTCAAACTTAGCTTTTAAAGGGATAGTTCGGCCAAAAATGATATTTAAACCATGTATTACTCCCCCTCAAGCCATTCGAGATGCATATGTCAATCTTGTTTCAGACGAACACATTTTCAGTTATTTTAGAAAATGTCTCATATAAATATATATGTAAATATATATGCTATATACATATTTAAAACTTTATAAATGAAAATATCTGACTTCCGGCAACGATCGTCGTACGTTCACGGGAAATGGAAGTTCGCGTACGTAGCGTGAGGAACCGTCGTGACGTCGCAAAGTTTCTTACGCTACGTCCTACCTCGTAGTACGCTGACTTCCATCACCCGTGAACGTACGTAGCGTAGGAACCGTTGCGACGATCGTTGCCGGAAGTCAGATATTTTCATTTATAAAGCTTTAAATATGTATATTTTTACGACAATACCGCACAGATTACCCTCAGAAGGCCTTCGTTTATCACACTGGAGCCAGATGGATGACTTTTGTGAAGGATTTATGCACATTTTTGGGACTTGAAGGAGCTGGACCCCATTTCTTCACATTATCCACTGAAGGGTCTGAGACATTTTCTAAAATATCTGAAAATGTGTTCGTCTGAAACAAGATTGACATATCGTGAGCTTAGAATTATAAGGTTCTATCTCCGTTTAGTTCTGAGATATTGAGCATCAAAGTTTTTACATCCCAGCTGGCAAAACTGTTATGTAGTATAATCTTCTATTATAGCTTTATCTATTAATCTTTTTTTTACAAAAATAATACCACACAGGCATTCATAAACACCTAATGGATCAGATTATGTCAAAAACTCAATTTCGACCAAAAGTGGAGATAGAACCTTATAATTCTAAGCTCACGATATGCATCTCGAATGGCTTGAGGGTGAGTAATGCATGGTTTAAATATCATTTTTGGCCGAACTATCCCTTTAAATGCTAAAATGGCTTGCCATAAAATGAAGGACTTTTCAACTGCCAAATCCGTTGCCTCATCTAGCTCATCCTGCCGCAGGAGGCGGGGCTTGTGGGAAAAAAACGCTGTTCTCGTGCGGTGGCATCACGTACACCAGCGGCACAGCCGGATGTTTTACAGCAACCGCAACTGACAGAAACCGGTATTTTACCAAGTGACCTTCTCGGTGGACACAGGAGGCGTTATAAACATCTAACTGAACCGTAACGAACACTGAGCTTCATTGAGAGACTCTATTCTTTAAGGAGTGGTGTTTTAGTCCATTTTATTGCTCGACAAAGTTAATTCTGCATACATTTAACTTGACGTGAGTTGTTATAACGTTAACAGACGATTTTGTACGTGGAAAAGTGTTGGTGTTGGACAACTGTTGGTGTCCATCTCAGGAGAAAACTGAAAATGCCGCTGGATGAAGAGAAGAATGGAGCATGCGATAGGTAACTACGAATGAATCTAACGTGTTAGTGTATTCATTTACGTCCTTATTCTTTATTATATGTGCATGGGCTTTCAGCCCTTCCGTTTGATATGCCCTTGAATGATTTATGTAAATATTAACGTTACATATTCTTTACACAACAAAGCACAGTAGCGCACTGAATAAATGACAGAAAATTCGCTGGGCACAAATGTTTCGTTTTAATTACATTCAGTTTTATGAGAAGTGATGCAAAACGGAAATTATTTTCTTCACCACGCGCTTCTCACGAGTCACGACCCCTGGGTTATAGTCCTCCCGACTGACTTTTGTTGGTATGGTGTTTTGTTAAACTGTAACCTTAAACCGTACATAACATGAGCTATGCTGTTTCACAACTGACTGTCAAACTTGTATTTTTCCTGAATAGGTCAATATATGTGAACAATCCCCATTTAAACTCCATGACAGATGACATCCTTTACCATTTTAACCTGGGAACATCCACTCACGACTTGGCAGCGATGTTTGGAGATGTCAAAGTAAACTTTATTTCCTTTTCACACTAAAATATAACACCTTCAGAATGATCTGGGTCTGTCTATTCACTTGGTTGGACTTTTTGTCTCAGTTTGTGTGCGTAGGGGAAGTCCATGGAGGATGAAGTCTTTCACTGAATACATTGCCAAAGAACTGGGGCTTTCAGACCCCAACGCAGAATATCCAAATATATGTGCAGGAACCGAATCGCTACGCAATGTATAAAGTTGGACCTGTGCTGTCTGTCAGTGTGAGTGAACTCTCAAACTCATCCATATGCAATGAAAATGAAAATTATGTCATTAATTACTCACCCTCGTGTCATGTAAGACAAACCTGTAAGACTCATTCATCTTTGGAACAATCAAAAAAATTGATTGAGATCGTAAAACTAATCCATATTGATTGAGTGGTTTAGTCCAAATTTTCTGAAGAGACATTATTGCTTTATATGATGGACAGATGGAATTTTTATATAACTATTCACCAACTATTCAGTCATGATAAACGGAAGCTCAAGCATGTTCGCTTGTCGTGAGAGAACCAGTGAGGTTAATTCTCGTGTTGTGCTGCACGTTCGAGCTCCCTCAAGAACCAATGAGTTTGGTTCTTGCATGTCAAGCAGATTCGGTTCGAGCTTCTGTTTATGTTCGCTGATCAGTGTTTACTGTTTATATGTGAATAAAAGCCTAAATAAAATCTGTTGATCATATAAAGCGATCTTGTCTCTTTCGAAAATTTGGACTAAACCACTCAATTCATATGGATTAGTTTTACGATCTCTTTACAAATTTCATCAAAAAGATCATCATTTGTGTTTGGAAGATGATAATATGAAATGTGATGATGATAAAATGTTTCTTGAGCACCAACTCATTTGAGAATGATTACTGAAGGATTACATGCACTCATTTTATTGGGAATGAATGTTCACAAGATCACAAAATCACATTCAGATGTTTGTATGCTTAAAGGAGTAGAATTTTAGAAAGAATGACATGGATATCTTGGATGACATGGGGGTGAGTAAATTATCAGCAAAAGTTTTTTTTTAAAAAGTGAACCACTCCTTTAATGCATCATGCTACATGCATCAGGGCGTAATTAAATTTCGATCAAGCTCTGTCAGATCGATTGAGGTTTAGGTCATTGCAAATGAAGTTTGTCTGAATATTAACATTGAATATTATCTGTGTTCTAGCATGGCATGGGCATCCCATCAATCTCTATAATGTTGCATGAGCTTATCAAGCTCCTGTACCATGCCCGCTGCACTGATGTCACCGTAGTGCGCATCGGAACGTCAGGTGGAATAGGTACACTGCTTTTACCATTGAACTGCTTAAAGGGATAGTTCACTTTGAAATTATTTTTGATATGTTTTAGCTTACCTCAAGGGCATCCAAGATGTAGGTGTCTTTGTTTCCACAGTATTTTCAATTTTGACATTTTTCAAAATTCGTGTTTCAATGTTCATGTCTATCAGTCATATAATGCAGGTCTATGGGGTCCACCTCAAACAGCATGCACAGAGAAGTCCGAAATTAAACATCATTCAACGACTCATAAATGTAAGTACACATTGATGGTCCAAGACACGAAAACAAGCAGTTTGTGTGAGAAAACGAACAGTATTTATAATCGTTTTTACCTCTTGTAACCACAGTCACGTCCAACTGATCTAAGGGCGCGGGCGCTTTGTGGCTGTGGTTACACGAGGTAAAAAAAATGATATAAATACTGTTTGTTTTCTCACACAAACTGCTCATTTCGTGTCTTGTACCATCAATGTGTACTAACGTTCATGAGTCATTAAATCATGTTTAATTTGGACTTCTCTGTGCATGCTCTTTGAGGTGGACCCCATAGACCTCCATTATATGACTGATAGACTACGAACGGTTTGACCTAAAAATAGCAAAATAGAAAATACTATGGAAACAAAGACACCTACACTTGGATGCACTTGAGGCAAGCTAAAACATATCAAAACTGTATTTCAAAGTGATCTATCCCTTTAATCAAAAGGGTGTTTCCATGCTTTCAACATCACCTCCAACCCCACCCTGGTGTTGTAAACCAAGGGATTTTTGTGAATCGTTTTGTGAATCAGTCTCAAAGTTGTCTTTGAGCAGAGCTGTTTTTCTGTCTTTTGTCAGGTTTAAAGCCAGGGACTGTGTTGATTACCAAACAGTCGGTGGATTCTGTGTTTCAGCCTCGCCTTGAGCAGATCATCCTGGGTAAACCAGTGGTCAGGAGCACAGAACTCGATGGGGAACTTGCAGAGGAGCTGCTACAGTGTGGCAAAGACCTTGCAGAGTTTGACACCGTCCTTGGTAACACAATGTGCACCCTTGACTTCTACGAAGGTAGAGTTATTTAAATACACTCTTAAATATAATAGAATGTTATGATAATTTTTGCACTGAGGTGTTTGCTGTATTTGAAGGCACTGTCTTTGTACAGGTCAAGCACGGCTGGATGGGGCCTTTTGCTCGTACAGCGAAGAAGATAAACAGAGATATCTTGCCGAAGCCTATGCCGCAGGGGTTCGTAACATCGAGATGGAGTCGTCTGTGTTCGCGGCCATGTGCAAACTGAGCAATCTGCGAGGTATGTCGTAGTTAATGAGTAATTACATGCATGAGTTTGTGTTATTCAGTTGCAGTTGAAATGGGTGCTAGAGGTTTATGATCTTTTATTGCAGTTAGTCTGTTTGAGCTGACTGCTTTCGACCTCTTGTCTGACATTTAGCCGGCTAATGTTGTTTAATGTGGATGGGTTGAGATTTGATAATCCGAGCTAAGAGCTATTTTCCTGTATTTTCAGCTGCGGTTGTGTGTGTAACACTGCTGGACAGACTGAAAGGAGACCAGCTGACCAGCTCTCACGACGTCTTGAATAACTACCAGCAGCGACCTCAGGCCCTGGTTCGGACATTACATCAAAAAGAAGCTGAAAGCCTCCAAGAAAAGCTAGTCAGAAAGCTTTCCAAGCGAACTTTCAGAACAGTCTGAGCTGAAGGTAGGGAACAGTATAGTGCAGTTTTGAACAGGACAATGATTATATCAATATATGGTGAAAAGAAAAAATGCAGCACTTAAAAGTTGACCGGTTTTATAAAAAATGACCAAAAAAAACCATAAATATCATAAAATGTTCTACGGTTTAACACACTGCAGTTACTTACAAGCTCATAAGTTCATGCCTTGAATGTAATAACTTCATTTAGTCGTTTTGAAAAGGCAAATTATGTTCTTGAGGTTTTGATTTGTCTTAAATACCGGCTATTTATTATTGTTTTAAAATGCGCTGTATTTAAAAGGGAAAGATGTTTTATAAATGAGAGAGAAGCAGTTTTAGCACTAGTTACTTTATAAGAGTCCAAGAGCCTTTTTAAATAACAAACCTCTCTTGCTTATGTTTGTCACTGTATGGTTATGTTACAAACAAACTGCTTGTAAAATTCTACTGTAATGATCACAGACGTCTTAAGGAGAAATATTATGTAAAATTTAAGTAATTTTGCTATGTTTAACAGGCAAAGTGTTATTTTAATTATGTCACTGAATGTTTTGTTTTACACCATTCTGAGGAAAAAAAACAACGATTAAATAATTTAATAAATGCAAGTTGAATTAAGTTAATTTGTCTCATAAATGCAAAAAGTGACAACATTATTATGCACATCAAACTTTAGAATATTAAAATATGCAAATGTAATAGAGAATATTAATTGAAATGTCTGACTGAGTCTCGGACTCTACTGAGTTGAAGTATAAAAATGTAACATTGCTTAATTTTGACAAAACATAATTTACACCCTTTGAACATCACACAGGACAAGTAAATCTCATTCCAACTTATCTCACAAATTAAGTTATTGTAAAAAAACACATAATAATAATAAACTTTATTTAATATAGCACCTTCTTAAGGCGCTAACTTTACGCAATACAAAATACAACGGTAAAAAATTAGAAACAAATACACAGATAGAGAAACAAAGTGTAACAAAAAACACAACAAAGTATTTAAAATCATCAAAAAAGCTAACCTAAAAATGCTCACATTTTGTGCATCTCTATGAGAAAGGGTTCGCATGCGTGTCTGTGGAACAGCTAGTAAACCAGTTCGAAAGGAGAGCAAATGACACATATGTAAAGTTATAAGCGCATACAGATACTGACCATACTACGAGACCATACAGTCATGGCCGTAGCCAGCTATGAGGTCATCGTAGGTTCGGACCTCTGTCATTTTTTTTTTACATCAAGGCTGCAATTTTTTGATAAAAAATACACAAAAACACAGTAATATTGTGAAATATTATGACAATTAAAATGACTTTGTTTATGTTAATATATATTAAAATGTAATTTATTCCTCTGAAAAAAGCTGAATTTTCAGCATCATTACTCCAGTCTTCAGTGTCACACTATCCTTCACAAATCACTCTAATATGATGATTTAATTTCCAAAAACATGTATGATTATTATCCATGTTGAAAACAGTTTTTTACATTTTTATTTCAGGATTCTTTGATGAATAGAAAGTTCAAAAGAACAGCTTTTATCTGAATGGAAAGCTTTTGTTACATTAAACACTACCCTTTAAAAAGTTTGGGGTCAGTAAGAATTTGTATTTTATTTTTGGGGGAAATAAATAAAGAAATCAATACTTCTATTCATCAAGGATGAGTTACATTGATCAAAAGTTACAGTAAAGACATTTATAATGTTAGAACAGATTCTAATTAAATAAATGCTGTTCTTTAAACTTTCTATTCATCAAAGAATCCAGAAATTAAAATGTAAAAAACTGTTTTCATCATGGATAATAATCATACATGTTTTTGGAGCATAAAATCATCATATTAGAGTGATTTGTGAAGGATCATGTGACACTGAAGACTGGAGTAATGATGCTGAAAATTCAGCTTTTTTTCAGATGAATAAATTACATTTTAACATATATTAACATAAAAAAAGTCATTTTAAATTGTCATAATATTTCACAATATTACTGTGTTTTTTGTGTATTTTTTTATCAAAAAATTGCAGCCTTGGTGAGCAGAAGAGACTTCTTTTAAAAACAAACAATTTTACAGACCCTAAACTTTTGACCAGTAGTGTGTGTGTGTATATATATATATATATATATATATATATATATATATGACAAATTCCTTTAAAAAAAGGGACGCTGCTCCAGGGCTCCTGTAACTCTGGTCCAACCCTTTTTACTATTTACACGCTTCCCTTGGTCGTGTCGTCAGCAGGCATTGAATTCATTACAATTGCTATGCTAACGACACACAACTTTATCTTCATATCACTCCCTCCGGTTCCCCCTCTGCCATCATTTCCCGCCTCACCTCCTGTCTGGAGGAGATCGGGGCATGGATGAATCAAAACTTTCTTCAGCTGAATGGCTCTAAAACAGAAGCCATCCAAATCAGAACACCTCACCAATTATGTTCGTCTTCTTCCACACTTGTTTCTTTTCTTGGCAGTACTATTTCTCTCTCTCCTCCGTTACTAATCTTGGGGTCAAGTTTAACCCATACCTTTCTTTTGACAATCATGTCACCTCAATCTGTAAAACCTTGTTTTTTCACCTCCGTAATATTTCCAAACTGCGTTCCTCTCTTTCCTTCTCAGCTGCGGAGAAGCTCGTCCATGCCTTTGTCTCCTCCAGGCTGGATTACTGTAACACACTGCTGTGGGGAATCCCTGGTTGGAGCCTCCAAAAGCTCCAGTTTGTGCTGCCAGGGTCCTAATGAGGGTGCGGAAACATGAACACATTACTCCTATCCTTAAATCCCTTCACTGGCTTCCTGTTCACTTCAGCATAGAATATCCTTTTGCACACTCACTATTGTCTTCATGGTGCGGCCCCCACATACCTCACTGATCTTCTTTCCGAAACACCTCTACCAAGACTAGAGCAGGCAAACGCCATCTCCTGGTTATACTTAGGACACGGCTTAAAGGGTACATATCATGCTTTTAAATCATTCATTTTCACTTATAAATCATACATTTGTGGTCTATATAAAGCATAACTGCAATGCTTGGGTCTGAATTCCTCATTATTATAGCTCCACAGGCCCCTTTTCTACCCCTTTTCTGATGTCCTTCCGTGAGCAAGTCGTTTCAATGCGGCCCCTTTAAATAAAAAGGCGTACCGTCTTACCCCGCCCGCTTTCCAGGTCGCTGAGTTCACGGTCAGTTCAACTCAGGTTCAACTCTCTGCGTTCGGCCATTATTGTAGTTTGATAAGAGATACGATTACTATAGCTTCAAAGAACATTTTTATTCACACGTTAACAAAATGTCAACAACGGAGGACTTGTCCACCAAGCCTTACATATTCGAGCCAGAGCGAGCGATTTGAAAAGATGACGAAGACGAACCGTCTTCATATGGAGGCAGGTATGTAAGTTAACTATGTTGTGTTATTAGTGAAAGTCGACTATTTCTCTTGTTAAAACAAGCACACTGACAAGATAAATGACTGCGGTCTGATCTTACCACTAAAAATCTGTATTGATAATAATACGATAACTTATGTTTAGAAAGCATCAGGAAACACAGCAGCTAAATGATAGAAGGAATTTACCCGATCGGCAAACCCTTCTGTATACTGGCTGAGGTTGTTGAAGTGGGGATCCTTAAAGTGCTTCAGGTCACTACATCCAACAACCGAACATTTTGACTAGCCCTCTCTTAACTTCTGCATGATTGAGCTTGGACTACAAAATTGGAGCGAGAAATAATAATGGCGGATTGCTCGTAGTGTTGGACCGGTAGTCTATGTCCTTATTTGTCAGTTCCGCTGCAAATACGGTGACGTACTTGCTCGTCATAGACAGAAAAACGTCCAAAAAACGTCATAGACAACAGAAAAATCTGAACAGGTTGAAAAATATGACCAAAACAGAATATAAAGCTATAAACGAAGCACCTGAAGAGAATAATTTCATCTTTTCTGTACTTATAAACACTTCAAATCTACAACAAAATGCATTTAAGGGCTAAAAAAGTGGATTTTGCATGATATGTCCCCTTTAAGACTATGGGCGACAGGGCTTTTAAAGCATCCACTCCTCGTCTGTGGAATGCCCTTCCAGAACAACTCAGAGCTCCCAAGACTACTGATGTTTTTAAAAAAGAAGTGAAAACTTATCTTTTTAGAAAAGCGAATTTTTAAGTATTTCTAAGTGTCTGTGTATTTATTTGTTTTTATTATTATAATTTTTTTGTATGCACTTTGAGATTTGATGTCAAATGTAAAGTGCATTATAAGTTCATCATCATCCTGTCAATGGGGAAATGTGGGTCCAATAGCCTAACCATTATTATAGCACAATTCTTTACACAACACCCCTTAACCTCACTAATTTTCAGACCCTAGTTACTGCCTTGCATGTATGAGCATAAGGATTTTAAAATCATTGTGGAACCTGACTGGGAGCCAGTGCAAGGACTTCAGTATAGAGTGATGTGTCTTTCTTAAAGCTGCAATACCTAAGATTGGCATGTCGCTAGAGGGCGCTACATTCAAAACAACAACAACGGCTTTGCTTGATTGACGACGTGGAGGAACGCGGAATGATGGGAACTGTTGTTTTCAACTTCACCGTGGATAAATCAGTCGGACGGGGAATCGAAAATTAGTTGTCATGGATGAGGTAAAGTTCGATTTCTATAAATGTTGCGTTTAATGACATGCTTGTTTTTCATTAAACTAAAATAGCCACAAGAAAAGTCAGGTTTAACAGTAAATTAGTTATCACAGATGTTACTGTACGAGTCACTGGACGAAGCTATGGTGAGATTCTCAATTCATTCAGTTAATGAGATGCTTTTAGGTAAAGTTTTCAGACTGCACACTCAGCAACGATTGTATTTAATTGTACAGTACAATCATAACATAGAACAGACATTATCTTCCTTTCATGTCATTAAACATAACAATATTGCTGGCCATATACTGATGAGAAAGTGCCGCGTCCGGTGTGCGATACTGGACTTTGTCCTAGACGTGGCGCGGCTCTTCTCGTCCGGTGTGCGACCCCCTTTACAGCCAACAGTTCACATTCTGAGAATAATTGAAAAGAATAATTGTGCTCCATTCCATTACAAATGCGTGAAATAAGCTGACGTTTGTTGCTTGATAGATGCTAACGCACAACGACAACTTCCGTGTTTGTCCAGGACTACACATAGTACGAGCGGAAACCGAGGTTACGCGGATATGACGCGATTTGACTGGCGACTCCCAGCTCACACGCCCCATTTCCTTGGTTAAAATCTCAATTTTCTCGCGATTTAAACATTGTTTGAAACATTTGGAATATTGTAAGTTATCATCTTAACTAAATATATAACACTTGCCTTGTGATTTTGGGATATTTTAATGCAAAAATCTTAGTATTCCACCTTTAAACCAACATTTTGTCCCAAAGTGTCAATTTAATCAAATACAAACTCTGTTCCCAATCTTGCCTTTTTCATGATTAAGTTTATTTAATGTTGATGTTTATTAATTGTTATGAAATTACACAAATTATAAACTTTTAAAAAATTGAATAGATCATTGTTGTTACCTGCTGTGATGTCATATGAGTGACAGTTTGACCCGCTCCGCGGCAGTAAACACGTCATCGGAGAAGAGTTTTCGTTGCAAGATGGAGGTTATTTTGATTAAAGATTACGGTGTCAAAACAAAAAATGATGTGAACGGATAAATATATATTTTTTATATTCCGGTAACAAATAAGAACAGTCGATTAGTTTGATTTCATTGTGTATTTGATACCAAGTACATGGCAAAAATTTACTGCACCGCGATAGTTACAGCATCTAGCGCTCAATGAGATGCAGGTCGTTTTGTCCTCCCACACACGTCAGTGAAGTGAAGTGTTGCCGGTGGCCAATCTGCTTTTGCGCGCGGACTGGATCATAAGTCAGCCGCTCCCATTCCTCACATCTCTCCTCGCTCCTCATTGTGCTCTGCTGACTCAGTGCCTTAAGCATCATCCGCTCTCAACGCCACTGGCACAAACCACGACCATTGTGGAAATTAACACGGATTGAAGAAAGGACACCATGGCCAAAACAGCTATCGGTACGTGCTGTTCATTTTTTCCACATGCCGCATTTATTTAGCATTTGTAAACGCGTCAATTGAGATTGAGTAAATCTATGAAAAGATCCACTGGGCGTTATACCATGTACGATCTATATAGACTACATACAATGCAATATTAAAATATTTTTCATAGCCTATTCGTGCGTAAATCACATTGTAGGCTACAGCTTTAAGCAACTTCGACTAGAGTCTTAGGTTTACATTATCTGATGCATCCTATAAAGGTACGTTTCGCATTTCCCCTATTAATATAGATTAAAATAATCAGTGAAGTGAATGTAACTTGCATTATGAATTATACAAATGTCGTACTGCGTACATTTGTGAATTTAGTGACATGTATGGAAGATGATTGGCGATGGCGCACCTGCTCCTGCTGCCTCGCATCATAATGCAGAAAGACCGCACCCAAGAAACGCTGCCCAGACAATATAGCCATAAAACACACACACATACCTCCTCACGGAGCGTTTACCTTAATAACACACATCTAACCACGAATACTTGCTTTATATGGAGTAATCATGAAAATTAGAGCAGCTTTTTTGTAATGGATGTCATCGTCCTTGTTTCATACTCATGAAGTCTGAGTGCTGTCATAAGCATAAGGTGACAGATTCTCATTCACACTCCATTTTATGCTTTAAAATAGCCACTTTATGCATTTTATAAACTGAAAGCAGACTAATGATGCTCGTCTTGAGATATAACACAGGCCTGGCTCATTCATCACGTGCATTGTTATAACAACATTGATATTGCTCTGCTCATTTTAGTGTATAAAATGGATTAACCAATACAAATCTTAATTATTTTTGTGTGTATTTCCTGGTAAAATCAGCCTCTATTTTGTTGTGGAGTCTGGTCCATGCAATTCATGACCAGATGGCATGGGCGGATTTCACTGTGCATTTTTATTTCGGGCTCTGGGTATTTTGTAGAATTACTGAAGCAAAGTCAAGTCACCTTTCCGAATCTATCATGGGCTGGGATGCAGGATGCATTGATCAATGTAAGGCTGCCGAACCGTGGGCCTGCTTGTTGATATTGTTGCAGGAGGCCGAGGAGACGTAGATTGGGAGACCGGCCAGCCCTGCAGCAGTGGGATGCTGCATGGTGGCCTTTGCAGCACCGGACAAATAAGTATTGACACTATTTTGGACACCTGGCAGGAAATTGCTCCTGTGTTATTTGGACATTAAAAATATGGATTATAGACCATCCTGAGATGATGACTATCATATTTACTTGTATTTTATTATGCTTGTCTCCTAGTCTGACCAAAATGTTCTTGCTAATGTGCTTGTAATCTGTAAAACGCTACGTATAGGGCAGGAAATGGGAAGTGTCATTAGTGTGCCTGCTGCATTTTTCATGAGTCTGCCTGCTCCATTTGTTTGAACGTAGAAAAGTCTCTCAGTAGACTCCATTTTTATGCTTTGTTGTATTTCAGTATTGTGTTTTTCCACTAAGCTGTACAAAATGATTTTTTCTAAGTTGTAGAAACAGATTATTGAAATCTGATTTACAAGGAATTTCACTTTTAATTCAATGTGTTGCCTGTCATTTCTTTGCATTTGTGAAATCTAGCAATTTTCTGATTGAAAATTTAAATCCTACACTTTTTTTCAGTGTAAGTGTTGTTTTGTTCACTAAATTCCTCATAAATCTACTTTTTTTTCATTGTTCGTAGCTGTAATGATGATAATATAAAGAGCTAATGTAGCTAAAGTAGCAATGTCGATCAGTCACTCAGTTGAAGCATCATAGAGACAGACACTCAGAGATGAAGTAGGATATGTTATAGCCCTCTATTGAATCCTCTAAAGAGCTGTAGAGACCGGGTGATATGCTCCGGCCTGTAAACTTAAGCACATTTGTGTCTCGACTAGCCTATAGTGGATGTGTGTACGACTAACAAGTGGCCAATTTTGTGTTGTTCCAGCATACAAAGAGAAGATGAAGGAGCTGTCCATGCTCTCGCTCATTTGCTCATGCTTCAGCCCACAGACGCGCAACAACCTCGTCTGTGAGTTTGAAGGTAAGGAAGAGAACAAATTAGTTTTCATTTGAAGCAATATAATACTATATATGAAATGCATGCTGTGTGCTATTTTGGTAACACTTTACCTTAAGGTTCTGTTTGTTAGCATTAGTCATCTACATTAGTTGAATCTACATCTACATGAACTTACAATGAAAAATAGTTCTAAATGTTTATTTTAATTTTAATTTTACAAAAACACTATTAGAATCAAAAGTTGTCTCTGTTACCTGAGCTAACATGAACTAACAATGAACAGTTATTTTTATGATCAAATCGTTTATTCTAAAGATTAATAACTACTGTAACAAATGTATTGTACATTTTAGTCAATGTTGTTAGTTAACATTAGCTGATGGGGCTTTGTTGTAAAGTGGGAATGATATTTTATATAATAAATGAAAAAATAATACATTTGACATAATAAATATAAGATGGTTATATAATAAACATAGATAATTTAGTATAAGAACATATTTAAAATGCTGATAATTTCTTGACCAGAATCTTGATTAATTAAGCACCAAAAATTATGAAAAATAAGTGAATCAAAAGCTCATTTGCACCACATGAGAAAAAAAATCATCCTTTAGTAAATCACATTTATGACATATAAAGCTGAAAAAAATGTCAAATTGATATAAAAACTCTTAATTATTACATTCTAATTCATAGTTATGAGATAAGTTGAAATTATGACAAAAAGTCTAAATTATGAGATAAAAAGCCAAAAGCATTTTGACATAATTATGACGTTACTTATTTAGTAATTAGTGTAATAATTTCGACTAATATTCTCAAAATCGACTACTTATGTCAACTCAACGTTTTTATAAATATGACTTAGTATCTCATAATCGTCATATTTGCATTTTTTATCTCATAGTTTCTCCTAATTCTCTTAATTTTGACTTTCTTCTCATTATTAAAGCATGCTATAATTCTGACTTAGTAGTAGTATTTCATAATAATGTTAGCATTTTTAACTTCTTGGCATAATTATGACTTAGTATGTCTCAATTAGTATCTTACTTATATTATCATTTTTAAATTTGTCCTCATTATTAATATGCCATAATTCCAACTTTTGTCAGATTAGACTTTTTTGTCATATTTGTGACTTAGTATGTCGTAATTATGACTTTTTATTCTCTACTTATCATTTGCCAAAGCATTTTTCTTTTCTTATGTGGAAGAAATGGTATTGATGGCCAAAATGAACCAACATGGATTCATTTGAATCTATGCCCGCTTTATTAATTGAGGTCATTTACATTGGTCATTGTCTTGTAGATATGGAAGTAAAGCCCATAAACAAAAGGGCCTCAGGCCAGGCCTTCGAGGTGATCCTGAAACCGCCCTCGCCTGTGTCAGATGTGGCCCACAGCATCACCTCTCCTCCAAAGAAGCGGGATGTGTCACTGGAAGACATCCAGAAGAAATTGGAGGCTGCTGAGGACCGCAGGAGGGTGAGTGGGACTGAACGTATAGAAGTTTACTTAGCTGTGGCTATAAAGCTCAGAATTTTATTAGAAGAGAAGAGTGCAAATGAATAAATGCATCAATAAATATTGGGTAACCACTTTGAAATCTATTTAACCCTCAGGATTCAGGTAATGCATGCCATTCCTTGCCTTAATGCTTATAATGACTTTCCTCAACAGTCCCAGGAAGCTCAGGTGCTCAAAGCTCTGGCTGAGAAACGTGAGCATGAGAGAGATGTGCTGCTCAAAGCCATGGAGGAGAACAGCAACTTCAGCAAGATGGCAGAGGAAAAGCTCATCCTGAAGATGGAGCAGATCAAGGGAAACCGGGAGGCTTACCTGGCAGCCATGATGGATCGCTTGCATGAGAAGGTGAGCAAAGCCGTTACACACTATATATATATATATATATATTAAAAATATTATACATATAGTAAGTTAATTGCTTATTTTTATACTATTGCATTATATCTAAAAATAAATAATCATAAATTACTTTGTTAGTTAAAGGTACACTATGTAACTTGGCCCTGAATTCTTTATTTTGTGGAAGAACATTGTTTTGGTAGTGCTTCAGCTCAGCATGACTGTGCGGATGAATATGGTTCTTTCTCATTACTTAGAGAGAGAGAGAGAGAGAGAGAGTTATCTGACTGCTCATAAAACATTCACTACATGCTTCAGAGATATAACCAGATTTAGACTGTCTGACTAGCTTAAAGGGATACTCCACTTTTTTGGAAATAGGCTCATTTTACAACTCCCCCAGAGTTAAACAGTTGAGTTTTACCGCTTTCGAATCCATTCAGACGATTTTCTGATATTTATAAGACTATCAGTAACCAGACAGTTTCTGGTCTCATGGACTTCCATAGTAGGAAAAAAATATACTATGGAAGTCAATGAGACCAGAAACTGTCTGGTTATTTGATCTAAATATCAGAAAATCGGCTGAATGGATTTGAACATTAGCGGAGTGGCAATCGGGACAGTCGGGTTTGCCAAGTTCGCCATGCGCACCTGGGGCCCAAGCGAGGGAAGAAAACTTTTTTTTTACATTCTCTATAACGGAGCATATATTTGCACTAAGTGCCTGTCTTTATAGCAAAAAGACGCCCGTAACGGAATAGCTACAGTGGCGTAGCTCGTAGGGTGTGAGCCTGGAGTGCTTGATTGCAGCTTATGCGTTAGTTGCGAGTTCGAATCTGTCTTTTACCGAACTCTCTCTTCTCCCTTTTCCCGACACATACATATGTAAAGATGTAAAATGTATAACCTAACATTAAGGTCTCTAGCGTTATTTTTTGCCAACGAACTAAAATTGAAACTATGATATGGTTTTGCCTTAATTAAACAGCACAAGACTTTAAGAATAGCATCCTGTTTGTCCTGCGCATGATTACTTTGCTCACACGATCATCATGGTCATCTGGTGTTTTCTCCTAAATAAAAGCTCAAGGGTTTATTTCTTGCAAGTGAAGAAATTAGGACAAAAGTATTTACATTTTTCTATATTATATTGTAATGTAGGCTAAATATATACTTTCAAAATACTCATTTTCATTTATATAGTACATTTATAGGCTAAATGGATTTTACGTCATAGGAATAATTATATAAATCATTATTACATTATTATAAGAATTGTTTGGCATCCTAAAACACCATTGATAATGGAGACTGAGACTCTCATAACTAAAAAGCTGTTTGAGCCCTCGATTGTCCTGGTACAAATCAATGCTTTTTCTTTGTTCAACGATCAGTTCATGGGTTGAAGCTCTTAATTTTGATCTCGCAGAGAGCATGAGATTGATGCATTTAACCTTAAAATGTCCAAAATTTTCTTACGGGGGACCATGCCCCCGAACCCCCCTAGAGGCACAGAGTTCACCCAACATAGTTTTACAAAGTCCTATGGAAAGAATGACCGTTTATGAACTTTACTCCTGCATAGGACCACAAAGTTCCTTTTTAATCAGTAAAAATGTAAATCCTATTAAAATCGTGCCGCGACGGAGGGCCGGTGGTCTACGAAATTTCCCAGTAGATTTTTTGGTCCCACTCTGCCCCTGGATTCTAAAATGGTAAAACCCAACTGTTTTACTCTGAGGGAGTTGTAAAATGAGCCTATTTCCAAAAAGCGGAGTATCCCTTTAAGACATTACTGTAGCTTTACCCATTTATAGACACGGTACTTCCTTGAAAATAAATTCCAGCACAGCACTAAAAACAAACCATAATGAAATGACTAGTGATGCACCGAATGTGAAAATTTGTGGCCGATGCCGATAACCGATATTAATATTGCTGTTATTGCCAATACCGATATTTACCGATGTCGATATCTCTGTATAGAAAACACATAGCGAGGATTAGGGCTGCACGAAATTGGTAAAAAATTACATTTTGTGATATTTTATGTTTCTGTGATATATATTGTGATTTGTGATAAAAACAATTTCACCAGATTACTTGAATATCTCTATTTGGAAAGAATGAATCATTCTAGAATGACTGGGCTGGGGTGGTTTTATCATGAGTAAATCTAATATTAAATAATATTAAATATATATTTAATATATTATAATATTAAATTAAACTAATATTAATAGAATGTTAATAAATGTACACTTTAATAAATGGAACCTTATTGTAAAGTGTTTCCAATTTATGTCTCTTGAGTTCAGTGCAGGACAGATCAGTTGTTTTAACCATTCATTAAAGTGAATCGGTTCAAATGAGTCATTAGTTCGTGAATCGGATGTGTCATAAACGGAACACGGTGACGGCACACATTGTGTGATTATCCAGACAGTTTAGGACATCGCACTGAGATTTGTCTCGACCTATTTTTTTATAGTTCTCAACACAGAAAACATTTCATCACCAGGTAGATTTTTTTTTGGTTTATTGAAAGTGTGGTTTGTCATCTGATCTGACGTGTGGAAAGCTGTTCAGAGAAGATAAGGCAACGCTATTTTAGCACAATTCACAACCAGTAGTTCAGAAAAAAAAACCTTTTACCATCGTGTATTCTGAGATATTCAGTCAACTCAATTCATAAACCTGCGCGAGTGAGGGAGAGAGACAGTTTGAAGACGACGCGCGCAACCGGTGCTTTCACTCTCTCTCGTTCCCTCAGTTAAACAAGCGAAGCAGTCACTCATCTACATCACTTATCGGCTCAAATATGGCTTTGGCGGACAAAAATACCGCATTAGGCTGACAGAAAACAGCGCGCAGTTCCAGTCTTCAGGCGCTGCTCGTGTAAAACAAACATCCCAGGCCCCACACTCAAATCTACACGCACATCAAATACACAGGAATGATCATCGGCCTGTTCACATTGGCCCTATTCTGACATTCGGAATCAGACCGATGTATAAAAAATTTACCAAATCGGCCGATGTTATATCGGCGGCCAATATATCGTGCACCACTAGAAATGACCCTTCACTATAGCTAATGCTTTGCAATGAACTCTGTTAGAGATGTGCATAATTAAGCAACATGACATCATGACTTTTGCGTAAACATACACACCACTTTCAAGTCAAGTACGGCATTTTGAGCTATCCGCATATATGCGTGTATGTCTTCGCTGTTAAATGTCAGCGTGTATGTACACGCCTTTAAAGGTCCGAACGAAACGAAGCAAAATGTAGATCTACATCTGGGAGTGATATTTTTTTTCCTAGGATGGTAGGGGAAAACTCATAAATGCTATTAACCCCAGTGACAAGTAGGTTTAGGGACGGTGTTGGAGTAGGTCATATATTTATACAGTAATGTAACGTTGAGTCAATGGCGTTCATAAACACGCTGAAAAGCGATAATGCGTGTTGATAGCAATTATGGCAATTAATCTGTTCAATAAAATACTTCTCACCTGTTGAGTAACTGCCATCTCCACATCGCTTCTACAACATTTCAAAAACGCTCAATTCTCGCCATCTCCATGCCAATGTTAATTGTCGTTTAAATGTTGCGTTCTTTTTTTTTTGCCAGAAACCTTTCCTCTGTTTGGTGTATTTTTTTTTTAACTGGTGATTCCCCCAAGGTTTAGTTTGCTTATGTCAACCTTTCTCGCTCGCTGTGACAACTAACCTATGCCACTCCCACACCACACATGCGTCAAAGATTTTTCTCTATTCACAAATATGAAGAGATCAGTCTTGGCGAGTGACGATGTACGCAATTTCTGACGAGAACCATCCCAGTCTAAAATATAAACGCTTATAATAGGCTCACCATAGTGAATCAGGATAAAACAAAAACATGTTTGTATTGACCATTTAAATTTTGTTAATTTTGAACAACTAGCGTAAGTGTACCTTTAATTATTCTAATGTATTAAATGAATGACCAGAACTATAGAATGTGATACTATGTGTCTGTTTTGGTCCTTATCAGGAGCGACATGCTGCAGTTTCCGACAGGAACAAGGAGCTGAGGGAAGAGCTATTAGCATGAAGTTCTCTCTCCTCTTCCTCCTCCTCATTACTCTTCATCAGCCAACCTCTCATCCTATCCTGCTCACGCACACTCACACACAACCACTGGTCAAAACCAGTCAAAACAACTAGTATCACACTCGTATACTGTTTGAATGGTCTTGCTTGATTTCATAGAGTTATGGGAAGACACAAGTATTAATTTGTAAATACATTTTTTTATCCATCTATCTATCTATCTATCTATCTATCTATCTATCTATCTATCTATCTATCTATCTATCTATCTATCTATCTATCTATCTATCTATCTATCTATCTATCTATCTATCTATCTATCTATCTATATATATCTATCTATCTATCATCTATCAATCTATTAAATCGAGAAGACAAATCAAATGTATCAAATCTACACGAATACATTGTTAATTCTTTTATTATTATTGTAAGTCACTTACTCTTTTTTGATTCAGGCACATCTGGTTTGATCATGTGAAAGGTTTTTGGTGTTGTGAGAAAGCTGCTTGCTTACGTTTGCAGTGTTAAATGATGTAAAGTTTGGTGTAATTGTGAAGAATGCAAAAAGCTTCAGTGCTCAGCCCCAGGTCAACATAGATTTACATTTTAAAAAGCAGACATACCCCAAGACTCATAAATATATATTCCACTTAAGTTTATATACAGCATGATCAGAGACATAGCTACTTTTTTCCTGACCAAATAGCTTGAGATATGAGTACTGAAACAATGGCGTCTCATTTGGAATTCTGTATTTTAGTTCCTTTGCTTAACCTCTGTGAAATGAAATATCCCTTTCTTGAAATGTTATGAACATCTGCATGTCGACATCTGCAAACGTACACTTTTGTTGGCTGACGATTGGAAACAATCCCTCTCTGGACCCTTTGGACTAGACAGCTTGATATCGCCTGCATTATATTAAAAGAAAAGGAAAGAATAACCAGCCAGTTCCTATCCTGTTGCTCCACACATTGATCCAGGCATTCGGCTCTCGAGGCTGATGTTTGTCATCTGTCTTTAGCCGGACATCTTCATTAGTGCAGCGGTGTAATTAAAGGAGTTGTATCTCCCCGAATGTTCTGACTTGTGTTTTGGCTTGATAAAATAGGTAACATCTTTACCAGCTGAATGTATCCCCATATACTCCCAACTACAGCCTTTGACGTGTGACTATTTTCTATTTGGTTTATTTTGTTGAGATTGGAGTGAGTGTGCACTGTAAGTGTGTGTGTGTGTCCATGTTAGGTTGACCGAGCATTTGTGACCTTTCTCTCCAGAGGTGAAGTGATGGGCAGATGCAGAATATGCACTGAATGATTATGATTTTATTTCGATTCATTTTTTTATTTTTTTTTTAAGATCACTGTCTCTTCTATAAATATGCTTGAAGTGTCTCCGGCTGCCAAACTTGTCTTTCCCCTCTCATTTCTGTGTGTGCAAACTTTGGTGAAAATAAAGGTTTGGGGTTCTGTGAACATGGTCGACTCTGCTTTTTTATATATAGCTTTTTGTAATGTCATTATAGCGCTTCACCAGCAGATGACAGTAAAGCCATTGTAACACGTGGGCTAAACTTAAAGAAGTAGTTCACTTAAAAAAAAAACAACAACAATTTTGCTGATAATTTACTCACCCACATGTCATCCAAGATGTCCATGTCTTTCTTTCTTCAGTCGAAAAGAAATGAAGGTTTTTGATGAAAACATTCCAGAATTTTCTCCATATAATGGACTTCAATGGGAACCCAGCTTTAAACAACACCAGACGATGAAAAGAGGTCTTATATAGGACCCTTTGAGTCATGACTCGAAAAAAGATTTGTTCATTTTGATGAACGAGTTTGAACAGAAGTCACGAACGCTCATCACAGAACAGAGCAAGGTGAGCATATGTGCTTATAAAACTTAAACTTTTTGATTTATTTTTTAAACGACCGATCGTTTCACTAGATAAGACCTTTATTCATCGTCTGGTGTCGTTTAAAGCCCTTTGAAGCTGCACTGAAACTAATTAATTATCAATTCTATAATCCAAAACTGCAAACAAATTTGAGCACTAATGCATGCCATCATTTTAGAGGGCACAAAAATAAAACCCGGAAGTTTGTCTCGATCTTTTCAACATGGTTTACACGTTACCAGCTGCTCAGCAGCAGTGGGAGTGGGTTCAGCCTGTGGGAAAATATGCGGAAGGCAGTAATTGATGCTAGTGCAGCAGAAAAAGCAATAACATACAGTAATCATCCCTCTGCAAGATGCCTTTTATTGCCCTACATTTCCTTATCTTTCTGCTCTCTACAGATTCCTAAAACTAATTATTGTTTTGTTGAGTGCAGATTTTTACACTCACAGACCTTTGTGCTATATTGTGTAGTCCATTATGGTTTGCTTCATTCTGTATTTGTGCTTTCAACCACATATTTGTGATCCCTAAAGTCCCCAGAAGTGCTCTTTTTGTGCGCTGCACTGTTGAAGGGAGTAGATTAACTTGACAAACACACACTCTCTCACACACACACAGTTCATGTCTGGTTTAGCATGGGGACTCTCCATAGACATAATGGTTTTTATACAAACTGATATTCTGTCTCCTTACACTCATCACTGGAAACATTTAGCATTTTTACATTTAAAAAAAATAATAATTCAAAAAAAGTCCATAACAATAGAGCATCACAGTCCCGCCCACAGCTGGTACCGGAAGTAAGAATTCAATTCAATTTCCCCATTGACCGTTGGGATATAAGCCAAACATAACCATACATGGTAGTAGGGCTGGGGTAAATGCTTATTAACTAAACGATTAGTTGGGCGATTATTTTATCGATTAGTCGACTAATCTAATGACTAATTGCCTTGGACGACTAATATAAAGAATATTTTTCTGCTGCTCAATTAATAAAAAACAATGTATCTCAAATAAATACTAGCATACTGAATCAAGATACTATAAGCTGGCTAGTCTAATGTTATGTATTTGAACACCATTGTTATTACAACCGCCAAAACCGTGTTATTAAAATATTTTTTTACAAACATTTTTTATCATAATGTTTAAATATTAATATCAGCTGAGGAGGGAAACGGAGGCGGAGTTAGTGATGTGATCGGAGGCTGCTACTGTTGGAGATGAATCGGGAGAGGTTTGTGCGCCTACTGATCAGAGCGCGTGCTGACACGGAGTAAAGCCTTGTTTATACTCGACACGTCCGCACGAGCGCGAATGTGCGCGCGGCAAAATGACGCGTTGGGGTGCGCAAGACCAGGAAGACTGTGGCTGGCTGTGTGTACTAGGCCTTTTTGTAACAGCGCGCGCGGCACCGCGTCCGGGATGAACGACTTCAAGCCGAATCTGCCCGAGCTGGTACGTCTCACCACACCGGCACCCAGTTTGCGCTTCTAAATTGCCAAGTTTTTTTTTCTTAAGGGTTTGTTTACTGTGTGGGATTCATTTAATGGATAGCACATTCACTTCTAGTTGTCTTCGTCCTCTATTCTGCAATGTTTAGGCCTCCCACGTGTGTGTGGCAAGCTGTACCGCCGGGAACATGCAAAAAATAACTAAATAAAGAAGCGTCGACGCAAAAATATGACATCGACGCAATTTTGACATCGAAGCATCGACGTCATTCGACGCCCCGCTACAGCACTACATGGTAGACTTAAAAGCTACGGCTGTATGCGATTGTATATGCTCATGTAAATGGCAAAAGTTAATGGGGCACTAACCTTGTTTTAAGATAAATGCTTTTAATTCACAATGTCTTGGATAAGTACTTCATTACCCACAATCCTGAACAATCCCACAGTAATGCATCTGATTGGTGGAAGTCGTGTAACTGTCTGGTTTAACCCTGCGAAGGTCCGTGAAGAATGAAGATCGTGTAATGACGTGGGGCTAGTTCAATGGTCACACCTAAGAGACATTGGATGTGCCGTTTCGCAGCACAGCCTATGAGCGAGCCAGATGCTCAATGTTTTGGCTGTGCAGCTGCAAATACGTTTTACATATAAGCTTCAATAAATCGAGAGAAAAAGAGTTTCCATTCACTATATAAAAATTCACTGAAGGAAAAAGTTCAGGTAGCCGTCTTCAGATTTGGAAGTCACTCAAAAGGCTCTTTCACGGTGGCTTCAGTCGATTTCAGTGAGGCGTGGTTTATGGGATGAGTAGTTCCTTTGCTTGGAAAATATGTACACAGTCTTGTACCTCTCACTTTTTTTGGACTCACGTCAAAAAAAAAGACAATGAGTAGACAATGAGTGTCTATGTCACTCATTGTTTATACAGAGCTTCCGGAAGTTTTACCTTTCACTAAAAATATTTATACAGGAAATCGCAATGGAAGACGATTTCGATATATCTAAATATGTTTAGTGAGAGGTAAATCTTCCGAAATCTCTGTGTAAACAATGAGTGATGTAGACACACATGCGATCACTTACGGTGCATGTGCTGACCAAAGTGCCCATGCCTTCAGATCAGTTTGACGTGGCTGTGGTTACAAGAGGTAAAAACTATATAAATACTGTTCGTTTTCTCACACAAACCGCTCGTTTCGATGTCTTAGGCCATCAATGTGTACTTACATTTACGAGTCATTTAATCAAGTTTAATTTTGACTTCTCTGTGCATGAGTTTGAGGTGAACCGAGGGCGGACCCCCTTAACCTCCAGTGTATGACAGTTAGACAACATCGGTTTGACCGAAAAATATCAAAATGGAAAATACCGTGGAAACAAAGACACCTACATCTTGGATGCCCTTGAGGTAAGCTAAAACATAAATGTATTTCAAAGTGAACTATCCCTTTAAGTAGCCTATAGATAATGAAAGTCATATATTGTACAAACAGCTGTGACGATTAAATGAATATCCACAAACAAGTGGTGGGAAATGTGAACAAAGACTACAGGAAATAATGACTGCGTCCAAAAACTTCAGCAGCTCAACTGTTGCCTCGCGATCCTATGAATTTGCAGGCAGTGTTTGTGCATATTAAGTATAGGCTACATCTCAAAACTGATTTCAGACAGACATCTGAAGCAGCGTAACAGTTTATTAACAAAATAGAGCGAGCTTTGGTGAAAACTTTGAAGTGAATATTTAATGACTTTACACCATAAGTGGAAAACGTTGATCAAAAATGTACATTTTTCACACAAACTGATGACCAGATGACACCATCTTTGTTTACAGCTCAACTGTCACAGAATGGAAAGCACATGATTGTGGGATAAAAGACAGCGAAGGATGCATCTATGCTGCCTTTAAAAATCAATTAGTATCTCAGGAGACAGAAAGGGAAACTAATATTGCATTCGGACGTGCCTTGATTTGAAGCTTTCCGACCTGTAATGTGTCCTCTGAAGGCAGCATTTATCATTTTTTGGACACAGCCAATGACAAGCAAACTAAAAGTCCATGAAAATGAAAACATGTAGGCCTATGTTTTGGATGTTGGGAGGACAAATATGAATTCAATTAAACAAAAACACAGAATTGTCTCTATCACTCTCTCTCTCTCCACCTGGTGCTGTTGTGTGATGCTGCACACTGATGGTAGTTGAGGAGAGACTCCCTGATATGATTGTAAACCGCTTTGGGCCTGGTGTGGTCTGAAAGCACTGTATAAAAGCCTCATTCATTCATTCATTCATTCATTTATACATCCGATATTCAAGGTAACATTCTTTTGAAAATATAAAGCTATTCATTTTTTTAATTTTGTTAATTTGCCTATGAATTAATTTGCCTACAAAATTTTTGAGTATTTTTTTCTCAGATGAATTATGAGTGTACACTCACCGGCCACTTTATTAGGTACACCTGTCCAACTGCTCGTTAACACTTAATTTCTAAGCAGCCAATCACATGGCGGCAACGCAGTGCATTTAGGCACGTAGACATGGTCAAGACAATCTCCTGCAGTTCAAACCGAGCATCAGTATGGGGAAGAAAGGTGATTTGAGTGACTTTGAACGTGGCATTATTGTTGGTGCCAGAAGGGCTGGTCTGAGTATTTCAGAAACTGCTAATCTACTGGGATTTTCACGCACAACCATCTTTAGGGTTTACAGAGAATGGTCCGAAAAAGAAAAAACATCCAGTGAGCGGCAGTTCTGTGGGCGGAAATGCCTTGTTGATGCCAGAGGTCAGAGGAGAATGGCCAGACTGGTTCGAGCTGATAGAAGGGCAACAGTGACTCAAATAACCACCCGTTACAACCAAGGTGGGCAGAAGAGCATCTCTGAACGCACAGTACGTCGAACTTTGAGGCAGATGGGCTACAGCAGCAGAAGACCACACCGGGTGCCACTCCTCTCAGCTATGAACAGGAAACTGAGGCTACAATTTGCACAAGCTCATCGAAATTGGACAATAGAAGATTGGAAAAATGTTGCCTGGTCTGATGAGTCTCGATTTCTGCTGCGACATTCGGATGGTAGTCAGAATTTGGCGTCTACAACATGAAAGCATGGATCCATCCTGCCTTGTATCAACGGTTCAGGCTGGTGGTGGTGGTGTCATGGTGTGGGGAATATTTTCTTGGCACTCTTTGGGCCCCTTGGTACCAATTGAGCATCGTTGCAACGCCACAGCCTACCTGAGTATTGTTGCTGACCATGTCCATCCCTTTATGACCACAATGTACCCAACTTCTGATGGCTACTTTCAGCAGGATAATGCGCCATGTCATAATGCTGGAATCATCTCAGACTGGTTTCTTGAACATGACAATGAGTTCGCTGTACTCAAATGGCCTCCACAGTCACCAGATCTCAATCCAATAGAGCATCTTTGGGATGTGGTGGAACGGGAGATTCGCATCATGGATGTGCAGCCGACAAATCTGCGGCAACTGTGTGATGCCATCATGTCAATATGGACCAAACTCCCTGAGGAATGCTTCCAGCACCTTGTTGAATCTATGCCACGAAGAATTGAGGCAGTTCTGAAGGCAAAAGGGTCCAACCCGTTACTAGCATGGGGTACCTGATAAAGTGGCTGGTGAGTGTAAGTTATGATTGAGAATTGCTGTGGATTTGAATAGTTGCTTATAATGACATCGTGGCAGGGCTGAGACTTCTTGTGGTGATTTTAGATTGAATACCAAAAACTGTGAGCTTTATCTTTGTTTGACATGTCAGTGTAATCTCCAGCACGGATACTGAGTGATTAAAAACAGATAGCCCTTTTGTGTGACTTTTATGGTCTTTATTAATCATCACCAGTAGATGTCATCGTTTCTGTTCTGCACTAAACTTAGACAGTGACATTCATGAAACTATTTATGGACTCCTGCAAATTTTGAATTGTTTTGCTCATCAAGAACAAAGCTTCAGTTTGGCTCTTGATCTTCTTTACCGTCTATGCTCTTGATGTGCAGTCTGCTATATTTAAAATACAACAGGTCAGTCCATAGGGTAATTCTTATTGTTTAAAGAAGTTGTTATGTTAAATGTCTTATAGTATGATTAATGTTGATGCACAATCAACATGCCCACTTTATTTATTCTACAGAAGTAAACTAATTTTTTATATGGCTTGACTTTTGACCTTGTATTCAAATACAGATCTAACAAGCCCTCCCCTTTCAAAATCTGTTAACCAATAAAATTCTCAAATATCACAGCAATGCCACTGATTGGTCAGCGGGGGGTTACTCTAATCCCTGCACTCTTTAAATCTCCCCTGGTCTGCACTTTTGCAACACTTTATATCCTAAACATATATTAAACAGTAAAACGTATTGTGTTGTAATTATCGAGTTGTTTATTTGTTGTAACAATGGTTGAAAAATTCGTTGGTAAATGGAAAATGACTTCAAGTGACAATTTTGATGAATACATGAAGGCTGTAGGTAAGACAAATACCGACTAATATTATTTTATATACACAATAATAAATAGGCTAACTATGTTTGTACTGTTTTGTATTCACGCACTTATGTCAGATAGCAACTTTTTGTCCAGTCTATTACAGTCATGCACCTGTTGTATACCAATAATGCATTTTTTTTGTATTGCTGGTTAGGTGCTGGTTTTGCCTTCTCGACAAATGGCTAACCTAGCAAAACCCAGTCTGACGATTGCTTTGGGTGAACAGGGGACCATCTCTATGAAAGCTGTCACTACTTTCAAGACCCTGGAAATTCAATTCAAATTAGAGGAAGAATTTGATGAGACGACAGCAGATGACAGAAAAGTGAAGGCAAGGGCATTAAAACAAATAATTGAATATATATATATATATAGGCCTATATGTATTCATGTGTCCTTTCATTTCCATGAATTTCTTCATTCTTTTATTCAGACTATTATGAGCCTTGCAGATGGTAAACTTATTCAAAGGCAGTCCTGGGAGGGGAAGACCACAATAATTGAAAGAGAGGTTCAGGACACCAAAATGATAGCGGTATGTGTACAGACCATGTGCAATTTTTACACGTAAACGCTTTCTTTATCTCCGTTTTAATATTTTATTAGAAAAGACCTGGTTTGATTTGCATTTTAAGTGTTGCATCCATTTTTAATCTCTTTCTCTCTCTCTCTCTCTCTCTCTCTCTCTCTCTCTCTCTCCTTTCTTCCATTTGTACAGAAATGCACAATGGATGATGTGGTCGCTATCAGGACATATGAGAAAGATGCATGACCGCCGGATGAACTGTTCCTCAAGACAGATTTAAGACTTTGATTGATTTTAATAACTGACTCTTAATTTGATGCGATATATGCTTTGTTGCAATAAAAAACTAGTTTTAAAAAAATATTAAATGTCTCTTTACTCATTATTGATTGGCTATAAATTATTTTTGTTCCTATATAAGAATGAACAAAGAGGTGAAGAATTGGAAAATGATTACATAAAATTAGTTGAGTACTCACACAGCATTTTTACATAATTAGAAGATAATCCGGTAACGCTTCCTTTTACAGTACAGTACTTACAGTGTACTTACAGTGTATTTACCTAGAAAGTACTGCTAATATAAGGTAAGTACATGGAACAGGGGTATACCCTAAGCCTATAAACCTATAGGTTTAGGGGTAGGTTCAGGGTTAATACTAGTTATTACCCAGTAATTGTAGTTACTAAAATAAGTACATAGTATTTACATGGGTAACTGGACTGTAAAAGGAAGCGTTACCGATAATCCTAATGTAGACACTTCCATTTGAATTTGGACACAGATAAAAGGGCAATCAACATGTAAAATAAGTTGCTGCCTTAAATTATTATGTCCAATCAAGTGATTTCATCTTAAATTACATTAAACTGACATGGAAAAAATAGTTGAATCTTGTATAACTTAAATAAAACATTTGGAAATTGAGTTAAAGAAAAACACATTTTAATAAATTATTGAACTTTTTTTTTTTTTTTTACAGTGGCAAGTTTACAAGTTCATATCATGTTCTGCTAGTTCAATGCTATTATACATTTCTCTCCTCAGACTCTCCTTAGAGATTTCAAAGGTAGACAATGCAACATTGCAGCTCTAGAATAAAAAATTATGTCAATTGCCATAAAACAGTATTTCAGTAAGGTATGTGCTGCCACTTTATGGGCCTGTATTATGCCTCATACTGTTTTCCAAGCAAAATTATTCATATTCATCTGTGGTGTAAAATTCAAACCGCAAATGACTGCAATGGCAAGATGCTTAACATCCAATCACATACGTAAAAAGATATCATCCGAGCACCATTCATCAGCACCTCCTATAGTGCCAGTGAACATGTGATGTGTTAATCCTCAGCAGTCCAGTTCACAATAATTTCCTGAGTCTAATAACCTCAATACCCCCAGGATTAGCACTACTTTAGCAGTTGGAGTGGCTGACCATGCGCTCCTCGCAAACTTCTGCTTCCAAAATAATTTTGTGATCCTAATCTTACTGAGTATTATAATGCAATTTATATTAAAGCATGTGGTATGAAAGAGGATTTTGATTTACTTGTAAGGATTAATGTGCATTCAGGGACCCAAGTTAAGGTATACTTTGACCAAATCATATTTTAGGAGAGGCAACAAGTATTGTGCATTGATATGCTCGTAATTAGCTAGCTGGAAACCATTTTTTCTCCCATTTAATTATCGGCACGATCTGTGTGTTAAGTTTCGTTTTCATTGACTTTAAGTTTAGTCTAGGCGTCAAGAACAGTCCTCAGTAGGCTAGAATGTTCAACGCTCAGTCCGAACCTTCTTGGCCTTCAGAAGTAGGCAGCCTCTGAATTGGGACACAGATACTGTGTATTTAAGTTCCACTTTGTGCACCTTTCAGTTGTCTGGAATTGTTTGTGTGTTATACCAGACCTTAAAAGAAATGAAGAAAAAGAATTTTTTATGTTTCTGGAAGCTAGAGACTTGGAGGAGTATGTGGAGGAATTAGTCCGCGCTAGTCACTATGCAAGATGCTAGTTGTTATGCAGGAAAAATTTCAGACTCGTCTCGACAAAGTATTAAGTAAGTAAGTAAGTAGTCACCTCACCCATTGCAATGTCATGAAGGGGTTTTGGAATCAGACTGGACAATGAGATCTGGTGATGCTATGGGGAAACTCCTGCTACTGGCCAAGTACATCAACTTTGCCCTCTGGGGGCCCGCAGACAGAAACCCATTGCCCATGTAACCCCTTACACCCGGGTCCAACTCGAACCGCTCCGAGCGGGCCTCGAACCCGGGTCTCCGGCATGAGAGTCGGGCGCTCTAACAAGGAGGCTCTGCAGCCTCTAGCGTCTGTCGCTAGAGCGCCTGATTGAGTTTGGGGAGTGAGGTTTACTCGCACAGCAACTACTAGCTGGCCTCCGTTACACTCACCCCCCTAAACCTCACTCTCATCCGGGGTCACGGCACCAATGTAACCCCTTACACCCGGGTTCAACTCGACCCGCTCCGAGCGGGCCTCGAACCCGGGTCTCCGGCATGAGAGTCGGGCGCTCTAACAAGGAGGCTAAAGACTGCAGCCTCTAGCGTCTGTCGCTAGAGCACCTATTGAGATCGGGGAGTGAGGTTTACTCGCACAGCAACTACTAGCTGGCCTCCGTTACACCCAGCATTACCCACCACTGACAGTTTTCCTGAGGCTAAGCCCGCAACTGAGTAAGTGCCAGCTGCAGAGTCAGTCCCAGAAGAGATGCCTGAGGTCTCGTCTAATCAGGTGTGTGAGCCAACCATTACATCCATGCCTGTGGGAGTTTTAGTGGAGCTGGATAAGGACAGCGCAGTCTCATCCCAAGACATCATACAACTGACACTTTTGACCATACGTCAACATCTGCCATTTTAGGGTACCCTTTAACGTCGGTTAGATGACACTATCTAATCCTAACCCTACCCCAGACCTAAACCTACCCCGTCACCTAACTGATGTTAATGGTAAAGCGTCGAGCCCAGGATCGTCATATAACTGATGTTAAAGGGTACCCTAAAATGCCGGATGTTGACGAATGGTCAAAAGCGTCAGTCTGTATGACGTCTTGGGATGAGACTGTGTTAATAAGGAAGAATGGCTAATAGAATGGATTACAGAGGTAGTGCTTCCCGCCCTGCTCACCCACGACCCTCTCTGTCACTGGTCCCCTCCTGTACTAATGTCTCTTTGTCACCACTGGTATCATCCAGCACAGTGTTGTTTTTGTCACCACCATTCCTCTCTATCCCCAAGTCTGTTTCCATACCCAACCTTCCTTTCCAGTTCGCTCCACCGAAGCAAGGCATTCCTTCTGCCCTTCCTTAGCTGGATTTCTTCAGCCCTTTCGGCTCTGCCATGCAACCTGGGATCAGCCTTAGAGCTCTCAATCACCAGGTCCACTTTGGGATTCTCTGAATCCACCTCGTCCCTCTGAGACTCGTCCCACTTCGGACTGTAGACCTTTCAGCTCCAAAGAGCTCCCTCGTGCCACCGGCTGCCGCACTGGTCAGTCGTCACTCCACCAACACCAAGGACTCCCAGGCTGTCGGCTGCGCTCCATCCCTCAACCTCTACAGCATCCCTCAGGCTCCACCAGGGTCCTCACTCCGGCATCGCATTAAGGTGATGATACACTGGGTAACTTTTTGAGCAATGTTGCTGGGTAAAGTTGCGTCAACGAGCATCCAGGTGAGACACAGGGCCCATGACCGATCTAAATTATCCAGATAGCAGTCTCAATGTGTTGCCCATTCTCAATGTGACGTCTTTATGTCTGGATTCAGGCAATGTAATATCAAATGATAGGGTCATGAGGCTTTATAGGGTCATGAGACAGGTTTAAAGTCTGAGAGAGTGAAGCCTTGAATTTTCTCTCAATGGTCCATTGTTTTCAAGACTTTAAGGGACACCCATTTAAGAATGTCCTTGCAGCTTAAAATATCAGGGAATTTGATGATATTACCCTGCAGCAGGAGTGAACAGTTGGATTTGAATTAGCCTGTCAAGTAATTAAAGGGATAATTCACTCAAAAATCAAAATTCTGTCATCATTTAATCTCCCTCAAGTTTTCCAAACCTGTATGAATTTCTTTTTGCTGCTAAATGCAAAATACTATATTTTAAGAATATAGCAAAGTAACCAAGCATTTGATTTGAACATTTGGCCCCAATGACTTTTATAGTATGGAAAAAATGACAAAGAAATGAGAAAAGTGGATACAAAAGATACAAAAAATGTTAGTTTAATAGAGATCACTGTTGATATGCCACAGTTAAGCTAACATCTGTCTTTAAAATTCAATATGGAATTTTACAAATCCAGTCTCTTTGTCTGGCAGTTTAAATTGTTAAATTTATATTTAGTTATATTTGGTTATTTATAACTAAAATACTTATATTTGTTTTTTTTTTTGCAACTTGAAGCGTGTTTGCTACGTTAAATAAGAGTAACATTTTCTTGCAACACTGCCACCTGGTGTTCAAAATCCTTACTATCACGTTTCTTGTTACCATATTCGATCTAATCTCTCTGAAATGTATAAATTGTATAATATGCACCTTAATCAGTCTCCATTAAATAAACAGCATCACATTTATTTGTTTGTGACATTTATCACATTTATTTATTTTAGTTTTGACAGGTTTTAAAGAAAATGCATATTATGGAGCTGCAGCAGTTATATGCTATAAAAATGATGATAATGAAAACATTTTTATTTTATTTTTTGGCTTTTATTTCAAAACTAATAATTATTTTCTGTAGCACTTAACCGGCATGGGTGTTCTCTATTGAATTAGTTTGAGCAAAAAAATTCTGATGTCATAGAACTTTCCAGTTCATAAATTCCAAAATATATTTGGGGGTGAATACCTTAAAAACATTTTCTATGGATTTTCACTTTAAATGAAGAGAATCACTCCAAGTTTGTGAAAACACAAGAAATTCAGAGACAATATGCAAAATGAATAGGTAACACTTTTATTTTACAGCGTCATTGTTATATATGCCTATACTTACCATATCATAACAGTAAATTATGCATAATTACATGCAACTATACAATGAAATCATAATCCGACCCTAACCCTATAAATATTTCTGTTTTGTTTCTTAATATTACCCAGTACATAAATATATACTTTCACCGTAATGACACCTTAAAATTTCCCCAAACACATTTTAAATCAACTCACACACCTCCTGCAGTTCTTTCAAGAACCCCATTGGGAAAACCAGTGATGTCATTTTAATGCATTTTATGATGTTGATAACAAAGAATGGAATATTGGAATATAGTAATGGACTGCAATTTTAGTAAAAGTAAATACTAAACGGAATAAATACTTCTAAATGGAAATTAATTAAAATGACATTATAATGTACAGTTGTTCCAACTTCAAATATGATAAAATATTTCAATAAAATAACACCAGGGCAACTGGCATCAAAATATTTTACGGTGTCAGAAAAATAAATTATAACAGATTAAAAATATCTATAATCTTATTTTATGTAAAACATAATATTTGATTGATGATCTAAAACGAATAAACAGCATGAACTTGGAACATTTTTCGCTTTACAAAAAGTCGCGCTTAAAAATAAGACCACCTTTGCTTTCAGGAACGTTACTGTAGCTGGGACTTTTATTTTGAAATACATAATTTCAGTGAAGGCATCGGCGTGATTAGACGGAGGCTTCACGGCGGCCGAGGAGGACTCCGTTCACAACAAAGGCGAGAGGCAGATTTTTATTTGATCAACAGAGTTTCACCAGACAACCGCTATATTATTCGTAGGCAGAAATAGAAAAAAAACGGCCGCTATCGTCGTGCTAATTGGGTAAGTGAGGTTATTTAGATAGTGTGCTCCATCGGTCAAATGACTTGTTTATAACGACATGCAGAATTATTAATACGTTTATGTGTCATAACAACAAATTGACTAGTTGACAGCTGTTAAATTGCGTTTATTTCCTAAAGTTATGCTTATAAACAATTTGCTTCTCTCTCTTTGATGTAACATCTTGGTTGACAAGTTGCCAAGCTAACAGTTATCATGACTTATCTGTGCCTAAGCGAGCAGCTCATGTATTGATTTTATAAAAATAAGTAACAGATATGCGCTTTTGTGCGCAATATGGAACGTGCAAGAAAAAATAAAGCCGTCCAGCTATTAAAACAGTCGCTGAAAATACGCCCCGGTGAGTATTTTCGTCAGTGTAACGTTAAATCATGTTTTGCAATACATGACAGCCCAGTACAGTGTTGATTTTCTCGTGATTCGAGTGTGTATCTATGTAATGTGTATGTAAATTGCAGAGGCTGTAAACATGTCGCCCAGCCCCTTCTAGGAAATCGACGTTTGGCTATAAACAGCGCAAATAATCTGGAGCAGCACGAGCACACGCACACAGACACACTGACACACTCAGACACACACAACAGCTGACTTCCTGCATGCCGAGCATTTCACTCTCCAACTGGAGAAATGAAACGTTAACTTATCTTAATACCCTTACAAAAGTTACCATGGTGCCAATAGTTTCCGCTCCAAAATGCCATAGTTACTAATTCTACATTTGTTGTTGCTACTGATGACGAGCCATAAAAGATTTATTGAGGTTTGCTTCAGATCGTGTTTTACAATCTTTCTGTCTCTTAAAGCTGCAGTCATGAATTTTTGCTAATTAGCCTTTGCTCACAAAGGTAGTATTTTTGAGGAAATTCACAAAAATGATGTACATACACATAAAATGAAGGCTTTGGATAAATCAGGCTTCTAGAAAAAGCTGTTTTGTTCTACATGGAGTGGGTCGCCCACTTGTGGGTGCTGCCATGCTGACACCACATGACTAGCATTATTCATATTGTAAGAGGCATACATTTTCTGTAAGCTGCTTTGAAACGATATGTATTGTGAAAAGAGCTATGCAAATAAATGTGAATTGAGTTATGCAATTGACAGAGATGCATATAATAATTAAAAGTTTACTTCATAGGCCTACTGTTTTACAAAACAAAAACAGACATATAAAAGTACAAAAGTTATTGAAAGTCCATTATATGTATGCATTTAGAATGTGATAGAGAAAAAAACATACATAAAAATGAACAAAACAAGAAACCAACAAGCACTGCTGGTACGAAACAGCTGCTAAAGAAAAACATATTTTTGTGAAAGATTTTGAAATGGCCATAGTATTATGGGAGTAATAACTGTTTTATGGTGGAAACTGTTGGCATGGTAATACATTTTTGTAAGGGTAGATATACAAGCGCATTACAATTCCGGTTACACTTTATTTTAAGGTGTCTGTGTTACAGTGTATAAATTTAAGTATTAATAATTAACTACACATAGGCCTACTTACTAGGATTGGGGTTTGATTTAGGGTTAGTTGTATGTAATTATGCATGATTTATAGTTCTTACCACAGTAACTAGGCTACATGTAGTATGTGTGTAACAAGGACACGGTAAAATATTAGTGTTACCCAAATTTCCTGCAGATATGGGGCGCTTAAAATAAAATTAGGGGTGTATTAAGCCATCATAACAAAGTAGGTTTCTGGTATTTTGCCATGGAGAAGCTTAAAGAGATTGTTCATTGAAAAAATAGAATTATGTACTTACAGTCATGCTATTCCATAACTCCATGACTTTCTTTTTTCTGTGGAATATAAAATAAGATAGGATGCACGACATATCGGCCACATTATCGATTCTTGAGGCCGGTAAATGATTATTTTTAATGTTATTGTTCTCGGCCTAACAAGAACATTTAGCTGATATCTAAAAGCCAATAAATAATGTATTATTTCCTTCAGCTGAGGCACTTTAGATGTGCACTGTTCAACATGCTTTTAAATTGCTTGAAATATGACTGAAATCACTTTAAAAAAGGAAAATCCAGTTAAAATGCAAAATGTGCAGTGCAACTCTTTCATATCGGCTACACAACATTAAAATAAGAACATCATAATTGTGTTTGTATCTTGACTTTTAATAAGGAGACTTTTTTATTATCAGGCTCTCAAAAATTTTCTAAAATATTTGGATTTAGATTTATCGGCCAATATATCGGTTATCAGCTTTCAAATATAAAGAATTATCGATTCTTACTGGCAAAAATTGTCATATCGGTGCATCCCTAAGATATTTTGATAAATGTCTTGGTGTGTCCCCTCCCCAGATACAAAGGAAGTCAATGGGAATCAAAATAATTTGGTTATTGACATTCTTCAGAATGTCTTCTTTTGTATTTCACATTAGAAAGAAAATGACATGAGACTGAGTAACTAAGTAATGGCAGAATAAAAATTTTTGCATGCACTATCCCTTTAATGTTGTGACTGAGACCCCTCTTTAAAATATATTTCCCTCTTATAGCTCTACGAAAGCCAACTCAAGACCACCCAAAGAGGTTAGCCATGAAACTAGGCCAGTCGAGTTTTTACCCATGAGGTTGCCAGTCTGTGGTGTAATTGAGTCTGTCTTTGCAAATGGCCTGATTTATTTTTTTCTGCTTTCTTTCTGCTGTTGAGATACTACACCCATAATGTCAGTGTAAATATGAATACAACTGAAACCTCAGGTGTCCATGTTGACAGATGGCACTTGTGGGGGCATAACTTTTGCCCTGCTGAATCCTGCCCCTCGACAGAACCTGCTCGCAGTAGGCCGACAGCAAGTTGGCGGAGGGAGCCGGAAGCCCCTAGTGTTCCTGGAGGAAGTCTGTTTCTTTCCTCACAAGCTCCTGTGGAGAGAATGAGTCAGTGTTGTTGAGACAATTAGCCGTCTGCTTCTGATCCAAGACCTGTTTTCATTTCTTTCTCTGGATGGTTGACAGGGATTTGTGAAGAAGATGCGCTGGTTTTAGGTCTGCTCTCAGTGCTCTTGCAGGTCTTCTAAACAAGAGCACACATGTGAAGTGGGACATGTTTCAGCATCTGTTTCTGTCAGGCCTCTTCTGTGGTTAAACACATGAGTTTGTTTTGTAGGTGCTGTTTGGTGGTGGGGATTTGGGAGTCAGTTCACTCCAAATAACACTTCAGGCCTGTTCCTGCAGGTTTTGACTTAACGTTGTTGTAAAGGTTATACATTTAATGATGATTTATTTTCTGTTTTGGCTAGTTTTGGCTAGTTCGCCTTTTAATGCTTAAAGGGATAGTTTATCCAAAAATGATAATTCTGTCAGTATTTACTCACCCTCATGTTGTTCCAACTACGAAAGACCTTCGTTAAGGTCTTAAGATATTAATATTGAAAAGATACGAATTAAGATATTTTTGATGAAATCTGAGAGCTGGATCAGTCCTCCATACTAGTCCATAGGCTTCTTGAGGGATTAAAACTTGCTGGCCTCGAAAAAGTTATTAAAGACATTGTTAAAATAGTCCAAGTGACTACAGTGGCTCAATCTTAACTTTATCGAGCGACTACAACACTTTTTGTGCACAAAAACAAATATAAATAACAACTTTATTTCAACTATTAATTTTTCTTCTCTTTGGGCCTCTAGTTGGTTAAACGTCACACATCAGGCTCACTATTGGCTGACGCTGGTCATGTGTGTGACAGTACAACAGATCGCCAAGAAGAGAAGGAAATGAATATTTGAAATAAAGTCGATTATCTTTGTTTGTTTTGAGAACTGTTCTCGTCGTTTGATAAACTTAAAGAGTAACTAAACACTTAACCAACTTTTTTAGTTAATGTCCATTCTCTGTAAGAATGGATCTTCATTAATACCAGTCATTGATTTAGAGTAACTTTTTGACATTTGTTTATAAAGTGTTCTGTTTCTACAATATATGGTGTAAAAACGTCTTAGTGCTGCCCTCTTCAGGTTGAACGGTGGCTACTGCAGTTGAATTTTCCTATTGGATGTTCCGCACTTCGTGACGTACACAGGTTTCAGCTCACCACGCGAGCTACGCCCTTGGCAGTATAAAAAACATCTTGTGTCATCAAAACCACTGTAGCGAGTCAGGAATTGGAATTGTGAGTATTGAAAACGATCAGGATAGAGTGTTTTAGCATCTATTTCGTCCCCTCTATCTCCGCTGGGGTCTGCCCACTTTTTCAGCATTTTCAAATATTGCCAGTGGGTGGAGTCAGGCTCGGACCAGGTGTTTAGTTACCCTTTAAGATTGAGCCACTGTAGTCACTTGGACTATTTTAACAATGTCTTTAATAACTTTTCGAGGCCAAAAAGTTCAGATCCCTCAAGAAGCCTTTGGACTAGTATGGAGGAGATGATCCAGCTCTCAGATTTCATCAAAAATATCTTAATTCGTTTTCCGAAGATGAACGAAGGTCTTACATGGTTGGAACAACATGAGGTGTGTAAATACTGACAGAATTTTTATTTTTGGGTGAACTAAGCCCTTTAATCCTGTTCTGTACGCACATAATTCAACTACATTCTACAACCGAATTAACTTCCCAAAAAATTCGGTAACATCTTCATTTACAAAAATCACACAGTGTGTACGAGCCGAACTGAACAACTAGTTGTTGATGATGTATTTAAACATCCATCAGAGATCTTTCTCTCTTCTGTATGCACCGTGCAGAGAAACAACTGGGAAAGAGGTTTGACTCATTCGTGTTGCCAGATCTTGTTGGAAACGACACCAAACAAGGAAAATCCCATAACAAACCGAAATAAATAAATCGCAAATAAGACCAAATATTTGTCCCTCACCTTCCTGCTGTTGGAAACTTGGAAGTGAAGACCAGGTGGCTTGGTTTTATCTTTATGAGGGTTCTTTGAGAACACGAGCTGTCGGTAGTTGCAGTCATCAAGTTTGACTGACGAAACTTTACATTGTCGTTTATAAGGGAAGAGATTTACAGAGAGGTGGCATGTAAATAAAGTACAGGAGTCAGCTCGTTATAGCCGTGAACTCATCACATAACAGTGTCATTCAAATGCATAGATTCTAATCCAATCTGCCTGATTATTCAACTACTGGGACAGGTGCTCCAGAGCCATTAAAGCAAAGAGTAAAATTCTCAGTAATCTTGACTCATTTAATTTATAATAGAGAGAAAAGGACTGGCAGGAATCCCATGGTGGAAACTCTGCTTAACAACTGATATCATCATAAAATGTATATATAATGTACAGAACTTTCTCAGTTTATATGCTATTGTATTGGAAACTAAACATTTAAAGGGATAGTTCACTTTGAAATTAATTTTTGATATGTTTTAGCTTACCTCAAGGGCATCCAAGATGTAGGTGTCTTTGTTTCCACAGTATTTTCAATTTTGACATTTTTCAGTCAAACCGTTGTTGTCTATCAGTCATACACTGGAGGCTAAGGGTGTCCACCAAAAAGCATGCACAGAGAAGTCAAAATTAAACATGATTTAAGACTCGTAAATGTAAGTACACATTGATGGCCTTAGACACGAAACGAGCGATTTTATGAGAAAACAAACTCATAAAAGTTGTTTATTTATTTATTCCGATATTTATTTATATCGTTTTTACCTCCTGTAATCACAATGACGTCCAAGTGATCTGAATCAGTTGTGCAGTGTCCAACCAAACCGAACTGAATCAGTTCAATGTTACGCCGGAAGTGGTCGCTTGCGTGTGACGTCACTCAATATTTACACAGAGATTTCGCAAGTTTTACCTTTTACTAAACATATTTAGACATACCGAAATTGTCTTCCATTGCGGTTTCCCGTATATCTAAATATGTTTAGTGAAAGGTAAACTTCCGAAATCTCTGTATAAACAAAGATTGACGTAGGCGCGCAAGCGATCACTTCCAATGCTTGCGCTGACCAAAGCACCCTGTTCTCAGATCAGTTGGATGTGGATATGGTTACACGAGGTAAAAAATATATAAATACTGTTAGTTTTCTCACAAAAACCACTCGTTTCGTGTCTTAGGGCATCAATGTGTACTTACATTTACGAGTCATTAAATAATGTTTAATTTTGACTGCTCTTTGAGGTGGACCCCCTGCACCTCCAGTGTATGACTGACAGACAACAACGGTTTTACCTAAAATTATCAAAATTGAAGATACTTTGGAAACAAAGACACCTACATCTTGGATGCCCTAAAAAGCTAAAACATATCAAAAATTAATTTCAAATTGAACTATCCCTTTAATACACTTGTAATACAACACTGCTTTAATAACTTCATAAAGCTGTTTTATGTGACAAACCCTAAAATGCTTAAATTGAGTGGACATGGCAACACTTCAAGAGAATGTTTCACAAAGCAGCCTTCCAAGCATAAACAAAAAACAACATTTGACGTTTGTTGACAGTGGTTTTGTCAAAATCATAGAATATAACAAAAATTTGGTCACTGTAATATTACTTTGGTCAAAAATAATGGATAACAAACATCAGAACATTGGAATCTTTGCAATTGTGGGAGCGAGTCTTGTTCCACACACACACAGAATAATAATTCAGGGGATTCACTCCTGTATTTAAATGCTGTTTTCACTCCTGAAACTCTACAGTGTGTACTTGGTCTATATCAGGGGTGTTCAATCCTGCTCCTGGAGGGCCACTCTCCTGAAGAGTTTAGCTCCAACCTCAATTAAACACACCTGAACCAGCTGATCAAGCTCTTACAAGTCATACTAAAACGTCCAGGCAGGTGTGTTGAGGCAAGTTAGAACTAAACTCTGCAGGACAATGGCCCTCCAGGACTGAGTGATGTAGCCATCTGATAAAGTTCTCCATACATGATTGGACACAATGTTTGCTTTATTCTTATTCCCAGGAAGCACACCATGTCTGCTATCTGTGGGCCCACAGGCTGAAGAGGTCTGATCGTTCTGAAGAGCTGGGAAGCGAGAGATGGGGAACACGGCCACCAAGTTCCGTAAGGCAATGATCAATGGCGATGAGGTTCTGGCCTATCAGCTCTATGAGGGTAACCCTCAGTTTAAAGAGTCACTAGACCCTAACATCTCATATGGGGAACCAGTACCAACACAACACCCCGCTCCATTATGCTGCCAGACATGCCATGACACGCATTCTCAGGTAAGACATAGTTTCTCCTGTAATATTTTGCATTTTGACATTCTGCTTTGTTTTTATTTATCTTTAGCAGTCATTATGGGCCAATGGCACTGTTTTGGGATCTATTTGGCCTAATGTATTATTTTGAAAAATGTCATTAATTTATTTAAGTACACTTTCATCAATAACTTGAATCTATTTTTTGATGGTCATATTTTCACTTTTTGAATTAAAATTAATTTAAATATTTTTCAGGGGGCATAAAATAAAATGCTTCTGCCAAATACAAGTCATGTGGTCCAACCAACATGAAAACGTTTTACAATAAATAACACCATAAATATAATCATAAAAACCCAAATGACTGTGTGTCAAGGTCAATATGTGTCTTAATATATCTCATAATTTGACCTTTTTATGACAAACCAAGGTCGAGTTCTGGTTGTAAATTTCATAAAATGTCATGTGGCGCAACCACTGAAAGATATAATGATATTTATTAATTAATTTACTTTTTTTCTTGACAAAAATGTATTTATAGTAAAAAAGAAACATGATTAAGACTCAAATTTATTCAAAGTGACCGGAAAATAAATATATTACTTTTTGATAGTTAAACCTTGACATTTTTAGAGTTTGTAACTGTAATTTAACCATATGCAGCCAACCAACCAACATTAATACAGAGGGAACTATATGAAGAATTTGGCATGTTTTAAACCTTTCCATCTTTGCAGACTCTCCTATGTCATTGACCCGCATAACAATTGAATCTGACACACTCGTAGGCGATCTGTCAGGCTCCAGGCGTGATTTTATAAAGGATGATTTTCTTGATTCTTAAATACTTTCATACTGTTAGAAGTACTCAATTCTTGTACAATCAATTTCTGCTGTTTTCCTGTCCAGTTTAAAATGCTTTGGCCTAAAAAGTGAAGAGCCTTAGGGGCCAAGCTTTGAAAGTTATTTTAAGGCAAACCAGCTGTTTCAACTACAAATGGGCTGTAGATTCTAATTTTGAATCAGTTTGTCAGTGTTGCTCAATTTATTATTTTTGGAAAGATACTTGGAAAGCTATATGTTCTATCTGGGGTGGCATGATGTCAAAATTATCATCACCTTATTGTATCGTCAGAATTTTAATATTGACATATCCCTAAAATCTTTTCCTTCAGCGAAACCAATGATTACTAATTTATTTCCCAATATTTAAGCGCATTAGTTTTTACCATTTATGTGCGTCTCATCATGCCATCTTTTCACAGGTCCTTCCTCTTCAGCAAGGATGGGAACCCCAACAAACGTAACGTGCACAATGAGTCCGCACTGCATGTGTTGTGCATGGGACCGCATATCCTGCTATCTGAAGGGGCGCTGCAGCCGCGACTGGCTCGGCCCTATGAAGATGAACGTAGGCGGGCTGAGTGCCTCCAGATGATCCTGAAGTGGACTGGTGCCAAACTGGATCATGGAGAATATGAGAGTGCAGACGTCAGTGCCACTGATAACAAAAAGAACACACCATTACACTATGCCGCTGCCTCAGGGATGAAGACGTGTGTGGAGGTATGTAAAACGCATTGTAGCCTAGGTGCTTGTATTTGTCAAAATGTGCATGTGCACTGACACAAATCATGTATAGTGAATGCCTATATAGAGTATAGGAAACATTTTTTGCACACATCACCTGTCTACACCAAAACAGGTATAGCACGATACTAAGGGTACGTTTACACAAAAACAATGTACTAAAAAAATGTTTCCTTTGCTTTTTTTTGTGTACAGACGACAAAGTTCCCCGTTCACACGGATCTGTGGAAATGATTAAAAACGGTGTGTTATGTTGCCAGGCCAGTAGTTGGCGATGTCATTTTGTAAAGAAAAGCTACTCGCCTATAAACTGAACATGGTATACGAATCACTGTTTTCACAAATTCACGTTTTTGTTGTTTACATGAGGACGATAATGATATAGTTTTCAAAAACCTTCACTTTGAAACACGTTTTCAAAAGTTTGCGTTTTCAGACTCTCAAAACGATTGTCATGTAAATGAACGGCCAAATCGCAAAAAAGGGTTTAATTTTTTAGTTCGTGGAGACATTTTAATCATTCTTGATCTAATATCGCCATGTCACGAATTTAGACTCCTGACCTGGAACATTTGGAAATCATGAATGAATTGTTAACAGTAGAGATGATTAAATCATATTTGCAGAAGCCTAAGAAATCCAGTGTGCATGTTTATTGGGCAACACTTTACAATAAGCTTCAATAAGGTTTATATTAGTTACAGTGGAGAAAATAATTATTAGATCCCCTGCTGATTTTGTAAGTTTGCCTACTTACAAAGAAATGAAGGGTCAATCATTTTTATGTTAGGTCTATTTTAACAGATAGAGACAAAATATCAACCAAAAAATCCATAAACACATTATGTAAAGTTATATATTTGCATTTCAGTGACTGAAATAAGTATTTGATTCCCAAGCAAAACATAATTTAGTACTTGGTGGAGAAAACCTTATTGGAAAGCACAGAGGTAAGGCGTTTCTTGTAGTTGGTCACCAAGTTTGCACACATCTCAGGAGGGATTTTGGTCCATTCCTGTTTACAAATCCTCTCTAAATCCTTGAGGTTTCTTGGCTGTTCCTTTGCCATTCGAAGTTCAGCTCCCTCCACAGATTTTCTATAGGATTAAGGTCCGGAGACTGGCTAGGCCACTCAATGATCTTAATGTGGTGCTTCTTTTTTTAACTTTATTTATTTATGTATTTATTCTTTTTCCTTTTGAAAAAAAAGAGACAAAAAAAAAACAAGCACAACAACATACAGTCGTTAGGTCACCAATACATTCTTACATTATTATTTTTTTTTTATAAAAGTAAATATGTCAGATGGTACATTGGTCAATAAACATGTCATGAAGTCGTAAACACAATCCATTCAGCCTTTGTTGGGGATTCAAATTGTAGCCACTTTTATGTTACAGCTTTCTTGCTGGCTGCTCATAATATCTTTAAAATGTACTTGTCTTTCATCCTCAAATGAGCTGCTAAGTTACTCAGGTAAATTGTAGAAATTGAGCAGTCAATTCTATCACTGAAAATAAAACACATTTCTTGTATTACCTCCTGTCAATGTGACTGAATGGCTGGGCAGCTCCAGAATGCATGAAAATGGCCTTTCCAGCTGTTCCTCACATTCCCTCCAGCATAAGCTGCTTCCAACCGGAGGGACTTTTGCAGTTCCTAGAACCTAACGTTCCTATAACCCTTTTTTTCTTGTGTTCCGACCGGACTAAATTGAGGATTTTTTTAGTTCCTCAGACCGTAGTTCCTATAACTCTTTCAGTACCTAGTCTAGAGCAAGGACTTTTTTAGTTCCATTTCCCTAGGTCTACATTGATTGGATCAACTTATAAGTCATGCCCACTGTCAACACGGAACTTGTAGCGCTCCCTGCCATACGCTGTGTGTTTTTGCAAAACATTACAACGAGGATTAAGACAAACATAGCGCATTCAACCAGCTAATTGCTAATGCTAGCTAAACTCGTTGTTTTATTTGCCTCCTGCGCTCTGCTGTTTTATCTTCTTCCATCATATTACTTAATATCATATTACGCTGGAGCCTTCGTCTTCTGTGTTTCTCTGTACAGAACTCAAGCATAATCTTTAAACCAGTGATCTCAAACTCAATTCCTGGAGGGCCACAGCTCTGCACAGTTTTGCTACAACCCTAATCAAACAGACCTGATCCAGATCCATTCAGCTAATCAAGGTCTTCAGGATTACTAGAAACTTCCTTACAGGTGTGAGTTGGAACTGGTTGGAACTAAACTGTGCAGAGCTGTGGCCCTGCAGGAAATGAGTTTGAGATCCCTGCTTTAAACGCCGCCGTTCGTTCTCCGTTATTATGGTCCCGGCAAGGCAGAACAGGAACATTGCATTAGCCATGCTGGTTTGTTGTTGTTGTATGTGGCCGCGCTCACGCTATAAAGACCATCGCCGTGCTCTGCGTTACCCCTCCTACCAGTTCCTATGGCCACTTGGCCAGTGCGAACGCAAGCAGCAAAACCGAGTTTGGGGGAAAGTAGTTCTTAGAACTGTTTAGAAGTGGACAGTTCCTATAACTATGTTCCTGTAACTACTTGGTCGGAAAGCGGCTATAGACCACTTCCCTTCTCTCAATTCTGAATAGATTTAACTTCGGGGTTACAAAGTATCTAATAAGATTCCACCAACAGAATTCTCTTCACATACCCGAGCTGGTAGAAATCACCTGTACAGAATAGATATTTAGCCAGTCTTCCTTTGAAATACCTAGACCAGATTCTTTTTCCCATTTTAATCTAACCTTATTTGTTGATTGTTTCTTTATGGATTGAATGGCTATATATAGTTTTGAAATAAGTTTCCTATTATATTTATTTTTATACATGTCAATGAACAGATCAATTCAATTGACCTATGGCTAAGCCACGCCCTCAAATGCGATGAGCTAATCACAGTGCGCAGCTAACCCAATACACTCTGACATTCTCTGCTTCCACTTCCATTGAAATGCATTGGAGTTAGTCAGTTTTCATTCGTTTTTTCTTGTTATTTTAAGTTTAAAATGGTCAAACGGTGTGCATGGGGTACATGCAACTGTAACATTATTGTTCCTGAGAGGCTGGGCGACGGTGTGTATTTTTTTACCCTTTCCCAAGCCACATCTCAACCGAGATAAGTGTCTGCTCTGGATAAAGTTATGCGGTAGCTAGACCACAACACCAACTAAACGCGGATAAATTAAACAAGGATGTCTACATCTGATCTAAGTTAAGTCAACAATGTATTTGAACGTTATCTTTAAAATCTCTAACGTAAAATTATTAATATAACCCTCCAATGCATAGTTAATGCCCTTTAGGTGACTTAAAGATAATATATAATTTTTCTGTCTCCAAAAATCAACAATTGCCTCCTGTGTAATGTCTCCTACTGTGACAGCTGCCATAGCGCCCGTGTCGTGTTTGTCCGAGTGAGTGTAGGGGGCGTGGCGTAGCCATAGGTCAATTGGCGTCATGCCTTTCCATGTATTGTATCTTTTATTAAAATAGGTCCTAGTTTGTAGGACGCTCATAGGATGTGCTGGAGCAACTGTACATCCAATGGCGCAGGCTCCTCTGACTTGCGACCAATGATACCACTCTACGCCATTACACATCAGAGCCCGTCAAGGGGGCGAGGCATCAGCCTATATTAGTCCCCGAATTCGCCATTATAGAAGATTTTACTCCTTCAGCGACAAACTACACATCTCTGACTGTTTACTGAGCCTTCACCGTTGAATAAGCCTTTCAGCCTGAGCGAGCCACGAATTCAGCAGATTACGCCTTCTCAGCCGTGTGTCTCCTGAAGCACCTGTGGCTATGCCGGCGATATCCTTTTTACTATTGCTCACCTGAGGCGTTGTTTCAAATGCCTCGTGTTAATCCTGCGCCACGTGTGGATGCAAGCTGCACGAGGCCAACCAACACGCGAGCTGCATTTCATGCCTGGTCACGCATTTGCCGGACCACCCTCAAAGAAGCCAACAAAACTTCCCACAGCCCCCTGTTCAGTTCAGGCAGCTGGGGATTTTATTATTGTAAACAGGCCTGCAGCAGTGAGGACGTGTTTGCAAACAAACACCGTTTTCATGGCAACCCAAATAAAGCACAAAAAGAGCATGTTTCACAAGCACAACACATGGGTTCATGATCCCCTCCAATAGGCGGCCTCTCCCTGTTGTAACACTGTCTTCCCCACACACAAATGCCTGTACAGTCAGTCAAACACTCAATGTATGAACAAATCACATTGTAAGGGTTTCAGGTCCCCCATGTTAGGCGGCCCGTCCCAGTCAGTGTGTCAGTCCCTTGCCACACGGATTCTAGTCTGGCAAGCTATCCCTGATGTGTCAAGTTGGGTCATAAACACTATTAAGCGACTCGATCCAATTCGCTTGCAGACCCCAAAGTTTCAGATACAGATATGCTCTCACGGGGCAACACTCCCTCTGCGAGTGGTCCCTGAACCCACAGATGGTCAGTCTTATATGGGATGCCGAAATCGACCTGTTCACCTTGAAAAACAACACCCACTCACCCAAGAACACAAAATGTTCTTCTTGAAGGACAGGTATGCATTGGCCCACCCTGTATGCTTCACCGTCTCGATGATTCCATCTCGATGATACCGTCTCGAATGATTCTACAAGTCATCAAACGGGTCAGAGAGTGTGAGTGCCCAGTCCTTCTGGTGGCTCCTCTTTGGAAATCCAGGCTGTGGTTTCCGGAGGTGGTTCAGTTATCGCAAACAGCCCCATGGCCTGTCGTGATGAGGAAAGATTTTGTTGTGGCATCCGTGGCACGACCTATGGGCCATCCATGTCTGGCCCTTAAATGTGTATCCGGGTCTCCTTCCTATGAAGGTGTTGGAAACTATATCTGAAGCTAGGGCCCTGTCAATTCTGTGCCTTTATACTTTGAAATGAGTGGGTTTTTCCAGCTGATGCTCGAAAAACCATTTAGACCCAGAGTCATGTGAGATCAGTAGTTCTCTCATTCCTACTGGAGCTGTTGGGGCGGTTGCTCCCCGTCCATGCTCAAAGTGTATGTGTCAGCCATTGCAACACACCATGTTCTGGTGGCTGGCCAGTCACTACCTGGTCATGAGATTTCTGAAGGGTACTAGGAGAATTAACCCCTCCAGACCTCCCTCTGTGCCACCATGGGACCTCTCCACGGTCCTAGGGGCTTTGAGGGGTCCACCTTTTGAACCGCTCCAGTCGATTGATCTTAAACCTCTCTTGCTGAAGACTGCTCTCCTGTTGGCATTGACCTCTATCAAGCGAGTTGGAGATCTGCAGGCTCTCTCTGTGAACCTGGCATGTCTGGAATTTGGTCCTGAGAGACTCCATAGTCATCTTCAAGCCCAGGCGTGGTTATGTACCCAAAGTTCTCTCTACACCGTTCAGAGCACAGGTGGTGATATTATTAGCCCTTTCCCCTTCACAGAGGATGGGAGGTCAATCTCTTCCGCCCTGTTAGGGCACTGCGAATCAATCTGGAGCGTTCTGCGTCGTTTAGGCAATCAGAACAGCTTTTTCTCTGCTTTGGGAACTACTGGTCTGGTTTATACATAATTACGTGGGTTATGGCTTGTTACTCAGGGATCCTGAGTTGCAGTGGCAACCAGTTATTCGATGCAGCGTTTTACATAGTGTTCCCACTGAGTATAGCTACGCAATACAAAGTGACCGTTCGAAAGGAAACTGCTTGGTTACTCGCACCTCAGTTCCCTGAGTTAGGGAACGAAGTATTGCATAGCCGGCTGCACTCTTTTAACTGGATAGGTGTACGCTTCAGTTGTAAACCTGCTATAATGGCAAATTTGGGACTAATATAGGCTGAACCATTTTTATCAGAGATCTCATGAACCACTTATTTGTTGGCTTGGCAGTATGGTCATTCTCATGTTGAACGACCCATCTTCGGTCTCCTTGCCGAGGGAGGGAGTTTCTACATGGTTTCTGTCCATTGGCCACTCAATACGGTGAAGTTGTCCTGTACCCTTTGCAGAGAAACAGCCCAAGAGCATAAAGTTTCCACCTCAGTGCTTGACTGTAGGGATGGTGTTCTTGGGGTCATAGTAAGCATTTCTTTCCCTCCAAACACGGCAAGTTGAGTTGATGCCAAATACTCAGTTTTTGTCTCATCTGACCACAGCACTTTCTCCCAAGCCTTCTTTAAATCATTAGATGTTTATTGGCAAACTTTAGACAGGCTTCTGACCTCTTGAGCTGTGGTACTTTGCGGGTGTGGCTCGATATCAATTAATTGCGGTGTATGTTTTTATTACAGTCTATAGGAATACCAGACTTGCATTTCACTGCTTGTTGTATGAACTATAAATAAACTTTGAACTTGAACCAGTGTGTTACCACTGGTTTGCTTGGTGACTGTGATCCCAACTGCCTTAAACATTAACAAGCTCCTCCAGTGTAGTTCTGGGCTGATCCCTCATCTTTCTCATTATCATCCGTACCCCATGAGGCAAGATCTTGCATGGAGCTACTGACCAAGGGTGATTGATGGGTATTATGTATTTCTTATTTTTCTGTATTGTATTTCCGAATAATGGCACCAACAGCTGTCTCCTTTTCACCAAGCTTCTTACTGATGGTCTTGTAGCCCATTCCAGTCTTAGTGTAGGTCTACAATCTGGTCCCTGACACTCTTTGGTCTCGCCAATGGTGGTGGAGACGTTGTAATGGAAGATACAGATTCTGTGGACAGCTGTCTTTTATACACACAACGAGCTGACATTAGGAGTACTTTCTTAGCACATAACCAATTTGTGGGGGTTGTTAGGGAAATACTTATTTCACTCGATCAAATGCTAATCAATTTATAACCTTTATATAGTGTGTTTTTTTTCCTGGATTGTTTCATTGATATTCTGTTTCTATCAGTTAAAATAAACCTACAATAAAAAGACATTTCTATGTTAAGTGGGCAAACTTAATTTCTATGTAAGTGGGCAAACTTCATCAAGCAAAATCATCAGGGCATTAAATCATTATCTTCTCCACTGTAATGTATTTGGTATCAAGCTAACATTGAACATCCGTTTTTTTTAAAGCTAATGTTACATAATAAATATAGTACACAATATAATACACAATATGTTTTTTTTGCCACAAAATTATGTTTTATTATGTATGGAAAGCACATAATTTTCTTTCTTTTTCTTCCACTCAAACACACTCATACAGTATGGACACACACTCTTACAGAAACGTGTAATCAGTGCTGATCTGAAGATTTTATCAGTAAAATAATTTAACAACTCAAAAGCTACATACATTTTTCTCTAGCGAGATCATAACTGCCCTGTTCTTGGAGCAGATAAACTTACAGTTTCATTTACTAGAGATGCTGCCTCCGATTACTAGTATACTAGTAGTTTTAAAATAAGATTGGGATTTGGGATTAGATGTGTAAGAAAGAAACCCTGCACACAAGAGCTTTTTAAAGACAAAAACCTGACAAATACATCATTTTTGCATCATTTTAACAAATGAGACATTATTATTAAATGTTTCCACACATAATTGTAAAATCTAACCCTTTTGTTTTTTCAAACTTCCACAGTTTTTTACCCGAATTCAAATACACAAAATTCTTCCACATCCCCATTTCATGAAAAGGAAATGTTGATATTCATGCATTAAATGAACAGTGTGTTTTCATAGATCCAGGAACATATTATTCCTCGTATCATGACCTCTTAAGTCTATTGAACTGTATATTAATAGTGTTTCCCTCCTGACCCCTCTGTAGTTTCTGGTGAAGCGTGGTGGAGACCTGTTTGCGGAGAATGAGAACAAGGAGACCCCATGTGACTGTGCAGAAAGGCAGCATCATAAGGAGCTTGCGCTCAGTCTGGAGTCTCAGATGGTCTTCTCCACTGACCCCCATGCCGAAGATATTGAGGCAGAGTATGCAGCCTTAGACCGCAGGGAGGTGAGCTCTGAAAATAAACTCTGGAATTTCTGGACATTAACATTGGCCTCAAGCCCCGATGTCCTGATGAACAATAAATAGTTTAGAACAAAATATAAGAGCTTATTGCAGATGACTGAATAGTGATTTCGCTATGACTTAATGATTAACATTTAACTCGGTCTGTTTTTCAGTTTTATGAAGGTTTGAGAGTGCAAGATCTCAGAAGACTGAAGGACATGCTGATAGTGGAGACGGCAGACATGCTTCAAGCTCCTCTCTTCACCGCTGAGGCTCTTCTTCGTGCTCAGCGGTACGATTGTGTCACAAGATATTTTGCCTCCATTGTCATGTCCAAATTTAACTATGTTATGTGTTGAAAGAACTACAAATAGCTTAAAATTGGAGGGCAACCCTCTACAATGCAATTGTATGATTTCACTCGCATGATGTGATTGTAAGAGGCAAAAAAAATAAGTGTAGCTCAGATATAATTTCATTGCCTTCTGAGTTTTATGCACCATCACTTGCTTGATGCTTGATGCCCTCTGTCGCCTTCTCACACTTGGGACTCACCGTGAGAGAAAGTGAGAGGCTTACACTTGCCATGTAAGACTTGAAAATTGATAATTTTCAAGTTTTTAAGTCTTGCCAATTTTAAAAAAAAAAAATTATTGCATTTTTAGAACTTTTCAACAACAATTTCCATTTATTTATATATAAAAATAAACACAGCTCAGAGAGTACAAACTTCCATTTGCAAACTATTAGCTCACATTATAGATAAACAAAGTGGCCATCAGTAAAATCCAAACAACAACGTCTTGCTAAATTAAACATTCATGCGCAAGGACATGAAAGAGAACTAATTTTTTTACCCGCTCGCTGTGAAAAGTTCTGTGTTGGCACACATTTGAAGCGCTCGCTGAGAAAGCCATGTCTGACAGCACATGAATACTGATTTGAGTTCATATCATCTTGCGCTTGAATGGACAATTTCAAAATCCCCATCTTGGTGAGTATTCTAGTAAACATAGCTGTTTATGTCTTAAGTCAATGTAAACAGTTCAGAAGACAATGCATGTGTAATAGTATCAGTATATTGGGTTCGTTCACCATCTTAAAGTGACAGCAGCCTAATATTCATGCTGCTGTCACTTAAAGATGGTGCACAGATCCAATATGTTGTTTCAAACCTCATGTAGTTTCAAACAGAAAACAAAGGAAGATATTTCGAAGCATGTCAGTTACCAGACAGTTGATGGACCCCTTGACTTAATGACATTTAAAGGGATAGTTCACTTTGAAATGAATTTTTGGTATGTTTTAGCTTACCTCAAGGGCATTCAGAGATGTAGGAGTCTTTGTTTCCGCTGTAGTTTAAATTTTTTATATTTTTAGGTCAAAACGTTCTTGTCTGTCAGTCACCACCTCAAAGAGCGTGCACAGAGAAGTCCAAATTAAACATGATTTTATGACTCGTCGTAATTGTAAGTACACATTGATGGCCTAAGACACGAAAAGAGCGGTTTGTGTGAGAAAACTAACAGTATTTATTAGGGGTGTAAAGGTACACAAAAATCACGGTTCGGTGTCGGTACCTCGGTTTTAAAGTCACGGTTCGGTACGTTTTCGATACACAGCAGAAATGCCAGAGAAAGAAGAAATGCCAGAGAAATTTCCTATTTGTTTAAAGAAAAAATTTTAAATAAGTGTGAGTTTTCCTAGATCTTGAAACTTTCAGGTTTATAAATGGGGGTCATCTTTGAAGGATGAACAAATAATGTTTTGGTCATCACATTAAAAATAACATTTAAATATATATTTATTTATATAATATTTGAATTTTGAAGTGCTAGAAAAAGATGTGTGAAGTACTTGAAAGCATTTCACCATTCCAGCCAAACTGGTTCCAGTTAGTGTTACTATATTATATCCAGGGTGAATGTTACTAGTCTGTGGACGTAAAGTATTACTAGTTCATTCACGGCACAATGTTTCTCCTGGTTTCCATGACAGCGCTGTTTGAACTAATAGAGATCTACGGTTATTAACGGAGAAATGTGAATGCATCTCACTAGATCTCGCAGCGATGTTATTACCTCAGTGGCGAATTCAAATGTTTTCTTTACCGGATCTCTTAGCGCTGTGGTCAAAAGACGTCCCAAGACGTCAGTTACGATCAGCGATCGGCTCGCGCTGCACAGATGTTGCTGGTCTGAACTGATAAACCCTCTGTGAAGCACATAATGAGAAGCGCAGTTTCGTTCTGCTTTCATTCGCTTGCCTTAATGCCTTTTGATGTTGCGCAAACGTTGCGTTGGCCGCGCCAGCATGAATTTTGCCGGCAGGAAAAATTATCCAAGCAATCGTTCGGTTTGTATGCCTACCCGAACCGGAAGCCTCTGAACCGAACCGGTTCAATACAAATACATTTACCGTTACCCTAGTATTTATATCGTTTTACCTCTTGTAACCACAGCCACGTCCAAGTGATCTGAGGGCGAGGGCGCTTCGGTCTGCGCAAGCGCCGGAAGTGACCTCTCGCGCGTGTACGTCACTCATTGTTTATTTAGAGGAAATCGCAATGGAAGATTCTGCAATCGCGCAAGAGATCACTTCCGGCGCTTGCGCAGAGCCGAAGCGCCCGTTCCCTCGGATCACTTGGACGTGGCTGTGGTTTCAAGAGGTAAAACGATATAAATACCGTTAGTTTTCTCACACAAACAGTTTGACGTAAAAGAAATCAAAATTGAAAAAACTGTGTAAACAAAGACACCTACATCTTGGATGCCTTTGAGGTAAGCTAAAACATACAAAAAAATAACTATCGCTTTAAGCATTTTTCGATCTTTTCACTCAAAACCCGCTTGACTAAGAACTGATGGGCCATGTAATTTGGATTGAATGGATGCTGACTTTTATGTAACAATCAAAACTTGCAAGGGGCAAGAAAATTGTAGAACTTTGTGTGGGCTGGCCGTTTGAATTCTGTGTAAATATGTAGGCATATATTGAGTGCTGGTCTACTTATTAGGTTCATTCTGATGCTATCCTTCCAGTTCCTAACTCATGAAAAATATTGCTTCAGGTGCATTTGAAAAGGATATGGTATTGTCCCTGGATATGTTTAAAAAACTGTAAGGTATTTGCTGTACAGCAAATCTAAAAAGCATTTGTAACCTAAGAGCAGACCAAGATTCTTTCTCCTTAATTTTTCAAGAGCACTCATGTTTCGGGCTGCTAAACTCTCTGGCACAAGACTCATAATTGGATCAGTGCTTTCTTTAATAATCTCCAATTATGTGAGCAAGCTGTCTAGCAGGCCTTGTTCCAGATGACTAGAACCCATGGGAGAAAAGGGCACAGCTCTGATTTGTGTGCGCTGCTATTATTGCCACAGTCTCTCTTGAGACCACCAGCTGAGGCTTTAATAGTCTCACCTTCTTTTAATCTTAAACCCAAATTCACAGTTTTGACTCCTAAAACTATGATACTAAACACATTAGAGTACAAACAATTGGGCTTGCTGATGTAATGCATTTTGAGGGTTTTATCATTTGGGAAAATCTTGCTTCTTTCTTTGGAAATAAGTTTTATTTGGTTGTAATTATTTGTTTAGCCTTGGACTATGGACTGTGTTATCTGTCTTTTTCTGTCTGGAATGTCTCCAGGATTTCCTCTGAGAAGTGGCATTTCTTATCTATTCATACCCTAGTGCTCTTCATTGATGCTGACCAATAATTTAATTCATAGATATCAAAGTATATGTCCTTTTTTATATGCCACCACTGTTCCATTGTGTAGCCTTGAACAAGAGGAACTTTTGTTCTGTTAGCAGAAAACTGGAGCTTGGAGCTAGTTCAAAACTCTTGTTTAAAAAAAAAGAAAAAGAAAAAAGGAATTTTAAGTCTTTGTGCCCTTATGACGCATTTTATTCGTTTTTTTTAATTGTCTTATTCTTAGTCCTGTGTCCAATGCCATTTTTTTTTGTTTTTTGTTTAATCAAGTTTTAGATGACTTTCCCTCTAGTTTCACATACAAGGTTTAAACCTAGTTCCAGACAAAAAAAATAAAAAAATAAAAAAAAATGCATGTTTGAGCTGTTTTAACTGAAAGCAATTTGTACTGACATATCTTAAAATATGTCAATTGTCTCACAATGCATATTTTGTAAGGCACGGTTTAAAAAAGCTACTTAAATGTCTTAATTGAAATAAGATCTCATCCTGGCTTAATCTAAGCCCTGTCTGTAAAAACAGGCCTAAAAGTCTGGGTACTATTTTAGTCTAGTTTTAGTCAATGAAAACTTTAGTCATGCTTTATAACGGTTAAACTGATAATAACTAGTTTGCTCCAAATTGATTACTGATCATGTCATTTTTTCAATTTCTTTTCTTATTTCATCAGAATTATTGCACTTTCATTTACAAGCACAAATCAACTCATAAGTGTGATTTATTTGTCTTATATACTAAAGTTTCCTGGTTTATAATATTATCATATAAATTAACATTCTATCAAAGTTATGAAGACTGGTGAAACTTCTCTCAAAAAGCTAAAACACTGAATTTCCTAATTGTAACACAAATTCCGTTCATGTTTTTCAGTTAAAACAACAGCAAAATCTCTGTCATGCCGAGATTTCATAAGCAGCTTTATTCTACAACCAGAATTGCAAACAATATGGTTTATATTTGGATTTATTACAGTTCATCACTAAGAAGGTTTGAATGCAGGTTTAGTTTTTTTTTATTTTATTTGAGCAGAATATATCTTTAATAAGATTTACTAGCTAGTAGCCTGCTTCATCTCCTTTTTGTTCCTCACATGTGGGAGTATACCAACCATGACTGGGAGGTTTAATTGGATGACAATCAAGTCTTCTCATATCCAGTGGGAAAACAATCTACTAAACATCTGGGGTTTTTTCCCACAGTCAGAGTAACAGCCTTGTTGAAATGGTTGAATTATTTGTAAATTGCAGCTGATTCAAAACATTTGAAATGTGAAAGAATTAGGGCTGTCAAATGATTAATCGTGATAAATCTCATCCAAAATAAAAGTATATGTGGGTGCACTGTGTACAATTATTTTGTATATATATATATATACACACACACACACACACACACACACATACACATGCATGTATATTTAAGAAAAAATATTATTTATATAAAATATTTATATTTATAAATAATATCATTTCTATATAAATCTATATACAGTATATACATGAAAATATTTCTTAAATATATACAAGCATGTGTGTGTATATATATATATATATATTTAATTATACGCAGTGCACCCACATATATTATGTAAACACAAACTTTTATTTTGGATGCGATTAATCGTTTGACAGCCCTAGAAAGAATCAATGCATATTTTTAGAATTGGTGTGACTCTTCCAATTGTTGTTTTTTGCCAAGCACACTGACCCAAGTATGCCTTTGAAATCTAGACTGGGACAGGGAGAAACTCCTGGAAGCTTGGATGTCTAATGCTGAAGACTGCTGCCAGCGCTCAGGTGTTCAGATGCCCACTCCCCCGCCTAGAGGCTACAACACCTGGGACACCCTGCCTTCACCCCGTACGCCTCGCACCACCCGCTCATCCATCACCTCTCCGGACGAGATCAGCCTGACCCCTGCTGATGACGATCGCTCCCTGGTGAGGGATCAGATTTGGTTCTATATTAGTAATATTTGTAGTTAAAGGAGTAGTTCACTTTTCAAAAAAACTTTTGCTGAAAATGTACTCACCCCCATGTCATCCAAGATGTCCATGTCTTTCATTCTTCAGTTGAAAAGAAATTAAGGTTTTTGATGAAAACATTCCAGCATTTTTCTCTATATAATGCACTTCAGTGGGAACCAAACGGTTCAAGGTGCAAAAGACACTTTCAGTGCAAACTACAAACTGTTCAAAGGGCTTTAAATGATTCCAGACGATGAATAAGGGTCTTATCAAAACGATCGCTCATTTAAAAAAAACAAAGTTTAAGTTTTATAAGCTCAAATGCTCGCCTTGCTCTGTTCTGTGATGCACGTTCGTGACTCTCCTGTTTGAACTCAAAATGAACAAATCTTTTTCCGAGTCAGTTCGTTCGTTCATTCATATTCAAAATGGTAGAGAAGCGCTGCTTTATTTACAGTTTGTTTATTCACATTCCTAGTTCATGTTTACTTTTTAAATTAACGTACATGCTAATTGGTTGTTGGCTGTAGTTTTTGAAGTGTGTTCAAGTACAACTTTTTTGCCCAGACACCGTTGACGTGAGCCGTCACAACCATCGGCCGCTAGTTCTTTACCTAGATTTGGTGTGTACCAGCCTTAAAATGACAAAATGGTTTTTCTTACATTTACTTTCCAACATATCACCCAGGATTATCTATATTTTTCAGAAGACCTTAAAAATGCTTTGTGAAGTGAGCTTGGTTCACGAGCGAACAATCAGTTCTTTGACGTTTCAATAAAGAAGACATTGTAGTCTAAAAGCGGGTTCCTTTCAGTGCATTATCACCACTTTCACAAAGCCAGTGAAAGCCTACACCAGAAATTAACTTGGTATTCACTGAATAGGTATGAAGAGTTCGGCTAAATTTCTTGAATAGTGCAGTTTGTCATGAGATAAATCGACTAAATGTGATTTTATCAAACGTTTATTATTCTAAACCATTTTATATTGCTTCATCTATGTATTATGTATTTTAATGTCTAGGTATACATTCGATTTGCTCTTACTAAGGATGTTTTGTTCTCTGCTGTCAGTGCGGTATTTGTATGTGCGCAGCCTCCATGTTTGAGGAGCCTGTTGATATCCCATGTGGTCACGAGTTCTGCAGAGCATGCTGGGAAAGGTGAGTGTTTTCTTAATTAGAGCCTTTCAGCATTTTAGTCACATTACGGTCACTGTCAATTCTCACTACTGCACTAATATCATGTAACAATCATATGTACGTTGTCCTTTGCAGTTTTCTGAATCTGAAGATCCAGGAGGGGGAGGCCCATAATATCTTCTGTCCAGCCTATGACTGCTTCCAGCTGGTTCCTGTTGAGGTTATTGAGAGCATTGTGTCAAGAGAGATGGACAAACGTTATCTGCAGTTTGACATCAAGGTATACTTGGTCTGAATCATGTGGATAGATATCATTGTAATCATATTATTTTGTGAAATCGTGAGTTAAACATGAGGAGAAATTAAGAAAACCAGCTGTCAGTTAGCATTCGGCCAGAGTTTTGATTAAAACCCTGTGATTCTGCCTTCATAGGTGGTTATCCAGTCTCACAGATCAGTTCTCAGTGGAGTTGTATGGTTTTAATGTTAATGTGAAGTCAGTTCGGAACGGTGGAACATTGAAATGGGAGCTGAGAGGATTGAAGTAACTGTAACAATGACAGCTCTCCTCTGAAAATGTCTGAGAATGACACTTCTCTCGCTGGGGAGTCCCAAGCCTTTCATTATGTTGCCATGGTGATGTTGACTCTTCCACAGGGGTGTCTGTGCTCTTGCTGCCATTTTCAGGGTCAGAGTGTACTGACAGACTTCTGGAGCAGTGGGTAAAAATTAACTTGCATCCCGGCATCATAACAAGACTCAGCAAATTAGTTGAACCTTAGAGTACAACATAGTTTAGTTCAGTTCACAAAAATTTAAGGCAAATTCTCAACTTCACATGACTAAAATAAGTTGATCCTATTTTATGTAGTTTATATTTGTATTAAAGGGGAGGTTAACTGCTTTTTTTTCTTTGCATGAGTGTGTTTATGGGGTGCAATATAACATGTATTCGTGGTTTTTGTTTTTTAAAAAGTCTTATTTTTCATAAACTTCACCTTTATTGTAAGCCGCGCTCTCCTCTGTCCTCTGAACGAACGGTTGACTTCCTGATTCTATGAAAACACTCCCTCAGAAACAGGCAGTGGGCTCAGATTGGTTAGTTTGGGCTGGTGTGTTGTGATTGGCTAAACTGTCGCTCATGTTGTCCAGAAAGTTAACGGCCATTACCTTTACGGGCGAAACCTGCCTGCGCTCCGGTCCATGTAAATAATGGTGTCGAACTGCAGTTCAGTTTGAGGCAGAATCAGACCGAGAAAGCGGCGATGAAGAGAGGCAAGCAGAACCTCACCACACACGGCTCTTACTAAACGTTTCTGAATGATAATTTGCTACATTTTTTAACTTTATGCATGTTTAACACAATAGCATCTGACTGGCAACAATAGCAACTGACTGGCTACTAATATACTCAAACAGCGTTGGCATTCAGTTTACGTTCTTGATCAAATCGAAACGATATCTCTGCTTACAATGAACTTTCAGCGCTGCAACTTTGCAGACACTGTTCATGCACCAACAGCAACATTACACACTATTTAAAATCAAAAAAGTGAAATCGCAATCAACCCCCCCTTTAAGAGTTCTGTTGGAGTCTGAGGGAAGAGTCTGGTCCCTGTAAAATTAAAAAAAAAAAAAAACACGAAACAACTGTAAACATGCTGATATCAAGATAAACTATAGGCTGCACGATTCTGGGAATACATTTAAGATTTTTTTCTGGTTAAAATTGTGATTTAAAAATTTCAAAATATATACACACACATATACTGTATATTAATATTATTATTATTTTTAAGATTTATTTTTGGATTTATGCCTTTAGACTGTACAGCTGGAGAGAGGACAGGAAGTGAAGTGGGCGAGAGAGGGGGCGGGATCAGGGAAAGGACCACGAGCCGGGCACTTGAAATCTGGTTGCTCAAAGTGCAACCACGCTACATGTCAGAGTTCTACCTGTGATGCCATCACCTCCTACAAATTTTTATTTATATTAATCTGCAGCTGTTTAGCTTGGATATTTGCAAGATTTTTATCTCATCTAGCTTTGTATCTCATAATTTGCCATATTTATATATTATTACTCATTATGCAAACATATTTGACTGCTCAATAATGCTGCATCGGAATCAGAGAATTGCAGAGAGCCACGTTATAAATGAATAAGGAAATGTTATATGTTTTAAATGACTCCTTTACTTGCACTCTCCTCGCTCCTTATTTTTACTTCTTCTCCATCAGGCATTTGTTGAGAATAATCCTGCCATCCGGTGGTGCCCGCGGGCTGGCTGTGATAGAGCGGTGCGATTGGCCGGGCAGGGACCAGGTGGCAGCACCTCTGACCCGCTCAGTTTTCCTCGCCTCCAGGCCCCTGCGGTGGACTGTGGAAAAGGCCATCTCTTCTGCTGGTCAGTGCCAGTCACTGATACAAATCTTTTAACCCATAGTTCCAGAAGATTGAATTTATGATTCAATGATTTATGATTTATAGGGCTCTTATTCAAGAATGCGTGTTTGTATGTATGTTATGCCCGCAGTGATCTCTCAGCCGATGCAGCTGGCTGTGTTTCTCTTCCCCACAGCTCCTGGTCCTTATGTCCCCAACACACACACAGATAGACACATACACACCCACACAGTGGGCTCGTACCTCATCACTGCCTGTGCCAGATCTGAGCATTATATTTGAGTCAAAACACACTCCTCCCTTTCTCATACACAAGCATGTTATCTGTCTGAGTGAATATGGCTTGAATCTAATATGGAAGAGCATTCCCTAGGCTGAAGCTGGCATTTGAAGGCATTTGCGGTCTGCCAATGTTGTTTAATAGCAGTGGTTCTCAACTTGTGGTTCTGTTCTGTTCTGTTGTGTTCAGAGTGGCTCGTGGATCAGAGGAAAAAACAGTTCTAAATGTTAAACTTGAACATATCAGTCTCCTGAAATTGGAGGGTAAAGATCAAAAACTGTTATTTTATAGCATGTTAATATGTTAGCACAGATTAATCTTTTGCTCATGTTTGGCACTGATTTATCCCTAAAAAGCCATTCCTCTAACAACTCAAATGCATAGAAAAGAAATAAGATTTTCACTAGAAATGGAATTTCCCTCATTCTTGGGCCCAACATCATGCTGGTGTTTCTCTTCACAGGGAGTGCCAAGGAGAGGCTCATGAACCATGTGACTGCCAAACATGGAAGATGTGGCTTCAGAAAGTCTCTGACATGAAACCAGAAGAATGTAAGCATTTCCTGTATACTTTGCAGTAACCACCTAGATACATTTTCCGAAGTGCTGTTAATACCTGTCCAAAAATGGTTTTGGACCTGCAGCGTCTTTATTTCTGGCTTTTTCCATTTCAGTGGCAGGTGTAAGTGAGGCGTATGAAGATGCTGCCAACTGCCTGTGGTTACTCACCAACTCCAAATCTTGTGCCAACTGCAAATCTCCCATTCAGAAGAATGAAGGCTGTAACCACATGCAATGTGCCAAGGTTATTTGTGTAATAACAATAATAGGATTTATTTATATACCAGGTCAAGTATAGGGCGGAGACATGGAGTTGGTGTGAAATCTGGAAGTGAACAAAGGGTCAAACATGATACCAATGAATTTTAAAAGGTGCTCTAAAAAATGATTCCCTGGGGCTGCTGACTCGAAAATGAGAAGGAGGGTGTGTATCAGAACAAGTGGTAAAAAAACCCATTCAGCAAAGCAACATGATGGCTTTTGATTTGACAAATAGAAAGTTTATAGATTATGAAAAGTAAAGGGCCAAGAACAGAACCTTGGGGGACACATTGACTTAACCACCTTGGTTATGTTTCTCGGTAGAGATGAAATATTATCTTCCAGTTGGAAGTAAACCTGGAGGGAATTGTGCAGACATGGCTGTGAGCCAAGAAAAGTGTAAATCAAGAAGACCAAAAAAAGTGGAACTTTGGATGAAAACCTGATTGGAAGGATTATTTAAAAGCGCTGAATGTAAGCTTTGCCGCTTATCATTATGGTCTTTCATTTTATATCATAATTGAACATTGTTGTAAAGATTAAGATTTGTTTCTAAAGGTTCTGCCTCTGCAACAGCAGGTTGACGTCTGAATCATTTTAAGAATAATAGATCTTGATGAATCTCTTTGATTAAAGAACAAGAAATGCATATATGTGCATTAGGATGTAATGCCTTACTGCAAATTCAATCTTGATCTTCCTGCAACAAGGTTACTAAACAGAGACTTTGCAAATACTAGCACTCCAAAAATAAAAAGTGAGAGAGATAGTCTCCTGACCAACACAAATAATCCCTGCTGTCAGAATCCCACAACTTCCAGTGTGCCTCCAGCTAGACTGATAAATGCATTTGCTAGTGACATAATGAAAGTTGACTTATGGTTTATTTTAGCATAGGTGTTATTAATAAAGAATGTTTGTGTGTCTGTATAGTGCAAGTATGATTTCTGCTGGATCTGTCTGGAAGAATGGAAAAAACACAGTTCCTCTACAGGAGGATATTACCGTTGCACACGCTATGAGGTCATTCAGCAGGTGGAGGAGCAGTCTAAAGAGATGACCGTTGAGGTACACATTAGTTACTCATGGTGCACATGCTTTTTAATTTAGTTCTATACATTTAAAGCACCACACAGATGTAAAGGGCATATATATATATATATATATATATACACACACACTACCGGTCAAAAGTTTGAGGTCTGTAAGATTTTTTTATGTTTTTAAAAGAAGTCTCTTCTGCTCACCAAGGCTGCAAATTTTTGATAAAAAAAATACACAAAAAACAGAGTAATATTGTGAAATATTATGACAATTTAAAATGACTTTTTTTATGTTATTAAAATGTAATTTATTCCTCTGAAAAAAAGCTGAATTTTCAGCATCATTACTCCAGTCTCCAGTGTCACATGATCCTTCACAAATCACTCTAATATGATGATTTTATGCTCCAAAAACATGTATGATTATTATCCATGTTGAAAACAGTTTTTTACATTTTATTTCAGGATTCTTTGATGAATAGAAAGTTCAAAAGAACAGCTTTTATCTGAAATGGAAAGCTTTTGTTACATTAAACACTACCCTTTAAAAAGTTTGGGGTCAGTAAGAATTTGTATTTTATTTTTGGGGGAAATAAATAAGAAATCAATACTTCTATTCATCAAGGATGAGTTACATTGATCAAAAGTTACAGTAAAGACATTTATAATGTTAGAAAAGATTCTAATTAAATAAATGCTGTCTTTGAACTTTCTATTCATCAAAAAATCCTGAAATAAAAATGTAAAAAAACTGTTTTAGACATGGATAATAATCATACATGTTTTTGGAGCATAAAATCATAATATTTGAGTGATTTGTGAAGGATCATGTGACACTGAAGACTGGAGTAATGATGCTGAAAATTCAGCTTTTTTTCAGAGGAATAAATTACATTTTAATATATATTAACATAAAAAAGTCATTTTAAATTGTCATAATATTTCACCATATTACTGTGTTTTTTGTGTATTTTTTATAAAAAATTGCAGCCTTGGTGAGCAGAAGAGACTTCTTTTAAAAACATAAAAAATCTTACCGACCTTAAACTTTTGACCAGTAGTAAGTCACATATACACTCACCGGCCACTTTATTAGGTACCCCATGCTAGTAACGGGTTGGACCCCTTTTGCCTTCAGAACTGCCTCAATTCTTCGTGGCATAGATTCAACAAGGTGCTGGAAGCATTCCTCAGGGAGTTTGGTCCATATTGACATGATGGCATCACACAGTTGCCGCAGATTTGTCGGCTGCACATCCATGATGCGAATCTCCCGTTCCACCACATCCCAAAGATGCTCTATTGGATTGAGATCTGGTGACTGTGGAGGCCATTTGAGTACAGCGAACTCATTGTCATGTTCAAGAAACCAGTCTGAGATGATTCCAGCTTTATGACAAGGCGCATTATCCTGCTGAAAGTAGCCATCAGAAGTTGGGTACATTGTGGTCATAAAGGGATGGACATGGTCAGCAACAATACTCAGGTAGTCTGTGGCGTTGGACGATGCTCAATTGGTACCAAGGGGCCCAAAGAGTGCCAAGAAAATATTCCCCACACCATGACACCACCACCACCAGCCTGAACCGTTGATACAAGGCAGGATGGATCCATGCTTTCATGTTGTAGACGCCAAATTCTGACCCTACCATCCGAATGTCGCAGCAGAAATCGAGACTCATCAGACCAGGCAACGTTTTTCCAATCTTCTATTGTCCAATTTAGATGAGCTTGTGCAAATTGTAGCCTCAGTTTCCTGTTCTTAGCTGAAAGGAGTGGCACCCGGTGTGGTCTTCTGCTGCTGTAGCCCATCTGCCTCAAAGTTCGACGTACTGTGCGTTCAGAGATGCTCTTCTGCCCACCTTGGTTGTAACGGGTGGTTATTTGAGTCACTGTTGCCCTTCTATCAGCTCGAAGCAGTCTGGCCATTCTCCTCTGACCTCTGGCATCAACAAGGCATTTCCGCCCACAGAACTGCCGCTCACTGGATGTTTTTTCTTTTCGGACCATTCTCTGTAAACCCTAAAGATGGTTGTGCGTGAAAATCCCAGTAGATTAGCAGTTTCTGAAATACTCAGACCAGCCCTTCTGGCACCAACAATCATGCCACGTTCAAAGTCACTCAAATCACCTTTCTTCCCCATACTGATGCTCGGTTTGAACTGCAGGAGATTGTCTTGACCATGTCTACATGCCTAAATGCACTGAGTTGCCGCCATGTGATTGGCTGCTTAGAAATTAAGTGTTAACGAGCAGTTGGACAGGTGTACCTAATAAAGTGGCCGGTGAGTGTATATATATATATCACATATATATATATATATATATATATATATATATATATATATATATATATATATATATATATATATATATATATATATATATTTTTTTTTTTTTAAAACACTATTAGATTAATAATAGAGCTGAAGAAAGAAAAAGATCTCACTAACGAGTATGCCTGCACTTTTACACACTCTTAAATATTATTATTATTATTGTTTTATTATTATTATTTGCAGGCAGAGAAGAAACACACCAACTTCCAGGAGTTGGATCGCTTCATGCACTATTACACACGCTTTAAGAACCATGAGCACAGCTACCAGGTAAAAGTCTACAAAGATCAGCCTGATTTTATGTACAATCTTTGACTAAACACAAATATGTTTGGTTCACAATGCAGTTTGGCCAAGTACTGCCTTCACTGGAAGAGACCGGAGATCAGAAAAAGATTATGCCTTAACAATAGACTGGTGTGAAACTGTTAGTTTTATCAACCCAGGGCATTAATCATGACTTTTTCTTGGTGACTTGTTAAAGACCCTGTGTGTCCTTACTCGCATATATTGCATAAAGACAGATATGAATCAGATGTGAGCTTGCCAGATCATGAACGTTATTTTCCAGTTTTGTAGAATATGGGGTCAATGAGTTTTGGCAGTCTGTGGACTCGAAATTATATTTGACATAATGGTCAGTATTTTAAAGTAATGTATTACCCTGTCCTACAGCTTGAAGAACGCCTGCTTAAGACGGCCAAAGACAAGATGGGAACAACTGAGCAAAGTTCTGAGTGGAAGTAAGATGCAAAACCGCACTTGGAGAATTCTATGAAATGATTTCCAAGCCATGTTAATGCATGGTCAACCTTGTGTCCTTTCCCTTTGTTATAATTTACAGACTGGAAGTATAGTGTAGAGAGTAAACTTCTACATTTAGCAGCAGACTTTTGAAATGATATTTCAACACCTATTCGCTACTATTGTGTTGTTGCAGGAGAATGAGGCCCTCCAGACACTACTTTCATTGAAGATGCAGTGCACGACCACTTAAAACTCGTCGTATTCTCAAGTGCTCTTACCCTTATGGGTTCTTCTGGAGCCCAAGAGCACGAAGAAGGAAATATTTGAACTTATGCAGGTTAAGTAACACTGATGCTAGTCTTGGGATATTCTTACGTGTGAGTTCTGAGTTAGTGACAACGCAGCACTCTTTATTTTTTTGTTAGACTGACTTGGAAATGGTGACTGAAGATCTTGCACAGAAAGTTATCCGGCCTTACCTCCGCACGCCTCGGCATAAGACAATCCGCGCCGCCTGCCTGGTGCAGCAAAAGAGGCAGGAGTTTCTGGCATCTGTGGCAAGAGGTGTGGCCCCCAACGATTCACCCGAAGCCCCTCGACGCAGGTAAGAGACTCTTCCCCAACTGATAGACTTAAACTAAACTGCATTTGCAACCAAGAATGGTGAGATTTTACAAAAGCTACGTTACCTGCAATGACAAAATAGCTTTTTGGCTGTTGGTTAACATCTGGTTAACATCCTGTCCGTGCCACACAAATCTATGCGTATGGCCTAGGTAATGTCAGATGAAAATAGGCAAGTCGTTTGTAATGTTGCCAATTTTTTGTCCAGGTCTATTCATTTATTTAAAAAAAACCTCAAAACACATACAGTTACTTAAATACACATCTTCTATTATTGATATTTTTTTCTGAATTAATGTATTTATATATCTGTATTATTTTTTGGGGTAAAATGTGACTTTTCAAAATGTAATGTTTAATTTCTGAATAATATACACTACCGGCTCAAAAGTTTTAGATCTTAGATACGGTACGATTTTTAATGTTTTTAGAAGAAGTCTCTTTTGCTTCTCAAGGCTGCATTTATATGATAAAAAAACAAAACAAAACATGAATATTGTGAAATATTATTACAGTTTAAAACCGCTGTTTCTTTGTGAATATATATATATATATATATATATATATATATATATATATGTATATATGTGTATATTTAGTAAGTGTCATTATCCTGTGATCAAAGCTGAATTTTCATCATTACTCCAGTCTTCAGTGTCATGATCCTTCATTCTAATATGATGACTTGCTGCTCAATTAACATGTATGATTATTATCAATGTTGAAAACAGTTTTTTACATTTTTATTTCAGGATTCTTTGACTGAGTAGAAAGTTCAAAAGAACCGGGATTTATCTGAAATGGAAAGCTTTTGTAACATTAAACATACCCTGTAAAATTTGGGGTCAGTAAGAATTTTTATTTTATTTTTTGGGGAAAAAATAAGAAATCAATAATTCTATTCATCAAGGATGAGTTACATTGATCAAAAGTTACAGTAAAGACATTTATAATGTTAGAAAAGATTCTATTTTAAATAAATGCTGTTCTTTTGAACTTTCTATTCATCAAAGAATTTTGGGGAAAAAATGTGCACAACTCATTTTTAACATTGAAAGTAATAATGTTTTTTTGAGCATAAAAATCAGCATATTAGAATGAATTCTGAAGAATCATGTGACACTGAAGACTGGAGTAATGATGCTGAAAATTCAGTTTTTTTCAGAGGAATAAATTACATTTTAATATTTATTAAAATAGAAAACAGTCATAATATTTCACAATATTACTAGGGTTTTTATTTTTATTTTTTATATAAAATAAATGCAGTCTTGGTGAGCAGGAGAGACTTCTTATAAAGCATTTTTAAAAAGATGAAAATATTGAAAGGAATTACTTAAGTCATTTTTGGCATATTTGTAATAATCTTTTATAGTCTTTTATTATCATTGTGTGGGATAAAAAGTTCCGAAGCAGTTTTGTTAATATAATATACATATTAACATATACATATCTAAAAATCTTTTGTCCACCAAATTAATGCCATATGATGCAATCTGCATAGAGGACAAAAGCAAAATGGGAACATTTGAAACTGTATTTAACATTTATATATATATATATATATATATATATATATATATATATATATATATATATATATATATATAATAATGAAGATGTATATTTGCTGGTCATACCACATTTGTAGTCTTTTCTTTACATTTAAAAAAAACAACCAAAAACTTATATGAAACCAACATAAATACAGGGTACATTTTGAACTATTACCGTGTGTTTTAAACTAGATTTTTAAAAGACATAGCAAACGCATTATTATGAAATGAAAGAAAATAGGTTTGATTTTGATTAAGTATGGTTTTTCAGCACTAGTATTTACAGCACTAGAGCTGCTTTTCCTTTGTAACAGAAATACACCTGCAGCCTAAAATGTATAGAATCACATGGATCTTCATTCTTTTTTTGTTTGCGTTTACAGTTTTGCTGGTGGAACATGGGACTGGGAGTACTTGGGTTTCGCCTCTCTCAGGTAACGGTTTTGTTTTGCTTGTTTTGAGATTTTTGCCGTAGTTTGTGTAAGAGTGTCTTTGTTAAATGTATATTTGTGGCCAACTAGTTTGTGAAGGGTGCCTGAGGTTTTGCCAGTGCATACCAGCCTATAGAACAGGATGTAGTCTTGTTGCAGCAGTTTTGATCATGTGTAAGACCTGTAATGTGCAGTTAAACAGTGTACCGCTATTTTGTTCTAATCTAAAGATCCAGAGGAATCATGCCTTTCTCGGGGAATTGATCGAGAGAGCACTGTCAGTATACAGGAAGCCATCCGCAGGTATTAAAGAATCCTCATTAGACCCCATCTCTGGAACGGCTGAACGAACCGTGGAATGGCACCTGTCATGTACACCCCCATCACTTATGTCATTGTCAACTTTTAGTTGATTGCATGTTATCTTTTTTTCTGTTCATACTCTATTGCCGCTGTTTATACATTCAGACGATTGCTGTGCACTCCAGATTAAGAATTCTGATGCTGTTTTAACATCATCTGGAAAGCGAGATCTTTTTCTTTTCTGTTCATGTATCCCAACGTGGTCTTCTAAAAGATGCCTTTGGTCTTGGAACTTCAAAAGGCAGATTCCTGCTTTTTGCTTTGACTATGTCATGAAAGGTCACGAAAATGCGCTTTTGCAGACATTCCAAGGTGAACCAGGTCACCACTTCAGTCTGTATTGCTGGTTGCTGCTCTTCTTTTGAAATCATGTATGCAGGCTTGCAGTTTCATTTTGCTCTGGATTTATGGCTTGTAGAAAGAGGAATAATAGTGATGCACTTTATTCAACTTTTTATTATTGATGCTTGAGCATTACCTCTCAGGAATGTTTTGTCCTAATGTATATTTTTTTTTTTGAGTTTGCTACCGTTGTTGCATGCTTATTGCATTCAGCTTCAGTTTGGTTTAGATTTTTCAACCTATGGTGAAAGTAACGTTTTAAGAAGTGCAGTATAGATCAGTTATGATCTGTGATTAAATCCTAAATTGATTATACCAACATATACAGTCATGGTCAAAATGAATGGCACCCTTGGTAAATATGATGAAAACTGGCTGTAAAAAATAATTCTGCATTGTTTATCCTTTTGGTCTTCCGTTCAAAAAATTGGCAAAATTCTGAACCTTTCATTGAAGCAAAAGAATTAAAAGTGGGGGTAAATCACACTATGAAAAAAATGTTTTTCTCCAAAACACTCTGGCCATAATTATTGGCACCCTGTTATTAAAAACTTTTTGCAACCTTCTTTTGCCAAGATAACAGATCTGAGTCTTCTCCTATAATGCCTGATGAGTTTGGAGAACACCTGACCAGAGATCAGAGACAATTCCTCCATATAGACTCTCTCCAGATCCTTCAGATTCCCAGATCCATGTTGGTGCTTCATCTCTTCAGTTCACTCCACTCCACTCATCAGGGTCTGGGACGGTCATGGCAGAAGCTTCATTTTGTGCTCCGTAACTAATTTTTGTGTTGATTTTGATTTTTGTTTTGGATCCTTGTCCTGATGGAAGATCCAACCACGGCCCATTATAAGATTTCTAGCAGAAGGCGTCAGGTTTTTATTTTTTATCTCTTTGTATTTGATAGAATCCATAATACCATGTATCTGAACAAGATGTCCAGGACCTCCAGCAAATAAATAGGCCCACAACATATAAGATCCAGCAGTATATTTAACCGTAGGCATGGGGTACTCTTCATCCCTGTTTGCAACAAACACATCTGCTGGGTTTGCTGCCAAAAAGCCCCTTTTTTAGTTTCATCTGACCATTGAATCCGGTCCCTTTTGAAGATCCAGTCGTGTCTGACACCTGAATATGCTGGAGTTTTTTTTTGGAGGAGCGAGGAGCATTTTTCTTGAAACCCAGGTTTTTTTTTTCAGGTTTTCTGACCCCAAGACTCAACTAATCTCTGCAATTCTCCATCTGTGATCCTTGAAGAGTCTTTGGACACTCAAACTTTCATCCTCACCGTCCATTAAGGCAAAATAGACACACGTCCTCTTCCTGGCAGAATCATAACATCTTTAGTTGATTATAACTTCTCAATTATTGCCCTGATGGTCAAAATGGGAATTTTCAATTCTTTAGCTATTTTCTTACATCCACTTTCTATTTTGTGAAGCTCAACAATCTTTTGATGCACATCAGAACCATGTTCTTTGGTTTTATTCATTGTGATGCATGATTCAGGGAATTATGGCCAGAGTGTTTTGGAGAAAAAACATTTATTTCATAGTGTGATTTACTTTTGCTTCAATGAAATGTTAGAATTTTGCCAATTTTTTTAATGGAAGATCAAAAGGATAAACAATGCAGAATTATTTTTTACAGACAGTTTTCATCATATTTACCAGGGGTGCCATTAATTTTGACCATGACTGTATACAGCTGAAATGCCATATTTCATTGGTTTTGTAGTAAATTTCATTACAGTTCAGTGTCAGACTGTTTGAATATGTATGTGATCTGAGTAACTTAAAGGATTAGGTTCTCCAAAAAATGAAAATCCTGGCATCATTTACTCTCCCTCATCATTCCAAACTTGTTTGTCTCATTAATTTCACAAAATACTGGAGAGAAAAAAGTTAATGCTGGTCACTCTTTTCCATGCAGTTACAATGAATGAGATTGGAGCTTTCAAGGACACAACAACGCACCATAAAAATATCATAAAAGCTGTCCTTATGATTATATTATATTGTAAGTCTTTTGAAGCCATATGATAGCTCTGTAATTTTTGCACATTATTAAAAATGGTCTTCACAGGTCTCGAACAGGATTAAATTTTTGGTTGAACCATTTCTTTAAAAGGCTTTTTGACTTTCCTCAAAACGTCTTATCTGTGTCTTATCGTCTTATCTGAAATGATAAAACCAAAAGCCATGAACGTTGATGTCACACAACAGAATTCCTGTAGGGAGGTGTAGGGTTCTTCTGAAAGTCAGACTTGTATTCACAGGGTCCAGTGGGAATGCTGGTACACCTCATGATGCAGCTTTAAAATGGGGTTGTGTGCGGTTTTGTGTTACAGGAGTATGCCGAATTTCAGTACAGACGCAGACACAGGCAACGCAGGAGAGGAGACATGGCCAGCCTCCGCAGTAACACACCCGACCCTGATGACCCAGGCCATGGCACTTTAGGTACGTTTTGTGAACATGTTCTCATTTTGGAACCCATGTTTGGTCCACGTGTGCATTTGGTGCTCCTTAGTTCAAGCAGCTGCAAGCACAGTTTCATGATTTTTTTGCTTTTCTTTCCACACTAAGCTCAGCAAAAAATATGCTATAAATCTATTTATCACTTTCTTTTGCAATATAGGCTTTTATGAAGCAGCATAAATTCATGGGATTAATCTGTCAGGCCTGATATTCTGCACTTCAACACTTTCTATACATTAAATCTGACGTAATCCAAATTGTTTAAGCAGTTTAATAACAATGTTTGTGTTCCATTCGGTGTTGATAACATGAGGTGGATTATATCCAAATGATCATTAGAGGGTTTCTAATTTCTTGTGAAAAACAAGTACACTTTCTTTATAAAAGTGTACTTAAGTGATGAACGTGTACTTGACTAAAGTTATAACAACTGCAAGTAGAGTTTTGTGCAAGTTTCTACAAGTGCACATTCAGTACAATGAAGCACACTTTTTTTTGTTGGAATAGTTCACATAAAGTATGTTTAATTTCACTTTAGAAGGTTTATTGATTTCATTGGAAATTTGGACTAACTGACCTAGATAATGTGGTTCTGCTTCGTCCATGATGTATTCACCATAACCGGACTCCAACTGACCTCGGTTCTGTGCACCAAAAGACAGTGGTGGTGGATTGTTTTTCTAAAATCTCAAAAATTTGATTACGTCAATTAGTGTTATCACGGTACCAAAATTACTGTAGCCGATACCAATACCAGTAAACATTTTTTTACAGACAGTTTTGATCATATTTCGCAACAGCGGTTTCATGACATGCCCACCGCGGCACCACGGTTGGCATGTGAAAAAAAAAAACGTTTAAAGCCTTAAAAATATTGAACGCAATTACGCAGTAGTTCTTAAATCCTGCCTATTAACACACAGACACGACCCACAGAAAAGACGCACGCCGGTATTCGAGTTCTCTTCGGGCTTAAACAAACCATAACACACAAATTATACCAAAATGTCCATAAGAGCAGTCTTAAATGAACGTAGAGATTTGTGAGAAAATGGGACACGTGTCAGATCGCGTCTCTGTCAGCAACGGCCATCCGAATTCGCTCACTCGTTTTTACTTACTCCATCTCATTCACTCCTTCAAGTGAACATTATTAGTGGACTAATGTAGGGAATAGGCCTAGTGAATGAGGGTTTAGGGGGCGATTTCAGATTCAACCCATGTTCTCAAGCAGTGAAAAACAGAGGACACTGACAACGCATTGACAGACAGGACCGAGCAGGTTATATTTAATATGAAACAGTCTCAACTTTCAAATGGTCAGTCAAAGAAAATCAAACACTAAATAGGCCTAACGTTTTGTGGCTCTTTAATGTGTCGTGACAGATTGCCTGATAAAGCCAAGTTCCACCGACGTTAATCCACGAACTCTTCTGACTGCTTTGTCGGACAAAAATGGTGGATTTTGATTGGTCAAATCACGTCTGTCGATCAAAAGTTAGTTTCGTTATATTATGCACATATTCAGGGCACAATAACAAAACAGTTCTCTCCGCACTACCGCACCGTTATGTATGCCCGTGAAAACGTGCGCATTTTACCGTTTGCCTTTAAATTAGCGATTTAAAAGCCCCCGCCGGTGACACCGGTATTACCGGTGTTGTCACACGTCGATTAACCGGTGAGAAAATATCCTCACCGTCACAACCCTAGTACCAACTTGGTAACGAAGTACCTGTACTTTTGACAACCCTAATGCCAATTATTTGAGATGAAGACGAGCCCCACTGCTCAAAATCCCACTGTAGATTATAACCTATACTCAGGGTCACACTGCTGATTTATAGTTTTTGCCTCATATGTCTTCTTAACCTCTTTCCACCATCCCCCTAGCAAAGTAACTAAACAAAAGATCTTCCATTTGTCTTATCTTACAGACACGCAAGAAATTGGTGGTGGTCACAGACAGGGTCTTTCCTTGGTGAGTTGAGACCCTTTTACTAGAGGTTCTGTGGTAGACGGTCACATGCGTTTATCCTCAGCTGACAGTATCGTCTGATCTTTTACCCTACAGCCTCACAGTTCCCTGGATGAGGATGATCCAAATATCCTGTTGGCCATCCAGCTATCCTTACAGGAGTCTGGGATGACTGGCGGCATGGCTGGCGGTGAGGCTCAAGAGATCCTAGCTAACGAAGCATCTCTGGGGGCCATCGGAACATCCCTGCCTACGCGGCTGGACCCGGTGCTGTGTGGGATAGACGTGCCCCGTGCTGCCCTGAGCAGCTCCGAGCTGTTAGAGGTGGGTGACAGCCTAAAGAAGCTGGGTAATATCAGTGGCCAGAATGTCCCTCTGCGTTTCGACAATCTCAACAATCCCAACAATCCTTCCCGTGAGTCTGCAGAGGGCCCCTTCCAAGCTCCTTCGGGACGTATGGAAACCTCTGATTTCGGTTCAGACAACGCCAACCTTCTAGGCAACATCATGGCTTGGTTTCACGACATGAATCCGCAGAATATCAGTTTGGTTCCTTCAGCCGGTGCAACTCACGAGGAATTCGGTGCTCAGGCGAGAATGATGTCAGAGCAGACCGAGTGCGCCATTCCAGAGTGGACAATAGGGGGCAATAGAGAGGCGGAGTTTGACTCTGGTATCGGCGTGGGAGAGCGTGATCCTGTCAGGCCGACACAGCTGGACCTAGTAGGTCTTGATATGTGTCCGGTACCTCTTTCGTCCATCGAGTTGGGGGATACTCCGAGCGGTTCGAACCCGTGCCACTCCGATACTCCAAAATGTGACTCAGACCCTGACCAGCCTAGCAGTAGCTCCTCTGAATGGGAGGGTCAAGTACATCTTGTATGAAATTTTGATTTCACCCACTAGTTAAACCACTTTTTTGACGAAGTAGCTGCCGGATTCTAAACCCGAGGAACAAGATCAATCCTGACAGGAAGCTTTGTATTGTCAGATATGTAGAACTTGAAAGAGGTCGTTTTTGAGTACTCATTCAGTACTCGTGTGTTTCAGGGTTTTGTGCTTGTGACGCATTTGTTCTTTGCTCACTAAAAACTCTTTTCCAATCCTGGAGTGTTAAACACTTTTAAAAGAGTCAGCAACTGAACTAGAAAGAGATACGAAGACAAGATAGGAAGTGAGGTAGCCAGAAAATCTACTGTATAGAACAGGACAGTATTGGGTGGGAGTTCCTGTTCTTCTGATTAAAAAGGATGTAAAAGATACTGTAGGTGCCAAAAACACTGGCTTGCACACGCCGAGTGGAGGGTGTGCTGATCGTGCCTGCTGCTGAGGGCCTAGTTGCCCTATTGAGTACACTATCCTTCCTCTAAACTAGACTTGTAGTATACAGAGAAGTACACATCAGCATTAGGCTCACGAGCTGTGTGGCTGATAATAACAGAAACTAAATGAACAGTTATTGTAGTTGCGGACAACATTTCTTTTTCTATCAAACGTAATCACTGTAATCCGCCATTGGTTAATTTCGAACGGAAAGTACCGCGAGGTTCTACTTGGTTCAGGAGCGCCGCACCAGCTCTGGAAAACGTTTTCTCTTTGCAACTTATCACAGTGCCTTTCTGTGAAACTTCTCTTTATTTATAGCCTCTCTCTTGTGCTTAGAGCCCGGAGTGTGGGAAGTTCCAACACACATTGTACTTGTACTTTCAGGTGGCGATTAAGCAAACTGAGCTCAATGTTTTTTAAAAGACATTTTTTATATATGTTCGGTTCCTTTCGCATGCCTCTGGCCCCTTCCCCCAGGGTGTTTTTAAAGCAATTATTTAATAAAACAAAAGAAAAAAAAAGAAAAAAAGAAAAACATTTGCGGATTATATCCATTTACTATACATTGTGTGTTAAGATGTGACATCCACATGGAAACAATGTGTAAAAATCAAATTCTCAGATTAAAAAAAAAAAAATCCATAGATGTGGTACAGGTGCATCTCTGATAGAAAATTATGAATACGTGTATTTTACTTTAGTTTTTTCAAAACGTACCACTTTTTTGAAACCATGTTTTCTCAGAATATCTAAGGTCTCATCTATGGATCATTCGGTAGAGGCTGAGACGTCTCAATGTGGACACCACATCTCAGCTCAGCTGCACCACGTCTCAGCTGTTTTAGCTGCAGATTTAAAGTACATTTCCACACATTTTTTTATGATTAATTTAACTGTGTTTTTTCAACAATAAATTATGGAAATAAAATTTCTGTTTATTTGAAACTGAATGTCCTTAAAAATGAATAACGATAAAGTGGATGACAATGAAAAAAAGAGCAAAAACAAATGAGCGCCAAAATATATATTTTTGTTGTGTATATCAAACTGTAATAACACAGTGCCACTTTTCAATGTCTGCTTATTACTTAAAATGCGACTGCTGAAATGATTGTTTAAAGCCATTCAGATAAATTAACAGAATGTTTTTGATTTGCTTACATTTATCTTACGAACACCTGGCCAACTTATCATCAGACGAAACTATAATTTCAGCTAAATCAGAGCAGCACTGAGTTTTAAGCACTTCAGAAAAATTGCACATAATTAGTTCACATTCAGCCTTGGAATAACCCATTTTAGCTCATAGGTTTGCGCGTTAGTGGCGATTTTAGCTGTGGGTTTGATCGGGCCGACGCCTGATGCTTTGCTGTGGGCTTGATGTCATATGTATGTTGAAAATTACCTTATGTCCTAATGCAGTATTGCATAGCATAAAACTTTACAAAGTGAAAATGAAGGCAAATCTGTTTGCGAAGTGTTTTTTTGGAATCATTCCATTAGTTTGGAGGAGTGCACACATGATTTTTTCTTCTTGTGTACAGTATGTGTGATCAGAATCAGTTAAGCTCACTAAATCGCAGTATTTCTTCGGATTAATGTATATCGCCAAAGGTGGAGTTGGAGCTGATATCTGTTCAAGTGAAGCATATGGTAGATTTTGAACATCAGTCCAAACATGACAAAAAAAGTGAATGACAAAAGTTGTCCTGTATGTGACAGTATGCTGTGCATTAAGTAATTATAATAAAAATAGATCATGTTTTCTTGACAAAAGTGTCAAGGCTATTGTTTGGGAGAGGGGGGGGGGGTGGCTATTGTTTTTGGGGTGAGTAAAGCACATTTTATAACCCTTTACAGATTTTATATTGTTAAACATCTAATCCTTGAAATGGTATTTGCACTTTCATAATCTCTACTTGATACATTCCCAATTTATATGGAAAATACAAATGTGTGATGTTTGCCCAATGACCGATTTGAGTGTGAATCTGAATAAAGTTGCTAAGACAAGTTCATTTGTAAAAGTGGTAGTATTCTTTGAACAAAACATACAATGAAAGCCCAGGTGCAAAATCAAAATACAGAGAGGAAAAAACTATTATTATTATTTTTTTATCTTTAACCTCAAGACTTTCCATTAGATTAGTTTATGCGCATCTAATAATAATATTTGCAATGTATAATATATTTTTTATAATTCAATTTGTAACATATATGATGATGATAAAAATAATAATAAATGTCAGTTAAATTATATAAAAAAGTATAGTGTATATATAAATCCAGTTCAAATAAATCCAGCTTGCTGTGCTTTAAAGGGACAATATGTACTTTTTTTGTCTTATTTAAAATCAATATTTTTATTTATAAATATGTCATCAATGGTGTACAAATACCAATTATCTGACTCATGCTCGTAAACGAAGAATTTATTATATACATGGGACGGGTAGGTCCAAGGAGGCTTCCATGTAGTTCCATCTTGGAAAAACTATAATAGCAGAGAGGGACAAAAAGTACTAGGCCAATGCATTTTCACAGCGTGTTTTCGTTCAGAGTCGGCGTCAAGTAACTGAAAACAGCAGAAACGGAGGAGCAGAGCAGTGAGAGGCGCTTCACTGCCCCGGCAAGTTTTAAAGGTTGCATTGCAAATCCTCGTCGCCAGAAAAGTCCAAAATAGATTATAAAAGGAAATGTGACGAGATTACAACAACAACAAAAAAAAACAGTTGATGTCGAGTTAATGTTGGGATAGATTTTTCCAGGTGGATAGATCTAATGCAGGAGAAAGATTTCAAAAGAGACAATGAAGTTGCCTGCTTTCTTCTCGACAGGTAAGCCAATGTTGCAGTCTTAATTGCAAGCTTTTTTTCATTGTTTGGTTGTGTACTTTATTTTATAGACAGACGAACTATAAATTTTATAGTTTAAAGTTATAGTTTTATAGATTTTATAGTTAAAAGTTGATGACGATATCCAACAATGCACGTACTTAAGAAAATATAACGAATAAAGAAGACATAACTACTTATTACTATAATTCACGTTTTTCACAGTCAGTAATTCATACTGTAACATTAGTTTTGTTTGTTGTGTCAAGATGCTGTTTGTTTGAAATGACAAACCTGTTCATCCGAAGGAACACTTGATGAAGTGCTATTAGAATGGGGACAACCATTTCATCTGCGTTTCCTGCCTGGGTAAGGATGATGCAGCTCTTGCGCCCCCTGACTGCGGCTGCCATCACTGCGAGCTATTGCCCATGGTGACTCTGAGGACTCGCCTGGCATTTTTGTCAGAGTCTACACTTCCGCCCGCTATAGTGCCATGCCATAAAAAGCACCATACTCACCTCAGGTCTCCGAGCCTTCTCCAGCCGTGAAAACTTGCCAGTTCGCCGCCAGCTTCACCAGCTTTACTGGAATCAAAGGCTTGCAGTATTCTTTACCTGTCAGAGCACACTTCACAAGAGGCGTGGCCTCGTCGGGGGCTTGGTGTAGCGGGTTTACCTTGCAGGATATCTGTATGGCGGCAGACTAGGCCTCCCTGTCTACATTTATTAGGTTTTATAACCTAGAGGTTCCCGCCTTACAGGCTAAACTACCTTCGGTCTAAAGATCAGTAGCCTACTGTTTGCCCCGTTGCTTCGGCCTCTCTCAATAGGCTGCTGCAGTTGCTGCAGGACAGCCAATAGGCACGCAAGCTGTCTTGCCAATGTCTGCATGCTGCAATCCTTAAAATTAAGGATAATTTTTGGCTTCAATATCTCGTGGAAAAGAGGTTTTCCCAAATGAGTATGCAGTACTCGTTCCCTCTTCTTGAGAGAACCAAGATTATGTTGGTAACCGAGTACGTTATGGACATGTACAAATTAAAGTTGAAGCTTCAATCCCCTCTGTGAAAATCGCCCAAAAAGTCGCAATATGGTGGCGTCGTTGACATACGCTCCAGCGCCCAATAGGGTGTCTGTGTATGTATTATGTCCATGCGCCAAACCGCCATTTGGTTTCACAACTGTGTGACCAGTTCTAGCGCAATGGCAAAAGTTTGAGCAACGCATGCAAACTGTTCTGTCGTTGGCTGCTGAGACGAGAAAACTATTTGACAATTAAATGTCACAGCTGTCTTATAAAGACCTCAGGGAACTGTCAACTTGAGTAAATATTAAACATGACGGTGCATGCAATGCAAGTCCATGAGATGAACCAATGTAATGCCACAACAACTACATGAATTAATCCACTAAACATTCAGAAATGTTCAGGTGTCTAAAAGTTGCAACATTTTCCTGAGTCTCTCCATAAGGATTCACTCCGTTACTGGTTATTTCTGAGATTGGATGAGTACAGAAATTTAATTAATTTGAATAATGTTATTAAATAATAATTTAATAAAAACTATTTTAAGGTAAGGCTGAGGTTACAAATAAGATTATTTAGATTCTTATTTAAAATGAAATCTTAAAGTAATTTTGTGAGCATTTGGCCCTCTAGTTGACAAAGTTGGAAAGACGCTTTCAGGCAAAGCAAATTTCAGGGCCTGCTTTCTTGAACTATAACTTCCCATGAAGCACATTTAGTAGACCACAGCAGTTTAACATTCAGAAATGAGCACTTTAGGCACATGCATAATGATTCTGTTCAGAAAAAAAGGAGCTGGGTAATGTTGTATAAAGCCATGTATAATTTATGATTTTATTTATTGGGTAGATGCCCAGGGGTCAGAAGTTGGGGGAATACCAGGAGGTCACAAGGACAGGGGCTTTACTGAGCCAAATGTCAGATGGGAGGAAGTTGCTATTTGCAAACTGCTGTAGTTGCTGTATGAGGGAGGATCCGTGATCTTGCAATGTGAAGGTCCTTTTTAGGCCCAACAAAGATTCCCTTTCGATTAGGTAATAGTAGTACTGAAGTGGACAATAAATAAATAAATAAACCTTTTATGGACAAAAAGCCACATTTTAAGCCACATTTATATATATATATATATATTTATAAATATATTTAAACATTTATAAATGCATTATAAAGTTTTATATTTCACATAAAGCAATATCATTCCAAATTCATTTTAAAACACAAGCATACCCTTTAAGGAAAGTATGTTAGGTTTTCCACTAAAAAGATTGTTCATTATTAATATCCTCTTTTATATGCTGGTTATGGTTATATAGTACAATCCTAACAATAAGAATAGAAAAAAGAATGAAAAAAATCTATTCAGTCTATTGGCTGTATAGCCGCAGAGAAGTTGACCAACGAAAGCTTTGCGGCCGCAAAGCTACATTTGTCAACTGCTCTCATCCAATCACCAGCTACACTTGAAAAGACGCGCTCGCGTCTCCAACCCAACCGCACCCGACCCCGCCCCCTTCTTACGCGAGCAAGTGCAGCTGGCAGACAGGTAGCTAGCTAAGTAGCGTCATATCAGCACTGGATAAAGCATTGGATAAAAATATAAACGACAGCAGAAAGCGGCCCCTGCTTACCCCTACTGTAAAGTTTGGACGAAAGAGAAAGTATGTGGAGGAAAGAGCGGAGATAAAAACAAAAAACAAAACGTGACGCTGGAGTCGGACTCTAAGTAGGATAAAGGTTCAACATTGACCGTTGGAGGAAGCTTCGGGGAGACCTGGCACTGAAAACCGACTGACACGGGCACGGCTGACTTTTTGTTGAGCAGGTAAACATTTATTTATATACTTTTATGTTGTGACGTGTGTTACATAGCTTTTTATCAGTTTGACAACTTGTTCATGCTGCCGGTCGGCATTGGCAATGTTAGCCGTTTTGCATCGCCGATCACGGGTCAAAGTAATTATATTTCTAAAAGTGCTTGAATATATTTCAGTATGCCTAACTTAGCGGGTTTCTGTTCAAGCCGATCGGAATTTGAACAATTCATAGATGCCACCTACGTCACTACAAATAGAAAGCCGCCATATTTGCGACTACCGACGTGCGGCCGCCCAAAGTGCCTATTTGAATGAGACCGAGAGACAGAGAAACCTATAGAAATTTTCAATTTTAGGCTCCGATCCTAATTTGTTACCCCCAGTTTTCTTTAGTCCATTATTATCTGCCCCAGGCGTGCCCTAATTGGCCATGATATAGAAATACATAAGTCATAGAGCGCACGCGTTCATGATAGTCGAGGAATGATTCTTCTGCAGGAGTTCGGCTGGCATGAATCTATCTAATCCGAACAGCAACACTGGCAGGCACAGAGACACCTGCATCAGCACAGTCAGAGACATCAGTCAAATATCATAAAAGACTGCCATATCTGTCCGAAAGAACAGATGTTCAGTAACAGAGAAGGTTTAATAATCACAAATATCGAAATGATTCTTTCGAGTCGAATCTTTTTGAATGATTTGGCTGCGGTTAAAAGCTATCAAGAGGTAATTAAAGCTCTTCAGTGATTATAATATAACGACTTGAATTGCAGTTTGTTCGTCACATAAAGCTATCATATTAATAAATAACGATATTAATATAACGGACGAGACTTTTATGATACTTTTGTGATGTTATTTGTTATTTTTATTTTTTTTGCGTGACAGCCCCCAGTCGGCTAATGTTACTCATTCACTTTCATTACATCGACAAGAAGAGTCTCCATTAGGCTACATATTCAAAAATGTCCCCTTTGTCTTCCACGGAAAGTAAACTTAAGGATTTGCACATGAAGGTGAGTAGTTAAATGACGGCAGAATTATCATTTTTGGAAGAACTAGTCCTTTAATATGTATTTCAAGGCTGAGATTATGCATCGTCTGCAGAGCTAACATTAACGTTACTTACACAAAAATAACATCTAAAGCACATGTGACGAAGACAATATGAAATATTTATTAGATTTAGGTAGACAGACAGTTACGTCAAAATAACCCCAAATCTAATAACTTACCACGATAAAGTGCATTTAAACAGATCCAACAAATTCAATGAAGAAAAAAACATTATCGATATCTGTTTGTATAATGTTGGCCACTGAGAGTATAGGCTTTAATAGAAATATAATTAACTATAAACCAGCAACTTGAGACTTCAAGTCTTTAAAAAATTATTTTTTGCTCTTCTCTCTTCTTTTGGTATAGAATAAAATACCAGTTCAGGGTTCCTCTTTCGGCTGTTTTTGCAGCCAACTTGCGCAACATATTGCAGGCATTAATGTGACCGTCGGTCGCAAACTGGTCGCGAAGATGGCGGCGCAAAGCTACAGTGACGTCACGTGAACCGAATGAATATGCGCTGTTGACGTGAACTCATCCGTGAGATAGCTCAGGGATCAAGTAGCACAGAGGGGAGGGGTGTGTGTGTGTGGAGGGGCGGGATGAGTCCCTTCCGTCTCAGGCTTTCTCGACCGATTTTCATCGTATACAATAGCTTTAATGATAATCTAGATAATTTACACTTAATGCATGATGATATGTGATATATGAAAATCCTATACGTAGATTTGGATTTTTGTGTACTGTCAACTCGAATTGTAAGATCTTCCAAATTAATTTATATTTGATTTACATTTTTACTGATGCTTTATTGAATAAAGTTAGAACAATGTCTACAGTGACAAAAACAGTATTGATACACATTGCAGCAGCAGATGAAAGATGTGCTAGTAGATGTGATGCACTTGCGGTCCACTAGAGAGTAGTAAGTTCCCAGAGAGCGGGGAAGAGTTTCTGGCACAAGGGCGTCTGTGTTACTGGCAAGCGTTGTTGGTATTCTCTCATCCCAGACTCATGGAAGCAATTCAAGACATCATTTAGAGGAGGAACACAAAAGTTCCTCAAGAGGGTATTAAAACATGTCAGCAGAAGATCCTGCATTAGATTCCCACAGTCAAAGCAAATTCAAGGTAAATCATATATTTCTGAAAGGCATGTAAAATTGCTGTTACTATATTTCTGCATTCATGGATATGCATCCCTGATGTTTGCATGTAGCTATTTATAAATGTCTGTGTTCTGTATGATTACAAAATAGGTCTGACAGTCATTTGTTTAAAGACCTTGGCGTGTTTGGATGTTTCACTGGCTCAGCCGGAATTGATTTCAAAGAAAGGATTTCCACTCCGTTATGGAGACACAATCATTTCCCATGAAGATCTCATTGATTGGAACTCGGCTGAATCTCTGTCATTCGTGCAACACTCACCCATCTAGATTTTTATTAAATAGGTTTATGTTTAGAATCGGGTATTTAATTATTTACTTTCTAGTATTATTTCGTTTTGAGTCACCGTTACGATTCAAGGACATCTTCAAACTTCAGAGAGCCGCAGTGAACTGAGAAGTAGGCTAGTTCTTGACCCTTACTAAGTGAATCATCGTAATCTAGAATGAAGGTTTCTAGACAGTGAATGGACTTTCTGAACGGTGTCTGTAATATGAGAGATATGTCTGAGTGGTTGACCTCGAGACTTCCTCGTGAAGTTTAAACAGATAGCCCTGGCACCTCGCTGGAGGATGTTATTGTAAGGAAAATCCAAACCTTAAACTATCATTGAGGAATCTTTTGGTCATTACGCAGCAGATAAGAGCAGCCAGATAAATGAATAAAGGGTGAATAAGAATGAGAACTTGTCTGAGAGAATTAAGCAAGAGGAAAACCCCCAATGAGCGTATCTGTGATCACACAGCATTTTGAGATTACGGAGTAAATATCCCATGACTAGGTTTTGTGATGCATCAGTATAGATCATTTTGTTTAGTGGGAGGAAGTTGCTATTTGCAAACTGCTGTTGAACTAGGGCCCATTTTATGAGGGAGGCGATGTTGAGACCAACAAAGATTCACTTTCAATTAGGAAGCAGTAGTGGACAAAACACGTATTTGGATTCTTATGCCAAATTTAAAACTGCATGAGCATTTTTGCTTTATATTTTATATACCTAAGTAATGGCATTAATTTTAAAGCGAGAAAACGAAAGTACACTTCTCAAGGAAAGTTTGTTAGGTTTTCCACCAAAAAAATGACGTTGACAAAAATGGTTCAGGAAAGTGAATTTTGTTCTAAAATAATAAATTGCACAGGAAAATAATATCATTGCATTGGTAAAAGTAGCAATGCCTACTTGCTATTTCACCTGAGTAAAAAAAAAAGTCATCCATATAAAACCGTACAGACACAAACGATACATTTAAAGTGATTTGTGATTTCACTTTTTTCATTTTAAATAGTGTGTAATGTTGCTGATGGTGCATGAACAGTAGCTGCAAAGTTGCAGCGCTGAAAGTTCAATGTAAGCAGAGATATCGTCTTTCAAAAATCAGGAAGTATATTGCCCATAGGCGTAATTTACGGGAGGGACGGGTGGGACATGTCCCCACCAATTTTTGCCAGGGTCGATTTTGTCCCCACCACTTTTGAAACATCTTGCGGCACAGATTACCAATACAAATAAAACATCTCCAGTTAACAGCATTCGTTTCATTTGTTTGTTAAATAACAGGCGATCTAGCACTGAAATGTGTTGTCTTCTCTCGGAAATGCGCTTCAATCCGTCTGCGGAGATTCGTTCCGGTGAAATCACAAATCAAAATGCACACAAACCAACGTGTCCCTGTTTCTCATGGGTTCTAATCCGCTCTCGTATATATTTTCCCTCATCAAAAACATATACAACCACTGATAAATATTATATCAATTTAACCACTGATAAACATTATTGGTTTTGATGAGGGGAAAAAATGATATGAGTGCGGATTAGAACCTCGAACCTCCCGAGTCCCGACACGCTAGGCAAAAATTCTACCTCTGGACCATCACTGTACACATGCAATAAAGGGCGTATATACAGTGTATACTCACTATACTAGGACATTGTGCTTATTTTTATTTATGTATGTTAGGAAGCGACAGCACATCGTCTTTCAAAACATGACCTACTTGAAAGAGAAAAAAGAATGAATGCGTCATTGTACCCAGCACTTTTGAAATGCCCATCCGAATACGTCTCTGTCCCCAGCACATTTCAAACGAAACTGACGCCCATGATATTGCCTACAGAAACGACTCAATTGGGACTACAGCTGGGTTTTAGACGTCACTGAACCCATAGATTTGCATCAATCCTCCCTCCGGAATACGCAAAAAAGGGCATGTCCATATTTCTGCGGCTCATTGAGTGTGTTGTGTTCACCCAGCTGTCAGGTCTTCTGTGTTTCGGGCTTCCACGGCACGCTATACTTCGTCGACAATGGATACAATTTATGTTTGATTATGTTCCTGAAAATGACGATCGTAATCTAGCTCTCTGTGCTGTGCATTTACGTAAGACAGCTTCCAGAATCTCTGCGAATTCAACACCGGATTCAACAAGAAACTGTTACTGAAACATAACGCAGTTTCAACTTTAAAACCAGAGGCAGCAGTTGTTGGGCCACAACCTGTAAGTAGGCTAAGACATACTCATTTTAAATGTATTTGCATGTATAATTTCAGATGTAATGTTGTAGTTTTGTAAAATTCCAACGCTGGCTTTATATCCACTTAGTAATGCTATCTTGTGTCTACGACAAACGCGTACAAACATTTTGGTCCTGAATTTGTATACTCATTTTATAAATGCATTTTTCATGTATATATACTTTATCATCACTTTGTGATGTAAGAACCGGTTTGTTATGTGTGGGTGATGAAAGGAGACACAGGTTTGGCAAATACTGGAACTCGTGCACTTTTATTTAGTTCAGGGGACAGAGGAGAGCGCGGCTGACAATAAAGGTGAAGTTTATGAAAAATAAGACTTAAAAAAAAAGAAAATACAATGCTAAAACAAATACATGTTATATTGCACCCCATAAACACAATCATGCAAAGAAAAGAAGCAGTCAACCCCCTCTTTAAACTGAACGAGTTAAAGCTCTTTCATTGTATTCTGTATCAGTGTAGACCGCACCAGTGATTATATTAGGTTCTGTTTGATTTTGACGCAACGCTCACATAGTGTAGGCAAATATCAGCCGTTAAAGTTGATTATGATTTCATTTTTTAACTTTAGTTAGTGTGTAATGTCTCTGTCTGTTTGGCTGATAGGGACTACAATGAGCTGCTTCGAGGGTTAGTGACATTACTGACCTTAAAATGTACATAAACCCCGCCCACAGCAACAAGATTTATAGATTATCATGACAGAATATGGTAATCAATGATTAGAAGATAGTTCACTCCACATCAGCTATAAATTCATCAACTAACCTAACAAGCATAACTCAATGAACATAAAAGGCAAAAAGTTTTAGAAATTTTCTGTGGAAGGTAATTCGAAGATGCTAACACACAAGCTCTTGAGGCTTCGCCCTCTATGCCAGAAGCAGCAGCTCATTTGCATTTAAAGGGACACACACAAAAACAGTGCATTTTTGCTCACCCTCCAAAAGTGCCAATTTTACCGTGCTATAGAAGATATCTGCAAGGTATTTTGAGCTAAAACTTTACATACTCTGGGGACATCAGAGACTCATTTTATATCTTGTGAAAAGGGCATTATTCCACCCCTTTAAGTGCCTGAATGCCAATGGGCTATGGTGCAATTATTTGTAGGCTTTAACTATTCATTGATGTCTTGATCTGGAGCCTGTGTGGCGTCACAAATCCCACAATATCCAAGCGAGCCATGTTTTGCAGCCTGATCAAATAATTGTTTTGTTCATAATCAGGAGGACGTTTTAAGCTATTAAAACTTTCAGGATGTTTTTATGGTACAGACCTCTCATACGTCAAAAGATCAAATTCGATTTTTCATGTCACAACCCCTTTAATGATGCTATTGTGGTACCTTTGTATCCCTGTGTGTTGGTGCATGAACAGTATCTGCGAAGTTGTAGCGCTGAAAGTTAATTGTAAGCAGAATATCATCTTGTTTAAAGTCAAGTTTAATGCCAACAAAAACGACTCTGAATGAGACTACAATGGGTTTTAGAAGTCACTAACCCATTCATTTGCATCAACCCTCCTTCCAGAATATGCAAAAAAGGGCATGGCCATATTTCTGCAACTCATCAAAAGTGTGTTATGTTCACCCAGCTGTCAGGTCTTTTGTGTTTGAGCTTCCCACAGACATTGTAGTTCGTCAACAATGGATACAATTTATGTTTGATTATGTTCCTGAAAATGACAGCTCTCTGTGCTTCCAACTTTAAAACAAGAGGCATGTAAAAAAAATATATCAAATTACCATTCAGAAACGTCTAAGAGCCGTGTGTGGTGAGGTTCTGCTTGCCTCTCTTCATCGCCGCTTTCTGGGTCTGATTCTGTCTCATACCGATACTGCAGTATCGACACCATTATTTACATTTGACATGAACAACGAGCAACTTCGCCCGTAAAGGTAATGGGCATGAATTTTTCGGACAACGTGCACGGTTTAACCAATCACAAGTTCAGAATGTCAGTGAAATCAGCCTCAACAACCGCCTGCATGGGAACAGGTGGTTTTCATCTCAGGTAGACAATCTCAATAATTGTTCCTTTGGAATTGTAGAAACAAAGGACAAATGTTGTATAAAACATTGTAAAAATATTTGCCTTTTTCTTGCAAAAGTCCATTGTTATCCAGGGACTAGGTTAATAGGCAAGTCTCTTCAAAGACAGTACAGATGCCATTATGGGCAAGTGACTGACTCTAAATGATTGTAAATAATCCCAGTTCTAAGAACAATTCTCATGTTGTTATCATTAATAAAATGATTTATATTATGCATTTAAAAAGACAGATTTGTTAAAAGCGTCAGCAAAATGTAAATGTTAATGAGGCACATCATTCTTGCTCCGTTTTAAATCACAGCCACAAAGCTGTTTGAATAGAGAAGGGTCAGATTTACACCTAGTAATTGTCTGGAGCAGAATATATGATTTATGGGCACTCCTTTGAATGCCATTTTGGTTACCTGACTCTTAAATTTCACTGGTTTCCAAAAATAAGTGGCAGAGTTGGTGGGAAGAAAAGGAAAAGTCTTCTAAACACCCACTGAGAGGCCCAGAGGTAATGCCAAGCCCCTGGAGTTGGAGCCCAAGATGTTGTCCTGAATCAGGGTTCGTGTTGGATTACTGGTATAATGACAACACGATTACCACACAATGAATGTGCCCGCCTTGGTTACAGAAACACAATAGCTAACTGCCAGGCTTTGTTATATTGAGAAGACGAAAGATGGCTGCATCCAACTATAGAACCTTTCTTATTGTAAAACTTTATGATATAACATGCGTTTTCAAAAGTATTATTATAACTAAAGTGGGTCTATTCATTAATATGTTATTTATGTCTATGTCTATCTGACAGCTTTTTAAAGACTGGTCAGAAATCATGAGAACAATGGCTATTATTCATTCTATTGAAAGTACCTTTTTAGCAATAAAAAATTAAAAAGTAATATTTTAGAAATTCTATAGTAAAACGGCAATATAAAGACTTAATTTAATTTAATTTAATTTGACAAATAATAAATGTTGTTGTGTTTATAAGAAACATTTTATAAATCAAGTCATCTTTATTTATATAGTGCTTTTTACAATACAGATTGTATCAAAGCAGCTTCACAGTGATAATATGAAAATAATACAACAAAGTTTGTTTCCAGAAGAAAATTCCTCATGCCAAAATGTCCATTACACATGGCTCCCCAGCCCATGGAGGAGACATCTGTTTAGACAACAACATGCCTGGAAACTTGTTCTAAGGTCACTCCGCGGCCCGTAGAAAGCTGAGGTTCGTCCAGGAGGTGAAGGTTTGACGGCAGGTTGGAGTTACTGGAACTTGCATGCCTTGTTGCCATACCCACCTTGGGACTCAATCGCAAAGCCAGAGCTGAAGTGGTTTCATAAGAAGCAATCCGAATGACATTGCTGCAGCTGCGGGTGCCATATGCCCCCAAAGCCTCTGAAATAACTTAATTGGAACCACACTTTTTCCCTCGAACTGTCTAAGGCAAGTCAGCAGTGAATGCTCATAAGCTGCGCGCACATCGCAACCGAGTCGATTTCCATAACAAGAAAAGAGATCCTCTTCACAGGCAAAGTTTGTTCTTTTTCAAATTGACCCAAAGGCCCAGATGAGCTAGGTGACGGAGCACTAGGTCTCTGTGCTTGCAAACCTGGTCGCAAAGAGTGAGCTAGAATCAGCCAGTCATTGAGATAGTTCAGGATGTGAGACCCGTGTTGTCAATCGTCACAAGGGCTGCCTCGGTGACCTTCGTGAAGGCACACGGAGACAGGGCTAGCCCGAATGGGAGAACCGCATACTTGTCTGTCCTCGATGACCTTCGTGAAGGCGCGAGGAGACAGGCTAGCCCTAATGGGAGAACCGCATACTTGTATGTCCTCGATGACAAGGCTCGTAAGCAATGATGGAAAGTCAGTTCTTTGGAGAAGAGGTTCTCCCCTGGCCCTCAACTGGGGAAAGGAGTGGCCCTGCAACCAATTCCTGAAAGAACTGCAACCCACGTCTGAGCTGCCGCATCGCCTGATGTTCAGCAGGCTGCAGTACTGGTATGGGCAGGGGGCCTTCCTGCAATTGCCTCCACGGCGCGGCGCGGTGCTGCTGGGGCCGGGCGGGAGGGGGCGGAAGTGGCAGGAGGGCGCGTTCGGCAGCAAGTGGACTGAGGCGTCTGGGTGGCAGCAGCTGGCCACAGGTTCAGAACATGTTGGGTAGATTCAGTTTGCTTCTGGGCGGCCGGAGGCTGTTGGGCAGAGTCCTCGACGCACCGCTTAAGAGGCCAGCCTGGGATATGGGGGAGTTGAGGAAGCGGGTTCCGCTGAGCCTTGCCCGTATCAACCAGTTTAAGCCAGAGAATGTCTGACCACGCATGTGGACATCAACTCTGGATCAAACTCTTTCAACTCTGGATCAGACTCGTTATGCTAGCACACTCGAGAGTGGCAGCACAGATGAGCCGTCATCTCCAGAGGTCTCCAGCTCACCTTGTGATGCAACGATATACATGATTTCATCAGCCGGGGAACCGAATGAGATGGCTCTGGTCAGCGAACTCATTGGGAATCACACGAGTTGCAATGTGAAAGACGAGGTGTGGACCAAGGATATTTCGTTGGTTTAGTTCCAGAGCAGCCGTCTTAGGCCACCCTGGCCACCAGCCAAAGTATTATCTTACGTGGAGAAAATAGATCAGGGTGTGGATAAGGGGACTCTCACTCATATTGAGCTCATCGAGTCTCGACTGTTACATTGCGATGACTACATGTTTCCGCTGGAAGACGTGACACATCCACAAACGCTGTCTCAGATGTGGTCGAAGCCCAAACATGTCAACACAGCGCTTGTGGCAATCAGATGGAATCTATCAGAATACAGCACTCACAAAATACACAGCCCGATCGTCTCTACAAAAACTGCCACATACACGCGTCTCAAGCAACATGTCAAGTCTCAAGCAATGTCAGTGGATACTAATGGATACTACACTTATTATGAAAATAAATTTATTTGAAATACATTTTGCTATAGGGTTGGCATCAAAAAGTTTGATGAATAAAGAATAACAATGTCAATTTTTGAATTACAGTATGTTTCAAATGAATAGTCTGTTGGGGTGCCTGTCTTAATTGTTTGGAGAGCAATAACCTTTCAAAGATTTGTGTAATCGATTGAGAGCTGTAAAGATATCTGAAATGACTGATATCTATAGTGTCTATAGCTGAAAGACCTAAAACGTTTTTCAAAGGGCAATGTGTAATAACTGATTCATGTCTCCTGGACTCCTGTGAAGGTACCAGGAGATCATTCTCTGCAGGGAAAAACTAAATCCTGTATGTAAACTACCTGGGTCATACCTTCTGCTCTCTAACACCAGCCATATGGAGAAACGGCAGGCACATGTGGTTTTGATAGGAGTGCAGTGTTAGTCCTGCTCCATGATTTCTCAGAGCAGTAACCACAGAGCAGGACTTTAACATGGGCAAAACTCACAGCGACCACATGCAGAGAGGACTGAAAAGTCAACACACATGTTTGAAGTAATATGAAGGAGATCTCGATGTATTAAGTCAAGGGCCCATGCTTCTGTGACGCACTGAAGGATTTAGTTTAAAGCGCTGTTGATCTGATCATGGGGGTCCATCACTGAAAGCTTGATCATTTAATGGAGAGGAACTTAATTGACAGATGTTTAAAATTTGTTGGATTTACTTATGGTTTCTGTTTACTTTACACAGAATAGTACACATTTAGCAGATCGATGCACCAATCTGCCTCCATGTTTTAAAGGAAAATTTACCTAAAGATGAAAATTCTTCAAGTCTTCAACTGAAAAGTCTTCATTTACTCACTCTGTCATTACCAAACCTGTATCACGTTCCTTCCTTTCTTTCAAAAGAGACAGTGTATAATATATATATATATGACTATAGTATACATTGGGAACATAAAGGACAAGTTTGGTATTTTACACTTAAATCCCTGTTTTAAGACTGTTTCTGATGAAATAGTATGGTTAAGATTGAAATTTGGACATGCTGCTGGTCCAAGAATTTTTGGTTTCTGTGGTCACAATGCCAGAGCACTGTGGCATTGGCATCACAATGCCAGAGCGGGTGACCGGGTTAGATGGCGGCCCACGACTCGTCCGTGCCAATAGGGAGTAGCGGTCGATAGGGTGTCTATCTCTATATGATGTCAATGGTCTTAACAGTGCTAGCAATGCTGATTTTTGAAGCAGTTCTTTCTTGCAAAAAGCATAGAATTAGATTAGACAAACAGGTCCTTTAGATTACACATACAAGTCAGATATACACTGTAAGTTTTCGAGGAAAGGAAAGTGTTTAGTGAGACTCATCGGTCATAGGTCTAATTCTGGGACTTTCACACATCTGCAGTACCTGATGTCATGGTCGTCCTCCCAGTCAGGCCAAGAGTGGCTTCCAGTTTCCGTTAAACGGTTCAATGAGTACATGAGAGAGAGAGAGAGACATGCTGAATAAATGAACTGTCAGGCTTTTCTGACGCATATTCGACCCTCGGACACCCAACATGGGCTCTGAGATGTGTGGTTTGTGAATCACAGGAAGCATTTTACATTTGATGGGCCGAGAACGATGACGAGATAATAACAACCCTTCCCCAGTCTTAGTTTTAGCACATAGGCTGCTCAATTTCTGTAGCCGCCTATTGACAGATGGACTTGAACCCTTGAGGAGCCAAAAGTTCAGTTCTTTGTCACTAAAAGTGGACATGCTTTTGTATGGTGTTACACGTGTTGTTATTAGTGTTGTTATAACAGTGCTACAACAGGTCCTCTAATTATTAATAGATTCTATTATTCAAGTTAGGAATGTTTTAAGCAGTTTATCATATGAGCCAACAATAATCACTGTACTGTAATGAATCAACCTCATGATTTAATATATTTTAGCTATAATAATTCTGTGGAACTGTTGGGGGAAACAATCCTATCAGACTAACTAATGAGTGATTCCACAGACATCCTTATGATCTTTTCACAGAATTGCTTGTGTTCACTACAGTCTTCTTATAGCTTCTTTTATTGAATCAGTCCATTGGCCAAGAAAATTACAGAGATGATAGGCGCTTGTTCACAGATGCTGACTTGAATGTAGATCGTGTTTCATATTTATGTGTCTGATGGGACAAAGTTGAATTTCCAATAGCAGATTGTTCAAAATGGCCTGTGAGAGAATTTTTACTCTTCATGAAACTAAAAAAGGCTACAATTCCCTGAAGTCTTTGTTTTCATGTTTACTGAGGTTTCTCACGTTCAGGCTTCTATGGCTGAAGTGGAAATACTGGAACCTTAGTAAATGACTGGCACATAGTTCTAATAGGTAAAAAGATGATTAGAAGAGAACAAAAAAAGAAAGAATAAATCATTAATCAGATTAAAATTTTAAATATTACTTTCACAAAAACAACAGGATAAAGGTTTTATGTGTCATCATTTTTGTTTTATAGGTTTAACAAAGTAGTGAAGTGCCAACAGTTGGAAATCGCTGTATATGTCTGTGAACAAAAGCCTCATAGTGTCAGAAACCACTGCCATTGCCCTTTTATTTTAATGACAATGGATTGTAAATCTGTGTGGTTGTGAAAATCTGTGGTTCAACAAAGGGAAGACAGGAAACATTCTTATTATTTAGTTATGTCCTGGTGATCAAAGCAGCTGAAAAAAGAACAAATGAAACCAGTCAGATGCAACTCTCCCATGTCGTCAACACAACCACACTGTTTGTATGGGAATCACCATATTACCATACATTGTAATCAATGTAACCTAAACAACATGATCTAAACATCTACAGTAATATTACATTTCTGTAATCTCAAATAGTAAACCATAAATGTGAATAAATTAATGATCAGTAATAGTTGTCATATGCAGTGGTGGACAGTAGCGACATTTTGGGAAACATTTACTTTTTCTTCACTACATTCCAAAGAATAATTTTGTACATTTTACTCCATTACATTTCATAAAACATGTCATTACTCAGTATTTTGAACTGAAGAAATCTTTACCCACTCCTGTCCTATTCTCAGAATGACAACTCACTGATTCAAATGACTCGAGAGTGAGTTTCCAGTTAATAATGGGAGATCCTTGAAGCGTTTAAGCCCATTGTATGAAATGCTTGTTTATTACCATCTGAACAGGGAACATTTATGTAAAAACAAAAAGTAATGCAAATGAATGCCCATGCATCTTCCCTGCTGCTTTAGCATTTTCAAAAGATGTAAAACTAGTATGTTTGCATAGTGTTGTTCTAATTTTGACACATTTTGACCTATGGGACTTTTTCTTTTATATTGTATGTTTATATTTCTCAACAACAAATTCCACACATATGTTTTTTCCTAATTTAGGAAAAGACAGCTAGACGCTAACCGCACGTCGCCGTTTACATCGGGATATTGCAATTCCATGTATACAGGGGAAACTCTCTCTGCTCACGCATGTAAACGGGTTATCCCTAATGTTTCAGAAACCCGAAAAGTGACCTTAACCCGACCATAACCCGAAAATTGGCTGCATTTAAACGTCAGTCCGTGTCCATGGAAATGGATTGATGGCGGGACACTAAAACACACAGACAGTCCAAGGATGGTAACATATACATTCTACAGTTACATTTTGTAGATTTATATGACATCACTGGCCGAAAATAATAACAACCTCTGTGTAAGTAGGTCATCATACTATTTAGTTATCTATGCTCGTTACTCGGAGCTTGCTATAGCAAAGGTTAACGTTACTGTACTAGCATCTTGTGCTCGATCTGGAAAACAAAGTGTAAATTATCGCTAATGTTGTTATCTAACTAAGAAAATTTCGATTCAAACAGAAATGGCTTCAACAGTCAATAAGTGGATAAAATTACTAACGTTACTTACTGCTTGCAGTAGGGGTTGTAATGGAAATATAACGTTCATTGGAAATTGCCCCTTCCTTCAGTATCAAACGCTGAGGCAAGCCTGCTTGATATTGTCCCAGGTTTGAAAAACTGTCAGTGCAACTAACAACTTTGAATTAAAATTGTGCTGTCACTTGTTGTATATACATAAACATCAACCATGGCATTCACATTGTAAATGTGAAGCGAAGACCAGGAGACTTTGTTTTATTTTTTGCTATTGTCCTTGCTTACTTCTTTACAGTACCTGCAGAACTTACATTTACATTTTATTCATGCTTACATGAATATTACAAGCAATTTACAAATGAGAACGATAGAAGCAGTTAAACTAACAACAGGAAAACAATACGTAGGTGCTATGACCCTTCTCAGTTTAATTAGGGCCCAAGCCCTGAAAGGACGCAGGAGCCCTATTGTTTTCCTTCCGATTATTTTTTTTTTTTTTTTTTTTTTTTTTTTTTTTTTCTTTTTTCTAGCGACTATTCGGGCACTTTTGGGGCCCTTAACATGCTCGAAAACTCTTGAAACTTTGCACACGGGTCAGAACCCTCGGCCATCAGAGCCGGGCTGAAGCTGGTACCCGGGCGTGGCAGGGCGGCTCGTCAGCGCCCCCTGGAATGGGGTCCGAACACCTGGTCCATAACTCAAACACACTTGCATGTAATAATATGAAACTCGGTACACATGTCGATAGCAGAATTTCATCTATACCTCGGGTTCTTACTTTTTACCCCAGCCCAACAGGAAGTCGGCTATTGAGGTTTTTTTGTAAAACACACGCAATGAACTTTTAAATACTCCTCCTAGAGCTCTGATCCAAATTCGACGAAACTCGGTCAGCGTGAAGTCAAGACATTGAGGATGAAAGTTTGTGTGGGGATTTTTGATATCTCGAACGGTTTGGCCGTGGCGAGGAAACGAAACTATGGCGAGAAACGTGAAACAGGAAGTGTGTCATAACTTCAGCATACATTAACTGATCTGGATGAAACTTCAGCAGTGCGTTCGCTGTAAGAGGACGATCACATGGATGTGACTATTGTGAGTCAAAGTTATAGCGCCACCAACTGGCAGCAGGAAGTGTGTCACTTTCAAAATGCTTTGAAATCACCCTCTTATTTTTACCCGATTTGCTTCAAACTTCATCTGTATAATGTAAATACACGGCAGATGAAGACCTATGAATGGATTCTTGATATCTTTGAAACTGTTGCCGTGGCGACGCATCAAACTTTACCATTCTTTTAGGATGCATTCTTTTAGGGATTCGAACATTTGTCCATAAATCAAACACACGTGCATGGATTAATATGAAACTCGGTACACTCATAGATCACATCAGGCCAAACAACTTTCGTGCTCTAAGTTTTACGACAGTTCAAACGGAAGTCGGGAATTATGTTTTTTTTTTTTAGATAAATGTCCTAGAAAAACATCAAATTACAACCCATGCTGTTACCAATCACCACCAAACTCGGTGTGCATGAAGTCAAGACATTGAGGATGCTAAATTCCGGACGGATTTGTGATATCTCGAACGGTTTGGCCGTGGCGAATTTTTTTGACTAAAAAAGGACACATAAAGTGTGTTATAACTTGGTTAGTTTTACTGACAGTTACAAAACTTGCCGTGTATATTGTTCTATTCAAGCCAAACAACTTTCTAATTAACAATAATAAGCTCAAACCCACAGAAAGTCAGATATTGTAGTTTGAATATGATCATGCTCTTTCTGAGCCTGAGTCTTTCTTGAGTCTCTCTGACACACAGTCTGTGTGTGTGTGTGTGTGTGTAGGGGGAGGGGGCTTAATCATTTCACTGTGTGTCTGGCCTGCTAAAGTAAATACATTTCTTAAGCCTGGTATTTTTTAAATAAGTTTTTATTTTTATTTTTTTATAAGTAAAGGCATATAACCTGTTTAATTGTAGTGCATTGACAATAGTTTTATATAATTAGTGTATTAATTAAATTAACTTGGTCCATAAATCAAAAAGGAAGTGTGTTAAAACTTCTGCATACATTAACTGATCTTGATGAAACTTCAGCAGTGTGTTCGTTGTAAGAGGCCGATCACATGGATGTGACTATTGTGAGTCAAATATATAGCGCCACCAACTGGAAGCAGAAAGTGTTTCACTTTCAAAATGCTTTGAAATCACACTCTTACTTTTACCCGATTTGCTTCAAACTTCATCTGTATAATGTAAACACACGCCAGATGAAGAGCTGTGAAAGCATTATTCAATATCTAAGATAATGTTGCCATAGCAACGCATCAAACTTTAACATTCCTTTTTTTTGATGATTTTGAGTCTCTTAGCGGCTTTTGGGGCCCTTAATGGGTTTGAAAACTCTTGAAACTTTGCACACAGGTCAGATCCCACAGCCATCAGAGCCGGGAAGATGGTACCCGGGTGTGGCAAGGGGGCTAGACAGCGCCCCCTGGAACGGGGTCCAAAAACTTGGTCCATAAATCAAACACGCTTGCATGTAATAATATGAAACTCAGTACACATGTTGATCTCATCGTTTCATATATTCATATATTCTCCTCAAGCCGGACAACTTTCTAATTTACACTCATGAGCTAGGACCCACAGAAAGTCAGATATTTTGGTTTGAAAATGTTGAGTGTCTCTCTGAGCCTACACTTCTGTATGGCAAGCCCTTTTAACATTTAAAAGCTAAGTTTGACTATTCGTAATTAACATTGTAGATATCAACAACGTCTTTCTAGTCGTAATTACATTTTGGATAGTTTGTATTATCATTTAAGATATCTGTAACGTAATTGTGACTAGTCGAAACGACAGATAGAGTATGGCAAGCCGTTTTAACATTTAATCATTTTAACCTACTAGTCTCTATTTTCATGCTACTAGTACTTATTTTTTAGATACTAGTATCTATTCCATTAAGTACTAGTACTTATTCATTAGCTACTAGTGCTTATTCTTTAGATACTAGTGCCTTTTCTTTAGATACTAGTGTTTATTCTTTAGGTACTAGTACCTTTTTAAAGATACTAGTACTTATTCATTAGACACTAGTCCTTATTTATTAGATACTAGTACTTATTCATTAGATGCTAGTCCTTATTCATTACATACCAATGCTTATTAATTAGTTACTAGTACTTATTCATTAGATGCTAGTACCTATTAAATAGATACTAGTACTTATTCATTAGACACTAGTACTTATTTCAATGGTGACTAGTAACTATTCTTTTGTTACTAGTCACATTTTTTCCAGTGACTTCTATGGTGATCTGTCATTCAGATATCAACTATTCAGTTCTGACTAGTATGTTAGTATGTATTCCAATTGTGGAATACATACTAGTATGTATTCCAAAGCAGGGGTTACGTTTTTGCACGTCGTGCAGAATAACCCTAAAGGCACCAAGGTGGCGGTGCCACCGGCTTTATATATATATATATATATATATATATATATATATATATATATATATATAATATAAGCTGCGAGCAGCGATGGAGGGCCAAAGCCGGCGGTACCGCCATCCCGGTGCCTTTAGGAACTACACGGGGTTGCGGTGCCACCGGCTTGGGCCCGCAATCGCTGCTCGCAGCTATATTTTAAGTTTTTTTTAAAAGAATAGAATAGAAGAGAAAAAGTGTTAATATTACTGTATCAAGTTATGTTGAAAAAGATACGTCTTCAGCAGTTTCTTGAAAGCAATGTGGACTGACTCAGTAGCTCTGGTTGAGTTACGCAGATCATTCCACTAACAGGGAACAGACATGGTAAAAGGTCAGAGAAAGAGATTTTGTGCCTCTTTGAGATGGTACCACAAGAAAACATTCGCTAGCAGAGTGCAAGTTTCTGCATGGCACATAAGTCTGAAGTAGTGAGTTTAGGTAAGAGGGAGCAGTGCCAGTGGTTTTTCTGTAGGCAAACATCAGTGACTTGAATTTAATGCGAGCGGCAACTGGCAGCCAGTGTAATTTTGTGAGGAGAGGAGTGATGTGTACTCTCTTTGGCTCATTAAAAACCACTGTGGCTGAAGCATTCTGGATCAGTTGTAGAGGTTTGACAGAGCAAGCAAAAGAGCATTACAATAGTCCAGTCTGGATAGAACAAGCACTTGGACAAGGAGTTTTGTAGCATGCTCTGTTAGGAAGGGCCTGATCTTCCTAATGTTGTGCAAGGCAAATCTGCAGGACCGGGCATGCTAGAAATGTGGTCTGTGAAGTTTAATTGATCATCAATAACAATCCCAAGATTCCTAGCTGACCTTGATGGAGTTATGGATGAGCCTAGCTGAATGGAGAAGTTTTGATGAAGTGTTGAGTTGGCCGGGATCACAAGTAGCTCTGTCTTCGCAAGGTTTAGTTGAAGGTGGTGGTCCTTAATCCAGCCAGAAATGTCAGTCAGACAGGCTGAGCAGCTACCGCAGGATCATCAGGCTAAAATGAGAGGTAGAGCGGTAGGAAAAGCCTTGTATCTGAATCACAGGTCCTAGGGATGTCATGTAGATGGAGAAGAGGAGTGGTCCAAGCACTGAGCCCTGAGGCACCCCAGTTGCCAGACCTCTCCACGACCTAAAGGATCTACCTGAGAGGTAAGACCTGAACCATTGGAATGCAGTTCCCGAGATGCCCTTCATCTTTAGGATTGACAGGAGGATCTGGTGGTTAACTGTGTCAAAGGCAGCATCCAGATCCAGCAGGATGAGAACTGAGGATTTGGAAGCTGCTCTTGCCAGTCTAAAAGCTTCAATTACTGAGAGCAGGGCAGTCTCAGTTGAGTGTCCGCTTTTGAAACCAGGCTGGTTGTTGTCCAATAGGTTGTTCTGTGTAAGAAAGGAGGAGATCTGGTTCAAAAATGATTTGCCCTTATTTACAGTATAGGTCAGGTTTTTGGTAAAGAGTTAACATACATCGTGCAGAGATCTTTTCCTGGGTGGTGAGCCAAACATGTTTGTGACTCTGACTTTAGATAGATTACCAGGATCATCATCTTCATCTTCATGGTGGTAGGACAAAACACTTACCGAAACTAAAAAAGGGCCCCAACGGTGAAAACGGAACTCTTGTCAATAAAGGCAAGTGGAACCGAGGACGTACTGAGCTCAAAGAAACTGAAAAATAGGTTTTTGTTTTTGTGTGCACTTTATTATTTTAGTTTGTTATTTTTCATAAAAGTGTTCTTGGTGTGGTATTCATTTTTTGGCATTCAATTCTCAGGCTCTTAACAATTTAGCATTTTCTGATTCTGGTTCCAAATTCATATTAAACATAACCTCTAGGACTACTTTAGACCACTACACCTACTGTATGTACATTATTAGTACCCCGTAATAAGGGTTGCAATTGGCAAAGAGTGAGACATCCGCAAACAAATTACTTAAATTATAAATAATTCATTGACTGGCTGTGAAAGGCCACAGTGCTAATTGGACCATTAGCCAAACATTCAGAAGCTTTAAGACCTAAAATTTCTTATAAAAGCATTTTGAACTATTACACACACACACACACACACACACACACACACACACACACACACACACACACACACACACACACACACACACACACACACACACACACACACACACACACACACACACACACACACACACACACACACACACACACACACACACACACACACACACACACACATATACATATAATATAAATGGCTGATGCAGTGAGTGATGGTAAACTGACATTAATTTATGCCTGACAGAACAATGAGGCTTTGACAAAGACTTTTCTTCGAAAGTCGGCTCTCATGTAGTTTTAAAGTGCTTGCCCATCTGTAACTTTCTTCTGACATCTGTTTTCTTTTTGTTTCTTCCTCAAGTGGTTGAGAAGTGACCTCTCCTACAGTGCTTGGCTGTCATCCTCTCTTTTCCTGGATACAGGATGGATGAGCACTCTCTCTCTCTATTTTCTGTTCCATCAAGGAGAGATCATCAGAGACAGGAGTGATGAAATCCAAGAAATTTGAAAGGAAACAGGCAGTGGGAATTTTGCATTCTATGACCAAGCATTGGTGATTTTGACATGTTAGCAATCATCTCGCACCCCCTCAATCACATTAATCTTTATAATAACACTTAGAATTCACCTAACCAACTGTAGTCACTTGATTCATGCTCTCATGATGCATCTGATTTCTAAACAGAAGGAGATAACCACACATCTCTCATGTAACTAATTTGAGTTTGGACAGCCTAATGAGTATTTTGAAAACACTGGTAAGAGGGTTGAACCGGAGGTTAAACTCTATACAGACTTAATTTCTGAATCACTGCAACATCAAACATGCTTTATTTCCTAGACAAGGTTTTGGGTGGTCTCAGACTGAAACGGCGAAAGAGCAGAAAAATTGCAGAGTCAGCTGCCATATTTTATCGCTCTATTTTAACTCTGACTGTATGAATTCAAAACCTCTAAAGAACAGAAAGTTGGAATGCTGGCTTGACAAAGCTGTTTAAATTTGTTTGAATCCGAAAGTTATTTAGGCCTTATACAGTTTGAATACTTGAGGGAGGTTTTTGATGGGAGATTTGGTGTTTTGAAGGTCATACAAGCTTTTTGTTGCTTGGAAACACTTATATATGCCTTCTATGTCATTGCTAAGTTGTTAGGCAGTTGGTATTAGTGAGACAGTCATGAAATTGGGAGCTTTGTCCCTTGAGAGGGATTTTTCCACTGATGATGACTGGATGGAATCAGTGTGGACCTCATTTTAAAACTCATTAAATACAGCCACACCAGCCAGGACTTCATCTAGACACATACTGGATAAGAACATCCTAAACAAACCTGCCAGATCCTGACAAAAAATACAAGTTGAAGATGCACTGAATCCAGTAAAATGCATGTAATGTTTGCATATAGTCTAATAAAGGAAAATAAACTACAGGCACAACTTAAGTTAATTTGTATTAGTATGATGTGATTTTAACTTAGCCAGAGTCAGTTAATTGGCTGATTGAAAATCACATCAGTGCCACTCTGAGGCTACAATTCAGACACTTTGATGCCCTTTAGTATTAATTGGAAGCATTTTATTAGTAAAGGATTTGGAGACAGTGATTCATACTTTTGTTTCCTCTATGCTGGATTACTGCAACTTACTGTATCTTGGTGTGGCTCAGTTCCCTTTATCCTACCTTCAAATGGTACAAAATGCTGCTGCCAGGCTTCTTACTGGAATGAGGAAAAGGGAACATATTTCTTCTATTCTGGCTTTACTACACTGGCTGCTGGTTGAATATTGTGTTAAATTTAAGGTTTTATTAAATGTGGGTGAGGGGTTAAATGGCCAAGCCATTTATAATTAAGACTGTAAAATGACTTATTCACTGGAAATGTTCTAAGGTGTTTAAGCAGGTTGATGCTGACCATGCTAAGGTCTCATTTGAAGTTAAAGGGTTAGTTCACCAAAAATGAAAATTAAGTCATTAACTATCACCCCATGCTGTACCAACCCCTGAAGACCTTCGTTTGTCTTCGGAACACAAATGAAGATATTTTTTATTAAATTTGAGAGGTGGATCACTGCTACATAGGCTGCCTAATGGATCGAAACTTGCAACGCAGTTCTCATCCCATGACGTCATACAACTGATGCTTTTGACCATACATCAACATCCGCCGTTTCAGGGTACCCTTTAACGTCGGTTAGATGACACTATCTAATCCTAACCCTACCCCAGACCTAAACCTAACCCCGTCACCTAACTGACGTTAAAGGTAAGAGCGTCAGTTGGATGACACCCCAGGATTGTCATCAAACCGGCGTTAAAGGGTACCCTGAAACGGCGGATGTTGGCGTATGGTCAAAAGCGTCAGTTGTATGCTGTCTTGGATGAGACTGTGTTAACTTGACGGCCCAGAAAGTCAATGAAGAAAATGTTTAAATATTCCATGTGACAACATTGGCTCAAGTATGAGTTTATCAAGCGACAAGAATACTTTTGTGCGAAAAACAGACAAAAATAACGACTTTATTCAACTACTCCATTTCTTCCTTGTAGGCCTGAGACGAGAGTTCAAGAGATTTCCATGACACATGTGCGAGAATTGCGATCTTCATCTACTCTACTTCAGTTCAGTTCTTGACATGCATGCATGGTGGAAAATCTCTTGAACTCTTGAACTCACCAACTCGCATGATGATATTATGCTCAATACAGACCAAAATCTCAGAGAAAACAGCACCTTGTTGAATCTGCCAAAAAGAATTAAGGCGGATTCTGAAAACTCAGTACTAGCAAGGTGTACCTAATAAAGTGTATAATATAGATGAGAAATAACACAGATAGATGGATGATGGTTGAATGGATAGGATTTATGCATCCATTGATAGATGGATAGATGGATGGATGGGATTGGTAGCTATCTAGATAGATAGATAGATAGATAGATAGATAGATAGATAGATAGATGTAGATAGATAGATAGATAGACACAGACTATGGATGGATGGATAGCTAGGTAGATGAAAAATATTTTTTTGTAATGAATAATGAAATGGGTGATTGTTAGTAAAACAAACAACAACAAAAAAACTGTAAAACTTCAATTTAGCAACAAAAGCAATGTGATTGAGGGCAGGGCAGTGCTAGAGCTGCTACATCAGTCTGAGCAAAAGAAATGTAAACCCCTCTTCAGATCTCCATGCCTGGCACAGGTAGTCAATAAAAAACAGTTTTGCTTCATGAAAGCTGCACATGAGCGTAATGTGAGAATGGAAAACTAAAGCCCATCGGGTTTAAAGAGGAGAGTGTGAAGAACAGTGTTAAACAGTGAGTCAGATGCCACATCGACACAGAGGTCTAATCTCAGTGTTATGACCTGGCTGTCTTGCGTGCACTTACATCTCTCAGCCACCAGTGGCCACTCTTGACAACCGAGCCGAACCTGTGCACCTCAGACTTCCACTCAAAGACAATCTCCATAATATTCACCTTCTTATGACTGTATGACCGTATTTATGACAGTAAATTGGCAGGCCCCATGAAATTAAGTGGGAAAGTGACTATTAGTTTCAAATATATTTCAGCTAGTGGCACTAATGAAATGTAACATTAGCCATTTGACCTGTTAACATGCACAAACTGCAACATGTGTGACCCAATTCTTAATGCTTTTACATGTTGTGATTCTCCAAAATGAAAAGGTAATCTGATACGTCTTACTTTAGAATGAAAATATACATATGGGGTTTGATTCCAATTAATTCCCAGAAGACAATTTTTGTGTTTTCCATATGGAGGAACATCTGTATACAATACAACTGAAGAAACCTAATGCATGATATACAGCAAAATAACCTCTGGATTATTTCCAACTTCAACAAACTGACAAATAAAAGTACATTTACCATTTAGATAAAGTTACTATGGAATGAGATGTGTTGTAAACATTTAATTATAACATCACTCTGTTCTTTTTTTCTTCTTTTTTTTCACCTTGAAGACTGTGATAGGGGCCCAAAACAAAAACTGCAGCTGTGGAAAGCTCTAATGTACACCATGAACTCCAAATGAGGACAGATGATAGAAATGACATATTGGTAACACTTTACAATACAATACGCATTAATTCATGCTTAACTAATGCACAGATAATCATGAGTTAATGTATAACTCATGAAAAACTAAACCATTAATTAATGATTACTGCATCAGCAATTTATAAAGAGTCTATATGATTGATAGATTAAGTAATACATGAATTGCTATTAATTCAATGTGTCATTGTGTATTAATTCCATAATAACGTATTTTATTAATTAAAAGTATAAATTAATGTGTTAATTACCACAATTAGTCAAAGCTATGCACTTCAACTTCCAGTTGTCTGCTTTAATTAATCATTAGCTAATGATCTGCAAAGGTGTCATTATGTTATGACTTTACTTGTTGGGGCACATCATTATTAACTAGTCATTTAGTAATTGTAGTAATTTGCACATGTGAATTTGCACTAACAATGAAGTAATTAATCATGTATTAATGCATATTAGTGTTCCTGTCATATTATCTGGAAGTTGAAATACAAGGCTTTGGCTCATTATGGTAATTAACATATTAACTAACACTATTAGTTAAAAAATGAGTTATTATGGAATTAATCCACAATTACATATTTAATTAATAACAATTAATGTATGAACTAATACATTGACCTTACAGACTCTTAATTAGTTCCTAATGTGGTAATCATTAAATGAATAGCTTAGATAATCATTCAGTTCTCTACGAGAGGTTCTCTCGTATTGCGTAAGCTAGCTTACGCTACCGGGAAAGATTCATCTTTTCTGAGAAGTTGAAGCCAAAAAATTATCCTATAATTTTGTATCCAATGTCAACGCAGTTCACTGCAGCAGACCATGAGCGGGCTAGCTAGCAGCTCATTGGTTCGCTCAGGGAGAACTGCTACAGCCTATGAGGGAACTCGGTTGAACTCGTGACCAATGAGAAGCAGACACGCTCTCATTGCGTCAGAGCCCGCCGAACGGAGTGGCCCGAGTCTATAAATAAGCGAGTTTCCCGCTGTTTTCCGATTTTCATCTCTTCAGCGAGGCTATACGCACCTGCTGATCTCCGAGAGGAAGCCGCGTCGCCGTCGAGAAGGCATCTCTTAGCGAGCGTGTGGACAGAGTCTGAGGAAGCCGGCCGTCTTCGCCACCTTCAGCCATCCTGCGAGCTAACGCCATCCGCGACGTATCCTTACATTTGTATTTTGCTTGTGTTGTGTATTTTCACAAAAGAGCAGCGAGCGTCTTTTTAAAGATGCCTCGCACACCTCATGCCGCTCCCCTCTCAGCGCCGGAGTCCGCGCTGTATGTGGGACGAGCCGCTTACAGCTGTGCCGACCGCGGCTAGCTTTCTTTACTTTACAAGAGAGCTAGCTTGCCCCGCGCATAGCTTCACCGAAAATGGGTTTATCAATGGTGTGTAGTCCCGCCGAGGCTGGTCCTGTTCGCCACCATCACGCCCTCTTATCTGCTCGCGCTCCTGTGCTTGTGTCTTACTGCTGTGGCTCAGTGGTAAAACACAAAGCTTTTCGCGCCAGAGAGACCCGTGTTCGAATCCGGCTCTTGCAGATAATTTTTTTTGCACGACATGAGAAACGAGTGTGTTTTTAACCCGCCGAGGCCGGTCAGCATCCTCTAACGTTTCTCTTTCCTCGTTCGAGCGGCCATAAACGCCCCCGTGCATAGCTTCACCGTGAATGGGTTTGTGTTACTGTTGGTCTCGCCGAGGCTGGACCTGTTCGCCACTAACACGCCCCCTTATCTGCTTGCGCTTTTCAGCTTATTGTGTCTTACTGCTGTGGCTCAGTGGTAAAATACAAAGCTCCCCGCGCCAGAGAGACCCGTGTCCGGCTCTTGCAGATAATTGTATGCAGCTCTGAGCTCGCGGCCAGCTTTCTTACGTTTCAGAAAGCGGCCGCGCTCTCCCGCGCTCATGCGTCAGCGGCGACATGAGAAACGAGTGTGTTTTTAGCCCGCCGAGGCCGGTTAGCACCCACCTCTCTAACGTTTCTCTTCCTCGTTCTCAGCGGCCAAATTGTCTATTTTGCTAGCAACGAGCCTGTTATTACATGAACGCCTGCAGTAACGCCGACAGATTCCGATTGACGCCAATGCTGTTCAAGCACACCCCGTGTCTAACAGAGCCCACTCTCTTAGCTGGCTATGCCGCCTGAGTGTTATCTGTAACAGATGTGCCCACGTCCGTGCTCACATCTTCTTTCTGCCCGCTCTATTACACGGCCAGGTCGCGTGCATCCCAGCCTCTTCAGTCTCGTGCCCGCTCGCAGCGCTCACGCTCTCTACATGCACGCGACCCCGCACGCGTCAGGCTATATTTAGTCTCTGCCGCTTACAGCGCTCAGGTTTCTATCACGCACTTGCGCGCGCGTCACCTGTGCAGCCTGTATCAGGCGAAAATGTAAACAGGCATAAGTGCATAATGTCTGGTTTACACCAAACAAGTGTAGTATACTATGTCTGGTTTACACCAAACAAGTGTAGTATACTATAAGTGTAGTATATGTGCCCACAGTTCAGTGTTCACTCCTATACTCAAGCACCACACTTGTGCCCGCTGCAGTCTCGTGCCCGCTTGCAGCGCTCACGCTCTCTACATGCACGCGACCCGCGCGCACCACAAGTGCAGCCTTTCAGGCTATATATAGGCTCTGCCGCTTACAGCGCTCAGGTTTCTATCACGCACTTGCGCGCGTCACTTGTGCAGCCTGTATCAGGCTAAAACGCAATCAGGCATAAGTGCAGAATGTCTGGCTTACACCAAACATGCTATAAGTGTAGTATATGTGCCCACAGTTCAGTGTTCACTCCTACACACAAACACCACACCTGTACCACGCTCACACTGTAAGCGCGCTCACACACGTGCTCAGCCCGCTATGTGTATACACATACATGTGTTGTATACACACGCTTTTTGTGTAGAATATGCGCCCACATCCTGTGTTCGCCCATACACAAAGCACCACACTCCCTGTGCCTCTGTCAGAGCCCACTCTCAAAAAGCGGACACTTCCCCCTTGAGTGTAGGTCCCGTTGCCTAGACATTCTAGCGTGCCCACACACTGTGTCCAGCCCGCTATGTGCAACAATCAGGCCGATATAGCCAGTCACCCGCTAGTGTCACGCTTCTAAGCGTGGGAAGCTATCCCGGGAATCTCCCCATGGGTGCTAAGCACAATAAAATACGGCTATCTGTTACAGTTCCGTCGCGCCCTCCACGCTTTCGGGCGCGGCCCCGAAACTACAGTAATTTTAGAAGCAACAAACAGTCCTCCCGTTCGGCCTATCCTTAGCACCCCGTACGTTCACGAAGTGCATGGATACGGCGCTCGCCCCCTGCGGAGCCAGGGGCTGCGAATTTTGAACTATTTGGACGACTGGCTGATTTTGGCACAATCACAGACGGAGCTACTGTCTCTTCGTACAGTCCTCCTCGACCATCTGAACACCTTGGGTCTCTCTGTCAACTGGACAAAGAGCTCGCTTCAGCCCTATCAGACAATTTCCTTCCTGGGAATAGATCTGAGACTCAGTGGCTATGACGGCTCGCTTATCTACACAGCACGCGCGCCGTGTTCAGCGTCTCGCCGCATCCTGTCAGATGGACACCCTCTCACCTCTGAAAACTTTTCAGAAGGCGCTGGGTTACATGGCCTCAGCCTCCGCAGTACTTCAGCTGGGTCTACTGCGCATGCGCCCCCTTCAGCTTTGGTTGAAGAGCCGTGTGTCTCACCGTGCGTGGACCACGGGCCGCCAGCTGATCAAAGTTACGCAGACCTGTAACTCGGCTCTGCCACCATGGACAGTGGCAGAATGGTTTCAGCGGGGCGTTACCATGGGAACCGTCTCTCGCCGATAAGTCTTTTCGACAGACGCATCCAACTCAGGTTGGGGTGCGGTCTGCGAGGGCTCACCGGCCTCTGGCCACTGGTCAGTTCAATAGAGCTCCCTACACATAAACTGTCTGGAGATGATCGCGGTCGAGACTCGCTCGCGTTTTCCTCCCGCGCATTCGGGTCACCACGCATTGATCCGCTCAGACAATGCAGCCATAGTCTCCTATTTCAACCGTCTGGGCGGTGTCAGATCCAGGAACCCCTTCCTGATGACGAAATGCATTTTAGTTTGGTCCCAGAGCCACCTGCTCTCGCTAAGAGCGACGCACGTGCCGGGCCACCTGAATGACGGCCCAGACAGACTGTCCAGGAACCTCATCCTTCCGGGAGAATGGTCCCTGCACTTTCAATCAGTCCAGAAACTGTGGCGAATATTCGGCAGAGCAGAGGTGGATCTCTTCGCGTCAGAGGAGAACGCTCACTGCCCAATACTTTTCTCAAGAGCGAGGACGCGCTGAGCCCAGGAGTGGCCAGCCGCCCGCTTTAGACTTTCCCTCCGGTCTCCCTGTTACCACAGGTTTTACAGAGGATCAGGGAAACACGCCACTCGGTGCTCCTCATAGCCCCGCGTTGGGAGAGTCAGACTTGGTTCCCGGACCTCGCTCAGCTGTCGCAGACAGCCCCGTGGCCCATTCCAGTCAGAGCAGATCTCCTCTCTCAAGCTCGCGGCATGATCTGGCATCCCCACCCTAAGCACTGGGCGCTTCATGCACGGGTGATCAACAACTATCCGATGCTGATCACCCGGGGAGAGTTAAACACGATCATGAACGCCAGAGCGGCTTCTACTAGGAAGCTCTATGCGTCAAAATGGTCTGTGTTCTCAAAAGGGTGCACCGACAAAAACCTAGACCCTCAGCGGTGCGACGTGTCGTCTTTGCTTGTCTTCCTTCAGGAGATGCTGGATAAGGGCAGGTCCCCATCCACTCTCAAGGTTTACGTGGCAGCTGTCGCGGAGTTCGCTGAACCCCGACGCGCTCAGTCTCTGGGCAAAGACGAGCTAGTCATCCGCTTCCTCTGGGGAGCTAGAAGGATGAACCTTCCGCGCCCCTTCGGTTCCCAATTGGGATCTTTCTATAGTTCTCGAAGCTATGGAAGCCCCCCCCCGTTTCGAACCGTTAGAGTCTGTGGACCTAAAATACCTCTCGCTATAAACCGTTTCTGTTTGCCCCGTCATCAGTAAAACGCGTGGGAGACCTTCACGCGCTCTCTTCTAGCGCTGCGTGTCTTGAGTTTGGACCCAATGACTACATAGTCTTCCTCAAACCTAGACATGGATATGTCCCCAAAGCGATTGGCACCCCGTTCAGGGATCAGGTTTTTCCCTTTCGGCTCTACCCATCCGATAACGAATGTGACGCCAATCTCCTTTGTCTGGTTCGGACTCTGCGATTGTACACTACACGCGCTGCCGCGTTCAGACGCTCTGAGCAGCTTTTTGTTTCGTTCGGTGAGCGCACCAAGGGTCTGGCCACCTCGAAACAGACGCTATCCTAATTGAATTGTGGACGCTATTGCTTCTGCTAATGCATCAAAAGACCTGTCATGCCCTCTGGGCATCAGGGCTCATTCCAACAGAGGCATGGCCTCACCGTGGGCATGGTCCAGCGGCTTTTCCATTCAGACATATGTGTGGCAGCGGGAGGGGCTTCCCCTTCCACCTTGTCAGATTTTACCTTGCAGGCAAAGCTACTAGCAGCCTAGTATGCTTCAGCTCTTATGTTGAGCTGCACTATTGGGAGTCACACTCATACAACCGGCGTGCCGCTTGTTCTTCCCTCATGTGCTTATGTACTACACTATCACCGGCCCGCTTGCTGGCCCTTTTTATGTCACGTACATTAATTTCCCACTTATAAGGGTCCCCCGGATTCCTCCCCCGGGACTCATTGTGGATGCCTAGCGCGCACGGCGTTGACCAGGTGTTCCCGTAGCGTAAGCTAGCTTACGCAATACGAGAGAACCTCTCGTAAGAGAACGAATCGGTTACCTAACGTAACCTCGGTTCTCTCTAGATGAGGGAACGAGTATTGCGTTCCCGGCCGTGCTTGCGCTACCAGTGTTCTCGCTTCATTCAATGAAAACCGGAAAACAGCGGGAAACTCGCTTATTTATAGACTCGGGCCACTCCGTTTGGCGGGCTCTGACGCAATGAGAGCGTGTCTGCTTCTCATTGGTCACGAGTTCAACCGAGTTCCCTCATAGGCTGTAGCAGTTCTCCCTGAGCGAACCAATGAGCTGCTAGCTAGCCCGCTCATGGTCTGCTGCAGTGAACTGCGTTGACATTGGATACAAAATTATAGGATAATTTTTTGGCTTCAACTTCTCAGAAAAGATGAATCTTTCCCGTAGCGTAAGCTAGCTTACGCAATACTCGTTCCCTCATCTAGAGAGAACCGAGGTTACGTCAGGTAACCGTTCGTTACACATTAATTAAGTATTATCTGTGCATTAGTTAAGCATGAATTAATGCTTATTAGTGCACCCGTAAAGTGTTACCGACATATTTAATAGACTTTGACAAGATTTGGAATGAAAATTTCTGTCCTAAGTGGTCCTTAAACTTATTTCTTAAGCTTTTACAGCCAAATGTCTCCTTCTAATTAACAAGTTTGGCTTTTTCAGATGCACCCCATTTAACAGGTGCATAAAATCAGACAGACAGACTTATGCCACTGTCATTCAAGAATAAGCTGCCCTTTTACTTTCATTCATGCGTATGCGAATGTGAGACACTGTAAACACAAGCTCAAATACTTTTTGACTTCTGCTGTGTACCAAAGTTCTACTTTAATGTGCTTTTGCATAGTGTAACGACAACAGAGAATATAAATGTCACAGTTTAGAGTTTGCTAATGGTAAATATTATAACTCTAGCTGGTATAGTAGGCCTAACTCCTTCTCTCTCTTAAAATTGAATATGTGATGGATGGCTGGGGAGACCTGTGCCTGTATATATATGAGTACTAAAATGTAATATCTTGAATAATGGCATATGCGCATAGTTTCCCATGTGGTAAATGCACTTCATTTCTCCTCAAACAATCTGTTCATCCACTAGGATCATGTTGCGTTCCAATCCAATTATGCGGCCGATACAGCTTAATTTGTCACTTGAATTATTTCAGCAGCACTATCATCAGTAGAGCTGTGTCCCGCTGCAAGGAAACGCAGCGGGAGCAATTTAATAGAACACAGCAGTGTTGCTGCTCACTGATCACTCACACTTCACTGCATTATAAAGCATGTTTTGATCTAATAGGATGTTCAAATCCAAACAGGAATTTTTTTTCGAAGTTCAAAGAAAACGGACTGAATTTAATTGATGACAAACTAATAATAATTTATTATTATTAAAAAAGAATACAGATTTATTATACTATAACGACTGAACTAACTAAGCAGGAAGAAAAAGAACCCTTTTTTGCTTCTAAAAGTTAGCCAGAACAAGTCTTTTTTTTCAGTTGAGTTGGAATAAATCATATTTTTGGAGTGGAAATGGAGTGTGTTTTCATAGTACATCAAGTTCTTTAATGATTTGATCTCTTTTTTTGCGACATAGTTCTGAGGTCTTTTTTCCTTCAGTGAGCATAAAATTGAGGCGTCAGTCTTGCAGTTTTCTCAGCATCCCGGGTTCATATGAGAGCCCCAGTTGTAGTCCCAGTACGGCAACCCCACCTTCCACTACAGAGAAATCCAACCCAATAAACAGAACTTGGGTTAGCAGGACTCAATGAACTTGGTCCTGTAAAATAACATAGGAGCCCTGGAAAGTGCTCAGTTTTAGCTTTGCACAGTGAAAACTGGTAAACAGGTGTCTGGAGTAATACAGGGATCATGAAGCAGCTGAAATATTACATGACAAGGCAACAAAGAAGGGAAAGTGTCCCATCATATCAAGACAAGTATAAAACCTAGAGAACAAACTGATACAAAGCTGCCGAGCAAATTGTTTCAGAAATACAAAAGCTAACTAAATGTAAATCTTTGGTAATGCCTTATAGAATCGTGGTCTTAAACAATATAGGCATTTTTAAAACTGGAATAGCTTTTTTTTCATTGCCAGTAAACCGTGTTGAGGTTGAATGGTGAAAACATCCATTTCAACAGTTTTATACTTTCAATTTATTACTTAATTTATTGCTTTCCCTTTTTGCCTTCAGTAGTTTGTTTTACAAATTAAATTAAAAAAAGTCATAATTAGCAAAATGATGTTTAAATAGTCTAGCAAGTCCCACCCCATGACATTCTTATGAGCAGTATTTATTGTCAAGTATCCATTTAGACTCAATTGGCTGTTCCAATAAAGGCTATGTAAAGCAAAGTGAAAGTCATTATGAACCATGAATAAAATCAAAAACATAACACTGCAGTTATTTTGGACCCCATGTAAAGCCAATGAAAACATTGACAAGTACCACTGGCATTTCCTCTGGTGCTTTTCTGATAAATATTGCAAAACAGGAACAAGGGAACACCAAGTTAAAAACAAAAATCATTCAGTTCATTTGCATTTATGAGGGGATGATATTTTTTCACCCTTTGGTAGAGCCCCTGAGAGTGTTCTTTATGTGAAAGACAACTCAACTTTTCGGAGAATCCTAGATTCTTATGGTGATTCAATAAAGTATGAGTCTTTCTCAGGAGAGTTGGGTTTTTATAAATAAAGTACTCTCCAGCTCACGTTTGGAAATAATGTTTCTTTTTTGGTTGCATCTTTATTTGAAAAGTTTGTCCTGTAAAATAAGAAATAAATGTAACACATTTTATTTTTACATTTTGTTGACTATAAGTGACACTGTGCCTACATGCCAACCAGGGTTGGGGAGTAACGGAATACATGTAACGGCGTTATGTAATCAGTAAAAAATCCAGTCGTTAAAAAATCGTTAAAAAATCCAGTAACTAATCGTTACAGTTACATAAAAAAACTTAGTAATCAGATTATAGTTACTTTTTGAAAAAGAGGGGGATACTTTCAGGATTACAATGGTGTCATTTAAAACTAAGTAAATCTGTATTTTGGCATAATAACACTATATTAATGACTCACGACCTTACTGTCTATGCTCGCGACACGAGTCACATGTGCCACCCGCTGGTGACTGCGTAAAATAACAGCTCTCAAAACAAACTCCTCAGACACTGACTGAATCACTGCTGCTAGAAACGATGCTGCCCACAGGTAAAAATGCTTTCATTTCTTTGAAATTCCGCTGCTATTTTGTTTTTAAAGAGGAAAATTCCAACAACATGGTTTTACAGTGCAAACTGTGCCTTGTTTTTAGCTTATGTAGCTTATTACTGCTTTAAAATTCAGTGGTTTGTATGATCGCAGTTGAAAGTTTTCTAGCGATGCTGGAATCTGTAGAAATTAAGAGAGTATCTTTTTTAGTACCTAAAATGTCCTTTCATAATCTCTTCGTTCTCAGTCTCACTTAAGGAGATGTTCGCTGCTAACGTCAGGTGAACTCCTACTGCCAACGGCCCAAGTTCAGTCAGGCAAATTAAGAAAGATCACGGCATTAGTCAACAGTTTATTTCCTATTTTAAAATAAACTAATATGTAGATTGTGTAGAATTTTTAAATGTTGTGTTTTTATTATTTCCTTGTAGCCTACATAATACATAATAATCTGCAAAATCATACTGTAGCCACTAGCATGTCTTATAGCCCTTTAAAGGGCAACTCCACCCATTTGCATTAAGCTTTCCATTGTTAGAAACCCAGTTATACTATTGAATGGTCATGCAACACTTTATCATTTTCCCTGAGACGAGAGAAATCTGCTATTTACCTTTTTCACTTCCTCCAACAATGACGCAAAAATCGTCATTTTACGTCATTGTTGGCGGAAGTGTAAGAGAGGGCGATTTCAGTAAAAAACTACAAGCCCGAGTCCCCACCCTTTCAAACCCGCCAATAGGGGGTTGGACCTATTGCGCTAACAGACCTATCACAGATCAGTGCCAATGCGTTTGATTTCACTGGCAGAAACGTTTTGAAAATGTGGACGAAACTACTGAATACGCTGACGGATGCGTTATGGAGGATTGGGATTAACATTACACATCTTTTTTGGACGCTGAAGCTAGCAGGCTCTTGTTCTGTGGAGAAAGCTGAGTAGTAGGGGTTACCGTCCTCTTTTTCCTGGACATGTCCGGCCGTCGATGTCCGGGATTCAGCTTTTAATTTCTGAAGTCGCCATTCATTGTTTACATGTAAGTTACAGCTTTTGTTTCAATCTAACTCAATTCCTTATGATTGGTGAATCTGACTGTTGTGTTCACATGAACGCCAAACAAGTGTATCGGTTGATGCGTTTTAAACATTGCTAAGAAAATTCCTGCTCCTCCGTGTAGAGAGTACTGAGAATTGGGGCAACTTACGTCTCAGGTGCCGCTCTATCGGTAATCACGTCACCGGCCTCGCGCGTGATCCAGACAGCCGGCACTCATCCCGGTCGAACACAGTAAACCTGGCTCTCGTCCTCCGCGCCGTTATACATACAGCTCGCACTCGTTCCGCATGCCACAGTAAACATGATGAATGACGACTGTAGAACGCAAAAGCCGAATCGCGGACATTTTGGGCGATCTCGAAACACATTTTCGGACAGACTCATCACGGAGAATCACTAGTAGACTGTTGTTTACATACTGCGAGGTTAGCGGTAGGCGTGGCCTCCTGAGGGCAGCGAAGCAAATGAATTCTGGGAGTTGATGTTTTTCATTCACATAAGCCAAAAATACATTTTCTGTCTTTTCTCAGTCTAGAAGCTCCAAATTAAAAAATAATTTCACATTTCTTCTACATAAATGACCCATTTTAAATACACATTCATCTTTCCAGAGGTGGAATTGCCCTTTAATAAATATATTTCAGGGATGTGAGAATTCTTAATAAGTAAAAGTTTTATTTTTTAATTTTTTTTATAATATCTGTCCTCTGAAGTAATCCAAAAGTAATCAGTTACATTACTTTCATATTCTGGTACTTGGATTACGTTACTGAATACTTTTTTTATGAAGTAATTTGTAACTGTATCGGAATACATTTTTAAAATAACCCTCCCAAGCCTGATGCCAACTAACTCTCATTGGAGTATTTGTTGACTGTTAGGGTCAGGGTTAGGGTTAGTAGAATAAGGGGTTAGGACTAGTAAGTTATGTACTAGTATAGTACTAGTGCAAAGTATATGAACATCCAGTGAATATTAGTTTCTGTTCCTCTCAATTCCGATTTCGTTTTAACTCCTACGGTGGCCATTGTAGTCCAATATTAACATGGCTTCCAGTTCGACCTCGTCCATAAGTGTTAAGTCAAACATAAACGCGAAAGGCGAAGCTTAAATTAACAGGTATGTCCCTCTTTGGCTAATGTACTTTCAAGATGGAGGGGCAACATGGCGACCGACATTAGAACCCCTTACCCGTATGTATTTTTCGATGGCATATTATACACTCACGAGAATACTTCATTACTTGAACGAAGTAAATATACATTAATGAGCACATATATTTTTCAACTGAGTGTTTTTATCTAAGAATAAACTAAAAGAGTTACACAGTGTAGCTTTAAAGCATGTTAACACATGGTAATTCGCTGTCATAGTTTCAGATGTATGACTACAGAAGATCGTTTCTGCGGTGATGACGTATTTTTGTAAAACAAGCCGGAAGATCACCCTGGTTCCCTCTGACAAAATCCTGAATAGGATTTCTCTTTTGCAATTTTTTATTGCAGAAAATAAGCTTTGTGAATCGCATAAGTGTATGATTCTTACACATGATAATCGTCACAAATTAACAAAACATAAAAAATCTAAACAGGTTATAAAAAACTACACACAAAGACTTCAAATAAATCTTTTTCAGTCTTTTAAATAGTTTTCAAGAGTGTGATGATAAACACAATGAAGCAGTGAAAGTAGACTAGTGAGTAGATGGGTTTACCTGTCTAGCGCTAATGACGTTTAAAGTGGTCATGAACTTGTTGTCTGAGGTCGACTTATGATGTTCGCTTGGTTTTTGCATTCAAAAAGCATCAAAATAGGCATCAAAATAAAGTAATAGGCTATTTTCTACCCTAGTTTTGAGCCTAGCTGAAAAACGCTTGTTTTTTATGGGCGTCTCGCACTGAAGACTCGGAAGTAAACGCCCACTGCTGTGAGTGGATAACAGTTTTGCATATTATAATGAGTTTCAACTCACCCGTCAAAGCACTTGGGGGAAATTGTTTTGAAAACGTCCAATGTTGTAAAATGGCAACCGAAATGTTTCGCCCATACATGTTCGACCCAGAGTCTGTGTGTTGCACCATTCCTGTCAGATCCAATATAGACGGCACAGCACCGTTCTTTGCTCTTAATCGGTCTGCAAATCCAGTCTTGTTTATAAAACAATCCTCAGTGAAATGAAGCGAACAGACGGACAATGTTACTCTCATCACCTGGAACGTCATTAAAATAAAGTTTAACCATGCAGTCCTATTGGAATCCAGAGGAAGCTTATGCAGCGACTGTCTTCCACAACCAGGCACTGCACAATATTTTGTATTGCTTGCTCAGTAGCTCAATCCAGTTTGTCATCACAAGGCAGGCATCTATGTTATTGGTTGAAGTTGAAGTCTTTGACGCTCATAGTTCCCCACTTTTAAAAACGAGTTGTTTGCTGAGCCTGGTGTCAATAAAAGCTTTTATTGAACTAACAAGGACGTTTTCAGTTCTGAAACTCACAGGATATTCTTATAATATGATAACCTCTTAGATGTCAAAAGCTCAAGGAAATTTAGATTTTTCAGTTCATCCCCCCTTTAATGTTCCAAGCATCTTAATGTTAATTGTATCCAAAAGTTTGTTGTAAATGTAGACACTTAGTGGCATGTCTGATTAAGACATGGGACAAACACCAGTAATTTGCTCTCTTTTGTTCCATTAAGTTCAGGATGCTTAAAAGTCTTAACTTGAGTAGTTGATGTGACATGATATTTAGAAATGTACAGGATGGAGCAGATTCACAAGGAGTAAATAGACAAAGGAAGGAAGTGAGGTCTACTTATACACCTTCACCAGGGGTGTGTAGGTAATGTAGTGCACTGTATTTGAGAGTTTATCCATTCATCAAGTGACCTGAGCAGCGGTGGCTTGTAGCGCCAATCTCAACATGTAAGAATAATGACCAGAACCTATGGCGAGGTTCATGTAAAAGGAGAATAATGGAACCGTTAGCTATCTGTTGAACCTATGCTTGACGGGGACCACCAGGTGGTCCTCTCCAACCAATAGGTGTGCATATTTCAGTACGGTGGGCAACAGTGCAGGCCAGGTGCCATGTAATATTTTCACTGATTCACGTTCACGCAACCTCAACATCTTCCTGACGCCCAGCGCTAAGAACATGTTCTCAATGGTGATATTATAGGTCAGAGCCATCTCGGGGTTGTCTGTCAGCATCTTGTGCTTGCTTGGAATCATAAGAGATAATAATGTGGAAAAAAGTAAAGAAAACAGAAAAACGGTCAGATTCGCAACAATCTCTGATGTATTTTATGTCATAAATGTGTAAATACTGAGATTGTGTGCTGTGCACAGACATTTCAGGCATTTAACCTAAATCCCCCAAAAAATCTCTCGCATACTCTTCGCAAATACATCATCTCTGCAGCACTCTAAATAAATGACTAGATAATATTGTATTATCTATCAAATATGTGATAGTGGACAGTCAAATGTAAACTTCTTGAGAAGGAACTACAGCTGTACTCACAAAACATGAGTAAATGAGTAAATAATCATGACCATGAAAAAGCTTTGAATGTACAGAAATGCCATCCTCTGGGGTGTAGTGATAATAGCTGCGGTGCTAGTTAACTAAAGCCTAATTTGAGCAAAAAAATAATACCGTAAAGCAGTTTCTGCATGTGAAAATCATTTCACTATAATTATAATCTAATTGTCAACAAGAGCACATCCCAATTAGTACATTAATTCCTAATTTGTGTAATAGGAAACAAATTTATACATAATCAAGACCCTCATATCCTCCATTTACCTCTATGTTCTTTAGGCCTTGTGTTAGAAGGATTAATGAGGGTTTCAGTCAGCTGAGTGGTGGCTATAGTTCAAAATAACAATCGCTGTACCACAAATCCAACACTTAGTGGTAATGATGATAAAATCACTCTCCACTCTCCATCTAGATCACTTACAGTAATCTCCCCCTTTAGGGAGGAGGAAGCAAGCAGAGCAAAATTGAACGAATTAGTGGCTTGATTAATTTCGTGACAGTGAAAACTCCATGTAAGGTCTGTGGCAGATCTCATTAAATGACAAGGAAGTCCAGCCCTGAGTGAAAACTTTGAGTCACGGGCCAAGAGTGAAAGGGTGCAGAGCGTTACTTAGCAATAAAATCAGCATGGCAATTACGGTTCTGTTTCGCCGAATATGTCTGGCTTCACGTCCGCCATATGTTCCAGAGGGACACACCCGACCCCTGGACGTCACAGAGAACAGTTTTTCTCCTGGTCACGGTCCCAGGAGGATTTGGAGACGTAAACATGAAAAAGACCCATGATCAAGCTCAGTCAGCCTGTGGGTGGTGTGTTTAATCTGACCGAAAGCTCCAAGGCAACATACAAATATAAAAAAAAGATGATTTTTTTTGTCAGACAAAATTTGGCCAAAAAACCTGTCCCTAATCAAGTGCTCAACAACAAAGTCCTCCCATCTCCTCTGGTGCAAGTCCTGTGACTGCTGTTCAGGGATCATGATGTTAATAGGATAACATGACCTAGAATCAAACCCAGCTCCGTGTGAAAGGGAATGACAGCAGGGGGTGTTCCTTCCAGTAAACAGTCAAAGTGCTCAAAACATCATCTGGGGTTTAATTGGCTTTAAGGTGGGCAACAGGGCGATGAGTTCATGCCAGCATTTAACCCCAGCTTGTAAGATTTGTCAGCCCTTAGTCTGATTCATCTCCAGTTCTCCGACTGTTACCTCTGAGGCTGTCAAAATCAGCCAAGTGTAGAGAAACTGTAATAAAGAGTCACACATGAGTTTCCTTTTTTTCTCAATGATGAGTTCATTTCCAGTCAGTCTAACTGGTGATTACATGCTGAATATGACTAACAACCACTGTATTGATTTTAAAATGTTATCTGGTTTGTGTGTATTGGTTAATCATAATGTTTTAGCATTTTCCCATGTGGTATCCACAGTACACATTTTAGAATCATTTTCAGATATCCTCCTAACTGTCAGTGTCCCGCTAGCAGGATGCTACTGTAGGTGTGACTCTACAATTTGTCATGATGATTACAAAAATCTTCCAAAAAGTTATCATAAATTAAGGAGCATTTGAAAGCCTAAAACCTCAAAATTCAGTCTGTGAAATCCGTGTCGTTGCCTTACGACAAAACTTTATTGCTGTTGTTGTTTTTAACGATTTTTCGAATTTTATTTAAAGGGGTCATGAACTGGCTTTTTAAATTTTATTATATTGTTGTCTGAGGTCAATTTATGACGTTCGTTTGGTTTTTGCATTCAAAAACATCAAAATGAATAAGAAATTTTTTGTACCCAAGTTGTGAGCCTACCTGAAAAACGGTCGGTTTTTATGGGCGTGTCGCACTGAAGACTTGGAAATAAACGCCCACTGCTGTGAGTGGAGAACAGTTTTGCATATTATAATGAGTTTAACTCACCCGTCGGTGCACATGGGGGAAAACGTCCAATGTTGTCAAATGGCAACCGGATTCGCCCATACATATTCGAACCAAGAGTCCGTGTGTTGCACAATATTCCTCTCAGTTCCAATATAGACGGCACAGCACCGTTCTTTACTCTTAATCGGTCTGCAAATCCAGTCTTGTTCACAAAACAATCCTCAGTGAAATGAAGCGAACAGACGACGATGTTTTACCCTCATCAGCTGGAACGTCATTAAAAATAAAGTTTATCCATGCAGTCCTATTGGAATCCACAGGAAGCTTATGCAGCGACTGTCTTCCACAACCAGGCACTGCACAATATTCTGTATTGCTCGGTTGCTGGATCCGGTTTGTCATCACGAGGTAGGCATGTATGTTATGCTACTTAGCTATGCGTGTAATGCGCGAATCGGTGGGCGGGGCTAAACCGGCCGTGTTGAAGCAGGCGTTGGTTGATCTTCTTCTGCGGGGGTGGTGTTTTAACAACTTTGACGTCATATTTCCCCACTTTTAAAAATGAAGTCGTTTGTTGAGGCTGGTGTCAATAAAAGCTTTTATTGGACTAACAAGGACGTTTTCAGTTCTGAAACTTACAGGATATTCTTATAATATGATGACCTCTTAGATGTCAAAAGCTCATGGAAAATTTGATTTCTCAGTTCATCACCCCATTAATTCTTGATTAATTGGAGGCGATTTTGTATTTTTTTGTTGTTGAACATTTGAATAAATTATTTGAAGCCCCCCTGAACCTCCCTTGGGAGTTTGCTTGAGGACTTTGGTTGAGAACTTCGGTCAACTTTGGTTTTAGATTGCCTACATTCAAGGCTGGATCCTACTGGTGAAATTACTTTTCAATTTATACCATTGAGTAAATGCAGACACCAGATCCTTGTGGAATTTCGCTACCACAGTATCATCACATACTGACTAAACATTGCATTTCTGAATAATGGATGATTCAGTCATATCTCGGAAATATGAATGAAAGCCAGATTCAGCTCATGTTTGTACTAGAATTGAGTTTCAATAGGTTTTAGTCACTCTTTAGTGGTATAAGATGACAAGACACTACTGCCTGAGAGGTGTGAACATGGCAACTTTATTTTCTCTGGAAGCACATGTTAAAAAGATTGGGCTGGGTTTTGGCACATATACTTGGATTGAAGCCCATATGACGTTTAAGCTACAAAGCTACACAGATGCAGTTTGCAGTATAATTTTCTTTGACATATAAATTTATACAAAATTAAAGCATGACAGATGATGATGAATACTCTGGCTGTAAGCCTGGGAAAGTCTAGGAGATATAAAATATAATTTCTAAAATATTCATATGTTTTAATGTGTATAATAAACAGTAAAGAATGACAAGCAAAAAAAAATGTTATAAAGAATCAAATCATTGAAAATATCAAATACATTTTGAAAGTAGTGTAATTATAAAATTATAAGAATATCTGAGTATAGAGTTACGAATAAATGTCATAATCCTTTGTTTTCATTTCTGGGCTGTCAACACACAACACAAGGAGTATCAATCATAATTGTAGGCTCTGCATCATTGGGACACTCTCGCCACATAGTGTTGATCTAATATGAACCCGCAGAATCATTCAAAGAATGAGGGTTTCATGCGTTCTCCAGAACACCGTGGGCCTGTTTTACTATTGCTAAATGTGGTGATCTATGCATGTAATAACATACACAATCACCCACCAAGGAGCAACCTCTGTACTGTAAACATATGCTGTGTCAGAGTAGGGTTTATTGGTATTTAATGCAAGCTGGGTCCAATCCAGACCCTGAGGGTTTCTGTAAAAATGAGAGATCCCTCTTGCACAAAATAGTGCATAATATTCAGGCTCAAAGTGCCGGGGGCTGAATCACAGAGGTAATGATGATCATTTAAGTGTTCAGTGTTTTAAAGTAATTGTCCAGCAACCTTAAACCTTGCAACTGACATGCACGGCTATTCCATGTGGCCAACACAACTATGGGGGGATTCACAAGTATAAACTGAAGTTCTGCACACAGCCCATACTGCCAATAAAAGAGTCTGTGTTTCATCATGTGATTAATGTTGCGACATCAGAGTTGCTTCAAGAAGCTTTTTAAAAACATCTGGTTATTGAATGTGCAGTAACTGGTTTACTGTATGAAACCATTATGTGGCACCATTATGCGGCAGCATAATAAGATTTTAGCACTGTACTTACTCCAAAAACTTTAGAAATGGACAGAAACTCTCTACAATTATTCTGGGGTGCTCATGAATCAATTTTATTTTTGAGAGGGCACCAAATGCAGTCCTGGCTCACTTTTTTTTTTACCGAAATGGCACTGGTGCTGTGTGCTGGAGTCTGCTTAGCTGGTGATTTTAAAGGGTTAGTTCACCCAAAAATGAAAATTAAGTCATTAATTATTCACCCCCATGCTGTACCAACCCCTAAGACCTTCATTCATCTTCGGAACACAAATGAAGATAATTTTGATTAAATTTGAGAGCTGGATCACTCCTCCATAGGCTCCCTAAGGGAATGGACTCTTGACGGCCCAGAAAGTCATTAAATAAAATGTTTAAATATTCCATGTGCCTACAGCGGCTCAATTATAAGTTTATCAAAGCGACGAGACTACTTTTTGTGCGAAACAAACAAACATAAATAACGACTTTATTCAACTATTCCATTACTTCCTTATGGGCCTTGAGACGAGAGCTGAAGAGATTTCCAGAACGCATGCGCGAGAACTGAGATGAGGACGTTCTTCTTCAACTACTTCTTGTTACCGGCTGCTCACCGCTTAGGAAGTATTACCGCCACCTACCGTATAAGATGATGATCCATAGATAAGGCGCGCTCCTGACATGTTTTTTGAGAAGATTAAAGGCTTTTAAGTGTGCCTTATAGTGCGGAAAATACGGTAATTGAAAAGCGTATGTACAGCGCTGCATCTTCTCTCTGCTTGTAAACAGAAAGTTTTGCGCTTCCAGCTATATCAGCACATCATCTTATACGGTAGGTGGCAGTAATACTCCTAAGCGGTGAGCAGCCGGTAACAAGAAGTAGTTGAAGAAGAACGTCCTCATCTCAGTTCTCGCGCATGCGTTCTGGAAATCTCTTCAACTCTCGTCTCAAGGCCCATAAGGAAGTAATGGAATAGTCGAATAAAGTCATTATTTATGTTTGTTTTTTTCACACAAAAAGTAGTCTCATGGACATATGGAATACATGGAATATTTAAACATTTTCTTTAATGATTTTCTGGGCCGTCAAGTGCCAGTCCCTTAGGAAGCCTATGGAGAAGTGATCCAGCTCTCAAATTTAATCAAAAATATCTTCATTTGTGTTCCGAAGATGAACGAAGGTCTTACGGGTTGGTACAGCATGGGGGTGAGTAATTAATGGCTTAATTTTCACTTTTGGGTGAACTAACCCTTTAACTGGGGCCGTCTGCAATCTACAACAATTACTTTTCAAGTAATTACTCTATATTCATTTAATTCAGTATCTTTATACCATCATGGTTTTGATGTAACTGTAAGAAGTTAAAATGATAATAATATCAATAAATTCACATAATTGTTGTTACTACTTTATTTCAGACAGACAGGAAAATAAAGTGGTTGAAGTCACTATCTGATAACTATCTGTAACAGGATGTCTGTTAAATGAATGTGCATTGCTTCATCAGGAGCTTACAGTGTTTTATTATTTTTAAGTTGGGCACCCTGACAACTTTTTTGCACTAGTCAAGTCAAGTCATCTTCCCTTATATTCACTCAGTGGTTAAATGTTGCTAAATTTTCAGGTGAAACTAAATGATTTGCAATCGTTGATTGACTAAATTCCGGCATGTGAATGGTTCATTTATGACACATAGTTAAGAGTTTGAATGTTGAAGTTTTTTAAACTCACATACTTAACTATCAAAGATACAATTTTTTTTTTTTTTGTTTATTATAAAATCAAATATAAATATGAGATGAAATAACTAAAATTTCCTTTGGAAACTAGCTGAAATAAAAATAAGTTGAAGTACTAAAATAAAAAAAAATGTCTCAGTTATGTATGGTAACCCTCGTTCCCTGAGGAGGGAACTGAGACGTCTCGTCGAGGAGTTTCCAGCGAATTGGGATCACGCTAGGGAGACCAGTTACGTTAGAGTGAATTAAAACGAGCCAATGAATATTGCCATGTAGGACTGACATTCCCTCACCCCGCCTGCCAGAGCGGGTATAAAGCGGAAGCGAGCGCAGACACATATGCGTTTTGCCTCGGAGTCGACCAGTTGTGTACTCCGAGTGGCTTTACGCTGAGGAGCAGGACGGTGTCCCAGTCCTCCGCAAAGGTATACAGCAAGTATGGTGACGGGATCAGAGTCGTCCTGTTCATCTCCTCAGGGAACTAGGGCTACCATATGTAACCGAGATGTTCGCTTTTGTTTGGGAACTCCTACGGCTCGTGCTCGCTTTCTCGTGCCATTTATATGCCAAAACTGTTTTTGCGTGTATATACGCGTTGTTCGCGTGCATATGATACACACTTTTTGGCGTGTAATACGCACAAACTCCCCACCCCCTCCCCCCTAAACCTACCCCAGGGTATTTTAGTGCGTAGCATATACACGCAAAAACCATTTTTGCCGTATAAATGCCACGAGAAATGGCATTCGTGGTATAGATACGCATTTTCATGAGACTGTGTTGGAAAAGCAGGGTCCGATCAAGGACTGAAGGATTGATGACAGTGTGAGGCAATGTTGACCCAAGAATGTGCCGCTGCTACGCCCATCATAGCCGTAGTTTCCACCGCAGGAACTTTTCCCAGGGACTAGGAACTTTGGGGTGGTACTCGGTGTGTTTACACCGCAGGAACCAGGGTCTAAATGAAGTTCCGGGTAAAAATCCCCCCCAGAAAGTCCCTGCTAGCGAGGTAGTACTTTTTCAGAGTTCAGGAACTTTCGGGGTGGGACTTGTGCGCTGAACATGCTGATTGGTTCTTACCACGCTATTTCTTTCTGCCCGATGGCGTGCGTCCGTCCCATCCATCTCATGATCAATGTCCGCTGATAAAAAACGTCTACTTTTATATCTATCATTACGAGCTTTCTGAATACGCTTTGGGTGCTCTTCTCTTTTCTGCCGTTTTGTTAATTACCTCGTTAGTAAACCAATCGCACACAAAAGCAGCAAAGCTTGAATCTCCTCCATACAAAACTCAAAACACAGCGCAGGCTAGGAAGAGCAGTCGCGGACGTCTTCCCGTCTCGGACTGGTACTTTAGTATGCGGTGTAAACGCAGTAAGCAAGCGGTCTGGGGAAAAAAAGGTTGCTGTGAAAAAAGTTCCTGGGACAAATAGTTCCTGGTACATTGCGGTGGAAACGCGGCTCATGTCTCAATTCTCCCTCCGACACAGACCGTTCTTGTATAATTAGGTGGTTCTCATTCTCATATATATATGAATAGTTCAGATGCAAAAGCCTCTAAATGCCAATTGAAATTTTCTTCTAAAATGATCATTTTTATCAAGCTTGTATATTTAAGTTCAGTAATTTCACTTAAATGACAATTAATAGGTAATCTTCATTTGCCATTTAAGTGAAATTACTGAACTTAAATATACAAGCCTGATAAAAATGATCATTTTAGAAGAAAATTTCAAATGGCACTTAGAGGCTTTTGCATCTAAACTATTCATATATATATATATACATATATATATATATATATATATATATATATATATATATATATATATATATATATATACATATATATATATACATATATATTAAATAGAAATATAAAAAACAAATAGAAATGACAGAAGTACTAAAATTACTAAAAACTTAAGTATGAAGATAATATAAATATAAAAGCTAATAAAATAAGAATAAATGCTATAATAGTAGCCTAAAATAAAATACTGACTGTGAGTTTGAATATGCAAATGTTTGTCCTCATGTTGATTCCCAGTTATTCCTTTATGACTTATGTACTTGGCACTTTAACTGGAATGGAGCCAAACAATGAACATGTGCAACTGTTGGGGAGGCAAGCCTCTTTATGACTCTACTATATACACATATTGGTTATTTCCCCAGATTTGTTGAAAGCATATTTAGTCATAACACAAAATGTAATCATAATTTGTTGGAGGTTTTGCAACATTTTGATGTTTTTTTTTAAATAAACCCTACAACATAATGAAATCAAGCTGTTGAAACCTTTTAATTAGAATGTCAATACTACCACATGATAAGACCATGTGATCATATTGCGTTGGGCCACAACCGTGTAATCACATCCACACACGTTTATCACAGCTCAGACACACTTCTAGCACCTGGATCAGTAGACTCCTCCTTCCAGGATTTCTCATGCATTGAGGTCTTCCGTGGCTCCGTTCCTTCAAACACTGTTAATTTCAAGTCACTAGGGAGAACTTTGAGTGGCGAGACAGATGTGTTTACAATGGCCATTTCATTCTGTTCCAAAGACAGTCTGGGGGTGGGTGGCTTTTTGGGAAAGATAGGCTCTTAAGGAATGCACCAAAATCTGGTGAATTCTCCCATGTGCACAAAACAGGATGTTAATAGTTTTACCAAACTATAAAGAACCAAAACACATGACAAATGATTGAGTGCGGAAATGAGTCTGATCTAGTTCTTGAGCTCTATTCACTCTCTCACTAAAGATAAATATCAAGTGAAAATGACTTACATTTCAGTCCGTTCATCATTAAAAGCCACCGTATGACTTTGAATATACTACATCATATGGACTACTTTTAAAATACTTTGAATGCGCTTTTCTAAAGCTTGAAACACTATATTCACATGTGCATAACTTTGCATTTAAACATGCAAGCATGCATATCTGGAAAGATTTGTGCCACAAAAGCGCACCAACACTGCATTATTACAATCTCACAAGCTGTTCGACATGTAGAGCGCAGAGTTCTAGTGGTTCTCTACTGTATGAGCTCACATCTTCTGGCAGCTCTGATGGGTCTCTCTGACTCAGAGCCAGTCTGCGCTGCTGCTCTCATTAACCCAACCCTCTGTTTCTCCCCTTTCTCTTATTTTTTTTTCATTTGTGCATTTCTCAAACTATTCTCTCACGCATCTATTTTTCTCCAACTCTTTCATATTGCTCCTTATGTGACCTTAAGTGACTTGTATTTAGGTGCAATATTTGATTTGAGAGCTGTGGCTGAGTGGATCATTTTGTTCTGTTCATCACACAAAGCTATCATGCGGTGTCAAGAGAACATGTAGACTACTTTAGATGTAGTTAGTGCCAGGGGCTCAAATGTTTACACTTTTGGGGGATACAAACCCATGAAAGGCATACTTACGGATAGTGATCAATGGCAGATTGGCTGAAAAAAATGGAAATCCACTCTCTGACACTGTCAAGTGCCAGAAATATAGCAACACGCAAGGGCAGCAATTCAATTCAATGCACTAGTGGCACCAAGCAGAAGTACAAAAATAAATCATATTTTCAAACTACCTTACAAATGCCAGTGCCAATTTAGAGTGTCAGTCTTTCCCCTACACAACTATCACAAATTCAGCTCTTACATGTGCTTGAAAAGTCATTCAATAAAAGTACAAATAACAACGTGATCTCATGAGAATACGTTTGCATTTGTACGTAAAGTGTAGTTCTATGCATACGTATGTATAATTACGTTTTATATGCGCAGAAAAGTATAATACAGACGTATTTACAGTATTAAAACGTAAAATATTTACGCATTGACAGCACAAAAACGTCATTTATTTACGTATGAACAAATCCACCGACGTACACCTTTGTACGTATGATGTATCACAATTTATTCATATTAATATCGTAGCATTATGTTTTGACCCTACTGCATTCCACGGTCTTATTAATTAAGTTTTTAGTCGCATTTATTGATATAATACTCATAAATATTAACATTTTGCTCGTTTTGCCTGCATGGTGTTAAACAATACAATATAAAACCTTAAAAATACATTCTTTAACGTTACTCGTTTAACCGTTTTGTAATAGTTTATTTACCTTGAGACATAAAGCGTTTTGTACAAAATTCACAAAAGACATCAATTTTATTAGGTTGATGGAATCCAAATATTTAGAATCCATAGTTGTATGCAAGAAACAACTCCTAATTCAGCCTCTTATCCTGTCGTGATCTGCAACGCATCATCATGTGAACGGCTTTTGGTATCGGTTTTGACATTTTCGCAATAAATAAATTATTGTGATTATACTTGTTTGTTAGTTATGTTTTTCTTTATAATTGTAGTTTGTTATATGTTAGTTTTAAGGAATTGTTATGGGTAGGTTTAGCGGTAGGAGTAGGATTGGTGGCTCAAAATAGATTTTAATGCTAACGTTATATTGTTAATAAAACTGCCCTTTCCCAACACCGTTTTATCTTTTTTTATATTATGTATAAAATGGGTATTCAAGTAGAACTTCTCCAACTGAAGCTGAATGTCTTAGGGTCCCACACGGTTAAACACTCTCTGGCTCCACCTACTACAGTAGCCACGTCCCAAACTCTCGTTATAGGTAGAGATTGACAGATCTGAGTGGACTTCTCTTAATGTTATATTGGTGCCGGGGGCTCAGTTTACACTTTTGGGGGATACAAAACCATGAAAGGCACACTTACGGATACTGTAGTAATTAATGGCAGATGGGCTGAATAGAAATCCACTCTCTGACACTGTTAGGTGCCATTAATGGAAAAGCAGAAATGTAGCAGTACAGAAGGGCAACAATCAATTCAATTCAAGGGTAGCAGCTATTTCTGACACCCTCTTGTCATGGAAAAAATTAAAGTCTTACAGGAGAATTTACACGTTATTAAATATCTCTATTTCAGATTTTTGTATTCTCTATTGTGTTTACCAAGCAATGATAAAAAATAGATGTAGGTGGAATGCAAATATTTGTGTCCTTCTAAACAGATTTATCGCTGATGTTTATTGCAACAAATTTCTCATTTGTCTTGGGTGAACAAACCTTCTTGTCCTCTTTTGCAGCTTGACAGATGTGGTCACTGAACTGTTGTTGTACAGTGTGGACAATAACTGTATGAACATCCTCAAAATACACAACATACAGTTTTGGAATGACATGAAGGTGAGTAAATAAAATTATCTTCATTCTCATAATGTCCATATGTGATGTCATACAACAGCTCTACTCTACAAGGAATATGAAAGTAGGGTAGTGCAAATTCCCCTTTATTTAGGTGGCTTCTAAAATGCCTCATTGGCTAAGGCCTGTTAAATTTTGCCTGAAGCAGTTGTTAAAAGAAAAGAAACTTTTTCGCATGGATATATGCATATCATTCTCAGAGGAGAGCAGAACTGATTTCCCCAAAAGAGTGGAGAGTTGATCCAGATGTTGAACAATATAAATATGTAGGCTGTTAAGATGGATTGCATTTGCTTTCGCTCTGCCAGATCTGAGTGATCAGTTGCTTCTGTGATAAGATGAAGAGTGACAAGATAGCAACCGCAGGCCCTCTATAAGATCTTCTGAAGTCGAAATTAAACACATCCATACATGGAGCTGTCAGGAAGACGGCGAGACTGTCGTAGTGTTTCCACGGGCTTGACCACCTTAGTAGTCATTCAAGAAACGTGTATTGGACTGACAGTGATATCTATGACTTCCCAACACACTTTTGCCTTGTTGAGCTACGCTGAAAATGGAAGGTAAAAAAATAACTCTGTAAAGCACAGGTGCTGTTCATCCACTAACCCATTCTAACAACATTTAGTATGTCAGCATGTTGGAAGTTGAAACCAAATAAACCCTTAGGGTTTCCATTCACGTTACACCATAAACTGTTGTGTTGTCAGACTGGATAAAATACAGGGCTTAAAGCAGAGCTTTTTAAATGGGCATCAGATCCTGTAAACTCTCCAAATTGCTGCTTATTTAAGCATGAGGTCACTTATATATGCATGTTGCACAAACTATATTTCCAAGAAAATGCATACTCAGAACTGAGTCAGTATGTGAAGTGGTCAGGGTTACATTAGTTAGGTATCATTAGTTTAGTCTGTGATAAAAAGTGTAGGATTTGAGTAATAACTCATGAGGACGAGAGGGACATGATCAGTTCAACTTGATCCTGAGCCAGGTCCTATGTTAGGACTCTTCCAGAATATTAAGAATAGGGATTTATTTCCAGTGCAAAATGATGTACAAGGTCCAAAGTCAACATTACTTCTCTTTACGTCAGCTGAGAGGTCTGTGTATTTATGAACGTGGGCTTATAGCTCCAGTGTTGCCTTCTTTTTCTATAGTCCTTCTGGAGTTGAGTCAACTAAACCCCGGGTATGAGAAAAGCTCGCTCTCAACCTGTAGAATGAAATACGCCCTTTTCAAGCCTCTTGTCAGACAGCTGAATTTAGCTGTTAAAAACTTCCTTCACTTGCACCATGCAGAGACAAATTGTTTTCAGTATTCTGTTTATATTTTAAACAAGTTAACCTGGCTGTCTCTCACAATAGAGTATTGTTTAAAAAGCAGTTGGGGGTTTCATTAAGGAGGGAAAATTGTGCTTGTGCAGGATATCTCAATGAGCCAAAGCTACCAGCCAACAGCGTTTCATTCATTATATTCCCCCAAGCTTCTCTAGTTGGGTTCTTCATGAATGGAGAAAAAGAGGAGGTTTCTGGACCACACAGGATTCTTCATTGAGGTTATGATGTTGTTTGATATCTGTTTGAGCAAAGACATTATAACTAGATTAAGGATGCTTCTCCCTTGTGAAAAAGAAGTGTGCTTTATTGTAATGAATATATATATATACACACACACACACACACACACACACACAAACATATAATATATACTGTGTATACACTCACCTAAAGGATTATTAGAAACACCATACTAATACTGTATTTGACCCCCTTTCGCCTTCAGAACTGCCTTAATTCTACGTGGCATTGATTCAACAAGGTGCTGAAAGCATTCTTTAGAAATGTTGGCCCATATTGATAGGATAGCATCTATGCAGTTGATGGAGATTTGTGGGATGCGCATCCAGGGCACGAAGCTCCCGTTCCACCACATCCCAAAGATGCTCTATTGGGTTGAAATCTGATTTCAACTGCCAGTGTGAAGGCGGCGTAAGGGGCCTAAAGTGTGCCAAGAAAACATTCCCCACACCATTACACCACCAGCCTGCACAGTGGTAACAAGGCATGATGGCTCCATGTTCTCATTCTGTTTACACCAAATTCTGACTCTACCATCTGAATGTCTCAACAGAAATCGAGACTCATCAGACCAGGCAACATTTTTCCAGTGTTCAACGGTCCAATTTTGTGTGAGCTTTTGCAAATTGTTGCCTCTTTTTCCTATGTCTAGTGGAGATGAGTAGTACCCGGTGGGGTCTTCTGCTGTTGTAGCCCATCCGCCTCAAGGTTGTGCGTGTTGTGGCTTCACAAATGCTTTGGTGCACACCTTGGTTGTAACGGTTGCTTGAATCAGTCAGCCCATTCTCCTCTGACCTCTAGCATCAACAAGACATTTTCGCCCATATGACTGCCACATACTGGATGTTTTACCCTTTTCACACCATTCTTTGTAAACCCTTGAAATGGTTGTGCGTGAAAATCCCAGTAACTGAGCAGATTGTGAAATACTCAGACCGGCCCGTCTGGCACCAACAACCATGCCACGCTCAAAATTGCTTAAAACACCTTTCTTTCCCATTCTGACATTCAGTTTGGAGTTCAGGAGATTGTCTTGACCAGGACCACACCCTAAATACATTGAAGCAACTGCCATGTGATTATTGATTATATATATATATTTATCCATCCATCCATCTTCATCCGGGGCCGGGTCGCGGGGGCAGCAGTCTAAGCAGAGATGCCCCAGACTTCCCTCTCCCTAGACACTTCCTCCAGCTCTTCTGGGGGGACACTGAGGCGTTCCCAGGCCAGCCGGGAGACATAGTCTCTCCAGTGTGTCTTAGGTCTTCCCCGGGGCCTCCGCCCAGTGGCACGTGCCCTGGAACACCTCCCCGGGGAGGCGTCCAGGAGGCACCCGGAACAGATGCCCGAGCCACCTCAGCTGACCCCTCTCGATGTGGAGGAGCAGCGGCTCTACTCTGAGCTCCTCCCGAGTGACCGAGCTTCTCACCCCTATCTCTAAGGGATCGCCCAGCCACCCTGCGGAGAAAGCTCATTTCGGCCGCCTGTATCTGGGATCTTGTCCTTTCGGTCATGACCCAAAGCTCATGACCATAGGTGAGAGTAGGAACGTAGATTGACCGGTAAATCGAGAGCTTTGCCTTACGGCTCAGCTCCCTTTACCACAACAGACCGGTACATTGACCGCATTGCTGCAGAAGCTGCACCGATCCGTCTGTCAATCTCCCGTTCCATCTTTCCCTCACTCGTGAACAAAACCCCAAGATACTTAAACTCCTCCACTTGAGGAAGGATTTCTCCACCAACCGGAAGTGAGCAAGCCACCCTTTCCGAACTGAGGATTTTTTCTGGCCTCGGATTCTGGAGGTGCTGATCTCTTCCCAGCCGCTTCACACTCGGCTGCGAAATCTTCCCAGTGCATGCTGAAGGTCCTAATATATATATATATATATATATATATATATATATATATATATATATATATATACATGGTTTGGTGCATACAGTCAAAAGACAAATACAGTCAGTCACATGTGATCCACAATCCAACTCAGAAGAATTGGGAGTCTCACTATAAGATTACTGTAACCAGGTTGGTTAGTTAGTATAGAATGCGAGAAAGCTTATAAAACCTCTAGTTTCATTCAGAGCTGAGATGTTCGTAGAGATGAATGCAGGACAGTTAGAGAGCACCCTTTTTTGTTTTTTGCTTTTGCTTTTTACCAAACTCCCTTCACAACAGTGCAACAGTGTCCATTGTATTTGTTGTTACTGGCAAGAACAATGTGTTCTGTCATTGCTGTTGGGGTGAAGGGTGGAGCATCCATTTTATTATATGTAGGCCACTGCTGATTGTACGCCACTACAGCCCTGTCACATTACATTTTAAGTAAGCTACGAGAGACAGAGACTGTGCTGGCCTGACTTCTTTATACACAAAAAAATTACTAACTTATTCAAACTAACTTAAAATTGTGGACAGTGGTTCCACACAAGCAAATTATTTTGAATCTATGCAAGCTTCTTGTGTTGTGACAACACAACTGAATGAGAAAGAATCTATGTGAAATACTAATGGCCAAACAAATCAAATGGAATTGCTTCCCTGTAACTTAAATTAGTTAGGTTTAGTGAACATGCTTTAGTTTATTTAAAACTGCAATGAAAAATGAAAGCATATAGGATTTACATGATACCTTGAACTCATTTCTAGACTATAGATAGCTATTAGCTAAAAGTAGCACTTATTAACATATTAAATGCTAATATTTATGTGGTCTTTCAGCTAAAAGAAAAATGTAGCTTTTTTCATGCCAGCACAGCCCAGGAGGGCGCTCCCCATTCACTCCCTGTGCATGCCAGAGCAGCTCAGGAGGGTGCTCCCGAGTCAGTCCCTGTGCACGTCAGCGCAGCCCACTTGGGCGCTCCCGAGTCAGTCCCTTTGCACACCTGCTTACCACAGGAGGGTGCTTCAGAGTCAGTCCCTGTGTACGCTAGCACAGCCCAGGAGGGCACTCTCCAGTCAGTCCCTGTGCACGCCAGAGCAGCCGATGAGGGAGCTCACAAGTCAGTCCCAGAGCATGCCAGTGCTGCCCAGGAGGGTGTTTATGTGTCAGTCCCAGAGCACGCCAGTGCAGCCCAGTAGGGCGGTCATGTTCTGCCCTGGCAGCTTTGTCTGTGTTGTCTTTGTTTCTTGTCTCTATGTTTGTGTTGTGCTTGAACATATGGTTTTGTTTGTGTTGGCCATGTGCTCCTCTGTTCCTGATGTTTTTGCGCCTACTTCAGGCGTATTGTTTCGCAAAGTGTGGATAAAACTATGGCGAGGTGTATGAATGGGACACACTGAGAAAATGCAGACTGCCTGTCGCAGGAAAAGAAAATGGAAAAATGGGTTTTTCGTGTCATGCATATGCACTCATGGGATGGTCAAAGGGGGAAAGTGGGAGTGTCACTTGGATGGGAGGGAAGCGTAAACTGCGCTTAATTATGTATTTCGCGTTATGTACAGAAAAAGCTGGTGAAAGCGCGTCTCTATTCACTGAAAGTTCTCCACCTCTTAAAAGTAGGCGTAACTTAGGAAGCAGGTTTCCTGGCATATGCCTCCTGGTGAAATGGCAGCAGTTATCCGAGCCAGGACGAAGACATAGGCTAAGGAGACAAGCTGAAAAGATTTTTGTATTCAATATTACAGTTACTAGTAGTGTTGCACGGTGCACCGATACTTCAAAAGTATATAGTATTCGCAATACTCGGAAATTAAAAACCTCACGATACCTAAATTTATTAGTATCGATACTTTTATAAAGGATCGCGTTCCAGATTTGTAAGAGACGGTATTTCATTTTGCTTTGTGCCACGCACGCATGTTTCTCCTCACAAACGCAGCAAATAAGCTGCAGCTGTCAATACAGACAACTACCGCGAGATGGCTGCATGCGAGCACGCGTGACAGTGGCCGCCTGTCAGTAGCGGAGTGGCAATCACGGAGAGTCTCGATACTTTTCCGGTGGGCGCGGTAGTGCATCTTCGAGGCCGCGAGGGCCGGTCTTATAGTTATACATTGCAAGTTATTAGCAACACAATCCAGCGGCCTGTACACAATAGTCTCTGCAACAGCGATAGTTCGAAGCGCGCGCGCGTGTGAAGACGGTGCGCGAACTGGGCAGAGCCGCGAAAGACACTGTATCCATGCAACTGATAGCAGCGAAAAAGAGCACTCTGCTTGATTAAAAAAAACAACAACAACAGGTTCTTAACAACAACAGATCTCTTATTTAATCGCGAACTAAATGAATTATCTGCTAGTTAACTGGAGATGTTTCATTTAATTTTTGTATTAGGTGTACAACTTTCCCCCAATTTTCATAGATAGCATAAATAATTTGCAAGAAAAAAGTATCGAAATCGCAATACTTGACTTGGTATCGGTATCGAAACAATAATTTTGGTATCGTGACAACACTAGTTACTAGAAGAAATCAAAGATGACCTCGAATCTCCGAACTCAGCGTTCATATTCCATTCCAGCAGTTGTTAAACTTCTTGCTACATTACAATTATTGGTATCAGGATTGTTTCAAACAGTCATAGCATCAGCAGTGAGAGAAGGAGACCCATTCAATTGTTTCTTGTTACTACAAGAACATGAAGTCTACAGTGTTTTATTTTATTTAAAGTACCAATGTCAATAACAAATTTAGTGAAAGCCTATTTTGGAGATTTGCAATATAGTTGCTCAACTCCAGAATTCAGCACTACATGGCAATGCTTATAGGTTGAAATAATAGCAGGATGCACCATTTCTCCACTGGCTTTTACCATGGCAATGAAAGTAATCATTAGGGCATCAAGATGGGTAGTAGGAGGAGAGCGCTTGACTTCTGGGATGCGACTACCTCCAATCAGAGCATACATGGATGCAGTGTTAACAACAGAATTAGATTCTATTCGTGGTGGTGTGGTGTTTTGGTACCGGGGGTTGGGGGCTTATATGTGCCACAGGGGCCTATATGTATTGTAAGCATGTTATCAATAACCTTCATTGGAATATAAATGTACATAAGCTTAACTGCTGTAATCTGTGAGGGCACTGACAAGAAAATTAGTGTACCCAGGTAACAAAAACCCTTGTATGGTTCTTATCTATATACTCTAAACATTAGTGCTGTCAAATTGAATGATTCATCAAAGTGATTAATCAAAAAATAAAAATAACTCATAATCCTGATTGATACCTTCCTGATTGATACCTTCCTGGTATGTACTATGCTGAATTTTATAGCAGGGCTCTCATGTTTTGAAAGGCAGCAGGAGTGAGAGAATCACGTGAACAATTTCAGGATATATAATTTTATTTATTTATTTTTTTGGTTGTTGCATTAAATCTTACCCAGATACAATAATACTATTTTCTGATTTGGCTATTTTATAGCAATTTTCTTCTTTTTTTTTGATTGGCTGATAAGTGGCAGGCTCGACTGCAGATACTCCAGGGGATACACGCTTGATTCCGGCCGGTTCCCAGTGAGAGGCGGCGCGGCCAGAGACATTTTGGGTGCTGCGGCATATTAAATATATTATAAACAGTTTTTACACGAGATAAATACAAAAGACCGAACCGAGTGACTGTGACGATCAATGCGTGATACTTCTTGCAGGTGTGATTCACCGTGTACAAACCGGAATAGTATATGTTTATACTTATCATCCAAACACAATCTGGATGGCGCGATTTATCTGGATAGGGTTTTTTTTTTTATTTTTTTTTTTTTACGATGTTGAGCAGAAATAAAAACAAGCCGAAATGCCATAACAGCTGTCATGATTCTGCCATCATGTCATTGATTTTTATAGTCTTGTGGCATGATCATGGCAGAACCATGTTTTGTGTACAAGCACATGGCCTGTTGTTTGGGCCATGTGCTTGTGTTGTCTTGTTTCATAACCCCGCACCCTTGTTATCCTCGTCTTGTCATTATTGTCTAGTCAGGTTCACCTGTCTTTGTCATTAGTGTCTCCCTTTATAGTCCCCTTGTGTTTGCTGTCCTGTGCCGGTTCATTGTGAAACTTTGTGATTCATGTCTGAATGGTCGTCTAACATTGTCATTGTATTGAGTATCTTGTCAAGAGTATTGTCTTCAGAGAAGTTCTGTTTCTTTGTTTGCTGTTTTGTTTACCATCAAGTCAGTATCTAGTTTTTGTCAACCCTCTTCCAGTCCTATTTTACCCCTCGTGGGTTTTTGTTTTCTATTTTGTACCTTAATAAATCCCTGTGTGTTTGATTCACGTTCTGCGTTTGGGTTCGTTCCTGAAAACCCGTGACAACAGCTATTTATTAAAATGTAAGGGAGTAGAAAGTATAGCCTACACATAATTGTGTGAATAGCCTATGTGAGTAGAAGTAGCCTACAAAGTCGGCTGAAAAATAATTACTCCAGTAAAGTATACTGTTAGATCGCCCAAAACGTGTATTTGGACAGAATACGAGACAGAATTATTTATTAAATTCATAAAAGACCAAATACAGGAATGATGGCTTCTAAACCTCAAAGAAATGCCATAATTACGACCTCGGAGCAGAAATAAGTGAGAAAACACCTCACTTGTGCCGCTCACAGTATAGGAGTCTTTCCTTGCCATTAATGCTTGGATAACACACTTAGGCCTAACGTTACGTCTCTTTATCAGTAATAATAAATGTCTAGTGTGGTGGCTCTGTGATGTATTTAAACCTACCAACGTCCGTTGCCATGATTTTTGGAATGACTGATCGCGAGAGGTTTTAGTAAATTGCGCAAATCTGTGGTGGAAAGGCGACAGCATTTAACATAGGGCTGTGTATTGGTAAGAATCTGGCGATACGATACGTATCGCGAATACATGGGTCACGATTCAATATATTGCAATATATTGCGATACTGTCCAGTAAGGCGATATATTGTGATTTTTTTTTTTAAGTAGGACTATAATTTTAGAAAAAGTAATATTTAAAAAAAAAAGACATGATGTGAATTAAAGTCAAACAAGTTTACTTTAGGTAAACAATTCAGTACTCAGAAAATCAAACTACTAGTTTGGGATTGTGGTTCACAAGTTCATTACAAAAACTTTGGTTAAATGTGTTTTTAGAAGTTGGTCATAAACTTGATAGACTTGGGGTCGCACACCGGACGAGAAGCGCAGGGCAGCAAAACTCCGGAAAACTCCAGGTATTGTACACCAGACGCGCACTTTCTCATCAGTGTATGGCCAGCAATATTGTTATGTTTAATGACATGAAATGAAGATAATGTCTTTTCTATGTTATGATTGTACTATACAATTAAATACAATCGTTGCTGAGTCTGCAGTCTGAAAACTTTACCTCAGAGCATCCGTTCACTAAATGAATTGAGAATCTCACCTGAAAAATCCAATAACATCAGCAATTGTCATTCAAGCAGCTGATTTCTGTAAATGAATGAAAAACTAAAGGTATATTGCAGCATAGGGCGATGTCAGGATACATTAGCAACGCTTCAATTTTATATAAAACTATGTAAATGGCGCTCTGTGGCGCAGCAGGATTTTGAACACGGTCCTGAGCCGTTGCTGGGCGACAGCGCCGGTGTGTGTGTACACTCAGAGAATAATGTGTTCGAATTTAAAAGATGTGGCGCTAAACTTCTCGTCTGGTGTGCGACACCCTTTAGACTCTCCGCCGAAACCGTTTCACTGCTGCTCACGCGACGGTCCTGCTTCGACGCTTATGCGCGGCTACTGCTCGCGGTGTGAATGAATGCACTCATTGATTATGAGCGCCAAACAAAATACGCTCTGCTCCCGCGCCGAACTTGTAAAGACACAGTTCACAAACTGCATGGTTCCTGTCGATATCGGTGGTGCTCTCTTTACTCTGGAAACCAAAATGATTCCACACTTCGGAACGGAATAGAGCGGGAGCCGGTCTTTACACGGGTTCAGCCATATCTTTGTTGTTTACGTTAGGCTAGTGTGTCTATGAACAGCCAAAAAAAAAAAATCGATATTGCGTTTCTGAAAATCGATACAGTATCGCAAAATAAAATATTGCGATACTCAAGTGTATCGATTTTTCTTACACCCCTATAGACTAACTTTTTAGAGTTGTAGTGTTCATTATACTGACCATTCAACTCCAGATTGATTCTGGAGGAATAAGCACCAGCAACAATCCGTCCTCCAACGCATGACCATGTTTTGATTATATCGTGCTCTATTCGCGTCTCCGTTGTCAGTTTTTGAGAGTGGGAGGAGGGAAGGAGCACGCATCGCGCAGCTCTACAATAAAATACCAAATCCAGAAAATCAATCCGTGGCGGTCAGCGTTGATATTGTGGCGGACCGCCACAAATTAATGAATGTATGGGAAACCCTGATGGATGACATGACAACGATGACTACAACAGTAGCCTCCACTAATCTGTTATTGGGTAATAACCGATAATATTGAATGGGCACGAATGCAATTTAAGCCCTCAAATCAAGGAGCATCTCGATAGTTAAAGGAAAGGTAGTAGATAAAACATTCTTCATTAATGGTGAAGCAATACCAACAGTTTCTGAGAAGCCGGTGAAGAGTCTTGGGAGATGGTACGATGGGGATCTAAGGACACAGTTTGAGTGGGATAAGTTAGACGACAAGCAGAGGAAGGGTTGAAGATCATAAACAGATGTGCTCTACCAGGCAAACTAAAACTCTGGTGCTTTCAGTTTGGACTCTTGCCGAGGTTGCTGTGGCCACTGACTGTATACGAGGATTCTTTGACAACAGTGGATAAGCTGGAAGCGTTAATAAGTTCATACATCAGGAAATGGTTGGGGGTTCCACGCTGCCTCAGCAGAGTGGGACTTTATAGTAAAGGAATATTGCAGCTGCCAGTCTCTGCTTTAACCAAGGAGTTAAGTGAAGAGTTAACCGAGAAGTGCGCCAAGGTCAGACTGGAAAGCACCTTAGTAGAGTCAAACAACAAATGTGTAAGGGAGGCAGCACCTGTGTTAAAAACTGGTAGAAAGTTGTCAGCAAAGAAATCTGTGGTAGAGGCAAAGGCTGCCCTTCAAATTAGTGATATTGTGGGACAGCATGGAAGAGGTGGTTTGGTGCTCAGTTTAACTCTTCCTAAATGGCACAAGGTAGGCCCAGCTCAAAGGAGGAAGATGGTAGTCAACGAGGTGCGAAAGCAGGAGGAGAGGATGAGGTGAATAAAGGCCATTTCCCAGGCCAAGCAGGGAGAGTGGATGAGATGCGAGAATGTGGAACAACGCAAGATGGGCTGTCAAAACCTTTGGTCAATGGAAGAGAGTAGGATCAGTTTCCATATCAGGTCAATATGATGTTCTCCCATTACCGCAGAACCTTAACCTCTGGGTAGGAGAGGATCCCCTCTTGTTGTTTGTGTTCATCACCTGCCACATTAAGGCACATTTTGATAGGATGTAAGGTGTTTCTAAGCCAAGGTCAGTTCACTTGGCGCCATGACCAAGTACTGTGATGTTTGGCTTTAGCATTGGAAGGCAAGCATAGCATGACCAATAAGTTGTCGCCTGTTCTAGCAAAACATTACACACAGAAGACAATATCCCTCCGCCCATGTGAGCAACCACCAGAAAAAGGTGTTAAAAGAAATTCTTGCCCAGGACAACTGAAAGCTGCTAGGGACTGGAAAATGCTGGCTGATCTTGATCAACGGCTTATTTTTCCACCTGACGACTGCCACCACTAACCTACAACCAGATATTGTTTTGTGGTCTTGATCAGCACGGATTCTTCAACTGATAGAGTTAATAGTGCCATGGGAGGATGCTGTAGATAAGGCATATGAGAGGAAGAAACTGTGGTATGCTCATCTGGCCACTGAAGGAGAAAGGTGAGGATGGAGAGTTTAGGTTTATCCAGTGGAAGTGGGTTGTTGACAATTTATGGCACACTCTACAACCTGGTTCCTCAGAGATGTCGGATTCAGTGGCCAAGAGTTGCGTCTCACAGTAAAGAACTTATCTGAAGCAGCAGAGAGGAGCAGCAACTGGCTGTGGTTGAGATGGGAATATTCTGGCTGGCTGTGTACAGGCCATTTTGTAGACTTCTTGAAAAACTTGAAGAGTCTGTTGGTTTATTTGTATAGTTTGCATACGTTCCTGTGTATATTGCGTGAATGAGGGTTGGTGTTAGGGCAGAAATTGTGTTTTGCGGTCAAAACTCCTGGGTCAAAAATAACCCATAATGGTTGTGAATAACCCAGAAGTTGTGACCCAAATAGATTACATTTTTAAAACAGTATTATCCTGATACTGAAACCTAAACTAATCTTGACAAACTTGAAAGCTTAGAATCTCTAGTCTATATTTTCAAAATATATTAAAGAGGAGCCGCAATTTATCAATTTGCAACAATAACATTTTCATACTCTACACTCTAAAAACTCCTGGGTTATTTCTTCAACCCATTTTCTGGGTTATTTGTGTTGGGTTAAATCTATGGGTTATTATTTCAGAGTAAGCATTTTCAGCCCTGGGTTGCAGCAAACAGAGTCCACCATCTAAGCTAAGCGTCTTCCAGTAAGACCCATATAGAACAGTCCCTGTAAAGGTGGAAAAACTGACGAATGAGTGTCCCTTCTTTGGCCTTTCTGTCTCCATCTGTTTCTATCACAACGTGACCCCTGTCTTTGTTATACTGTTGCAGCAGATAGAAGCCACATTGCTTCACTTAGGGCAACATGGGTACCAGCTATCTGGGGGACACATGCTGGTAGACTTTACAAGGAGTCACAGGTGTTTCCAAAAGTTCCCTTAGCGTTTTTGTCTCGTTAAAGGTAAATCAGCAAAGAGGACTATCCTTAATATGGGCACCATCTCTTCAACGTCCTGTTCTTAGGAGCTAAGAAGCTAAACCAATAACTGCCACAGGATAGAGTCAAACTAAGCAAAGATTAAAATCCACATGTGTGATTGTTTTGTGTGTGTTATTTTAAGGCTTTGGTGGCTTTTGTAAGCCACTTATCTTTCACATCTTTGGATCTTTTGACAAGTAGTCATGGCTCATATGAAAATGTACTTGGTAAGCGTATTTCTGTATCTGTCATGGTAATTGTTTCGGTCTATGGGAAGTAAAAAAAAAATTACAAATAAAACTCTCCAAAACAAATAAATAAAATAAAACTAACTGAACAGAAGAACATTGGGAGAGTAGAGGTCCGAATACAATTTTCTTTCATAAATTGGGACCCAAATGATGCATTATACACTATGCTCTTATATTGTGCAAGAATTGTGGCATTATTCCTAATAAATAGATTGAGATTCACAAACAAATGTAAAGAGATTCACAAAAATGTATCACATTCACAAATAAATAGATTGGGATGCACAAATAAATGTAAAGAGGTTCACAAAAATGCATAAAACTCACAAATAAATAATGATATTGCAAAATATATATTTACAGATGAGCTTCAGGATCTGGAGCATACAAAAATCCGCACACAGTATACCGGAAGTAAACATGGCAGCATACTTCTGGAGCGAGGTCAGTAATAGGGGTGAGGAAAAAATCGATTCTTCGATGCATCGCGATGCGGACGTGGACTATCCTGAATCGATTCACAAATATCCCAAAATCGATTTTCCAAAAAAAAAATTTATATATTTATAATAACGTAATATTGACGGAACGCGAAAGACGGAAGTGCAGTGACCGGACCGTCTGACGCGTGCACATAACAGAGACGCGATGGCGCGCGAGATCCAAACACCCTCCTCATTAGGTTAAAAGCTGACGTGTGGAAATATTTTGGCTTCTGAAGTTGAAGGGGGAAAGGAACTGGGCAAGAGCCACGCTAGTTGTAAGCTTTGTAGAATAAAACTAACGACGGAAACACGACAAATATGAGAAGCCATATGACGCGTTTCCAGCCAGAGGAGGAAAAACACTCGGCTGTACCGGTCGTTATAATATTAATTTACTACAAGTAAGTTAAAGTTATGCTCCTAGTTCAGGCACACGTTTATTTTCCTGTTGGTTCTTTGGAATGCTAATAAAATATATTGTACGTTAATTCTTTATGGGTCATTACTTTGTACATTTAAAGGAAAGTATTTATAGTCACACACACAAAAGATTCAGATAATCGATTTGTAACATTATAAATGTCTTCACTGTAACTTTTGATCAACTTAAGTTAATTTATCCTTGATGAATAAAAGTATAGATTTCTTTTTTCTTTCTCCCAAAAAATTTAAGAAAAATTCTTACCGACTCCAAACTTTTGTTTTGAACTGTATTGTTTAATGTTACAAAAGCTTTCTATTTCAGATAAATGCTGTTCTTTTGAATTTCTGGGTGATTCTCTGAATCGGGTGCCCTTCAAGCCCCCCAAACTTGCTTCAAAGATTTTCAATTAAAGGAAATCACAAAATGCATTTTAAGGCTGTCAATTAATAGAACCAGGTGCCTTTGCATTATAATGCAACACAATTGTTCAAAAAAGTATTTAAAGATAATGGTTTGCCTAAGTAGTAGACAACAAGCATGTTTGCATGTCTTCACTAACCATCATTACATTTTCATTGAATATCAAACAAATAAAAAGTGCAATTAATACCAAAATGTTGCTGCTGCTAATATAATCATATGTTGGTCTAGTGTATTTTTGTTTACTGTTGTAAAATGGAAAATCAATAATCGCTAATCGAGAATCGGTAATAATCGAAAATCGACTGTAATCGAATCGGGACTTCAATAATCGTAATCGAATCGGGAAATCAGACAGATTAACCACCCCTAGTCAGTAACGTTACCAGCATCAAAAGCGCAAACAAAGACGATCGATATCTGCCCCGAAACCATCCATTATCCACGTGCTGCTGTTGTTGTTGTCTTTGGATACAGGAAGAAGAATCGGAAATGACGCATATTGCATCTTAAGGTTGTGCGTACGTCAAGACGCTAACCCATGCGCGTGCCCAACCCAACCGTGCGTCGCTGTTTACATTGGGATATTGCATTTCCATGTATACAGGAGAAACTCTCTCTGCTCATGCATGTAAACGGGTTATTCCTAATGTTTCAGTGACCTATACCTTGTGACCTTAACCCAACAATAACCCGAAAAATTGGCTGCATGTACACATAGTCACTGACTGATTGTAGAGGGGAAACTTAACAGAACAAGACTAAACAAGGTGATTAATCAAACACAGCTGACACAGATGAACTAATAATGATAATAGAATGTAAAAAGAAGACGTGACAAATGAAACCAAACTGAAAGTCCATGAAAACAATACAAAACTGCACAGAGTGGTAACAGCACTCATAACCTATTGCAAGAGCAGTCTACAAAGAAAACCATCATAGTCCACAATAACATAAATATAATGGAGCTGCTCCCCCACAGTGTATATGGCCTGGCAAAGGCTACTTCTTTCCACAGGAAATTAGCCAACCCTACCTCCGTCTCACACAGAGATCCCCAGGGGTAACTGTACATCACTTGCTATATAATCCTAAAATACCCGAGTGCTGATAAAAGAGGGGATACGGTTCAAAGATTTCTTCAAACAACAAATAAATTTGTGGGTTAGAATGTCTTGTAAAGAGAGTATAGATCAAGGCAATGACATTTCATCATATTTCTTATGGAAAGTAAAAATCCCTGCGTAGCTTCATTGCAAGTACAGTGCTTACTGTACAAGAGCATGAGGCCCTTCATCTGGTGGTTCAGTTTGGATTGAGGCCTGTCAGGTTTGTATGGCAGCACGTGTTTTCCATTATATGAAGTTTAGCCATTAATTTGATACTTTTTCTGAAGCTTGTTTCCTCCTTAGTTCTGGTTTAGTCAATGATAGTCAGGGTACCTTTATTTATATAGCACTTCATACAATCTGGGTTGTTTTAAAGCAGTTTCACTGATACACAAGCTGATAAATGAAGAAGACTTTATCAAGAATGAAACAAATTTTAATTCTGCTGTAAAAGAGCTCTAAAAAAGCAATAGTGTCATTGTCGAGTTGAAGTCAGTTCAGTTCAATAACTGTGTGAATTTCATCAATTCAGAGTTTAATTCAGCTATAAAGCAGCTCTACAGAAGACAATACTGTTGTTATGCACTTCAGTCGCTTCAGTGTTGATTCAATTCAGTTCAGTAACAGTGTCAATGTTGCTTTATTCGTCATTTGTGAAACAAAGTCGAAACAGATATCATAGAATGAAAGATTGTTCTAAACACTGGTTCATTATTTCTGGTACTGTGGATATTTATTTATTAGCCATATTAAATAGAAAAATATACACAATTCCAATCTCACATTCTAGTTAAAGGAGGAGCACAATACAATTTGAAATTATTATTGTTTCTGCAGTTTTTGTGAATACGAGTTGTTGATGACTTTTTGAGATTCAATGACAATTAATTTTCACTACACATTATTTCACTTTTGTTAAATCTACCATATAATTTACAATAACATTTTTGGTCATCAGCATCTTTCTCATTTTTTTTATTGAAAAAGCTCTCAGAAACACAAAATAGAATGGAAAACATTAAAAATCATGTTACAAATATTTAATAAATCACATGCATTCTCACATCAACAAATTTACTTGACACATGTGTGTAGTTTTGACAATATTGAAAGCTAATTAAGTCTATTGGTTCTGCATATGCCTTCTATAAAGCATCAGTGCAGGACTAATTCTTGATGTCACATGATCAGGTCCTGGTGCTGCTTCCTCAGCTGTCATGTGCCGTGTAATCTGCTTGAAACCAGGCACCATTAATTTGATGTCAAAAAATGCCAAATAACAAGGAAAGTCTGCACAATCATCAGAACTAATTACTCACTTCTGAATGCTACAATCAAATCTTTACAATGAAGAGTGTTCAGTGGTGCAGAGTAAGCCTTTTAATGAGAGGGGCAAAGTCTATTTTACTTTAGTACATCTCATTGCTTTGGAAATGTTTATTACAAATAAAAACCCAGTTGATACAAGTATGATAGAAAGTTGTCTTGAAAATTATGGAACATCAAAGTGTAGACATTATGAGAATCTTTTAATGAAAACTCTTTTAATGAAGAATTCATCTTTCAGTAACAAGGGTTTCCAAGGGCATTTTACCAAAAAAAAAGAAAAAGAAAAAGAAGAAGCTATTTTATGTATTTTAGCTAGAACAATCATACCTAATTCCATTTAAAACATCTCTTATCTTAAATCTCTGGGGTCTAAGGTGTTTTTGGGGTCCTTGAGATGTTTTGATGCCTTGACATTTCTGCTTTTTTACCACTGTCTCCTTGTAATAATTTGTAATTTGGGCAAGGGAATAAAATGAGCCACCTTCGAGGACTGGTCCACCATGGTCAAAACGACCATCTTGCCCTCGGAGTGCAATGACAAATTCTTGCACAATGTGGGACCAGGGTCTCTGAAGGGACAGACAGCGGTTGGAGTAACCCATCTGGGGGTCGATTGGAAGATTTACCATTGGCACAAACCGAGCAAGCCAAGACAAAACTGCGGATTTCACGAGCCATAAGTGGCAACCAGAATCGTTGCTTTACCAAAAACTGGTGCATTTCGCTCCTGGATGACAGGGCACACTGGAATAATGCCCCCTCTGAATAACATCAGACCGACACTCCACTGGCACCAAAAAAGCGGTTCGGTGGGCAATTGGGCAGAGCTGTTACCCCTTCTAAGACCTTCATGACCTTCGATTAGACCTCCCACCTCAGAGTGACTAACGTCTCAGGTAAAATACACTCGGGAGTAGACAAGCGTTCGGACAGGTAAAAAAATCAAGATAAAGAATCGGGTTTGATGTTTTTGGAACCCGGACGGTGCAAAAGAGAAAAGTCAAAACGTCAGAAAAAAGTGCCCATCGAGCCTGCCTAGAGTTGAGTCTTTTGGCAGTTCTAATATTCTCTAAATTCTTGTGGTCGGTCCATATGATAAAAGGTACCCCTGACCCTTCTAACCAGTGACACCATTCCCAACAACTCTCTGTTACCAATGTCGTAGTTACGCTTGGCTGGTGATTAAAGATGGGACAAAAACGTGCAAGAATGTATCTTGTCGTCTGTGGAATTGACCACATTGACCTCCACCACGAACTGACGTAATGGATCAGGGGCAACAGGGATTGGTGCTGAAACAAAGCGGCTGTTAAGTTTAGCAAATACAGCCTCGGCTGTATTGGACCACCTGAATGTCGTTCTGGGGAGGTCAGGACAGTCAGAGGCACGGCTATTTGGCTGAAATTGCGAATAAAACACAGATAAAAATTGACAAACCCCAGAGACCTCTGTGGGGTCTTACGGAATCTGGACTTGGTCAATAAATCACAGCCTTAACCTTGTCAAGATCCATACACACTCCCTCAGACTAGACGATGTACCTTGGAAAGGAACAGACTGTGCATGAAAAACGCATTTCTTCACCTTGACAAAAAGCCCATTCTCTATTAACCTCTGAAGCACTCGTCTGACGTGCTGTACATATTCCTGGCGAGAAGATGAAAAAATCAATATGTCATCCCAGCTTCGTTCTTATCCCAAGACGTCATATTACTGACACTTTCTGACTGACCATATGTCAACATCCAACATTTTAGGATACCCTTTAACGTCAGTTAGATGACGCTATTTAATCCTAACCGTACTCCAGACCTAAACCTACTGACGTCATCTAACTGGGTAAGGGTAAAGCTGTCATTTGGATGACGCCCTAGGATCGTCATCTAACTGATGTTAAAGGGTACCCTAAAACTTTGGATGTTGATGTATGGTCAAAAGTGTCAGTTAGATGACATCTTGGGATGAGAATGTGTTGGTCATCCAGGTAAACATATATGAACTGGCCAACCATATCTCTCAACACGTCATTGACGAGTGTCTGAAAGACCGCTGGAGAGTTGGTCAGCCCAAATGGCATTATCAAGTATTCAAAGCGTCCCCTAGGGGTATTGAATGCGGTCTTCCATTCATCACCCTTCCTTATGTGGACCAAATGATATGCCTTACATAAATCATCAACCTTACGAGCATCAACTCATAAAAAGCCAGTTCGATGAGTCCATTAAGAGTAGATGGAAGGTCCAGCATATAGATTTCCTGTTGGACACGGTTCAGCCAACCCATTCAGGAATCTATCCCACTGCGCCTCCTCGTTCCATCTGCACTCTGCAGGCAGGGTGTGGAACTGGATTTGAATATTCAGAACACGAGCCATTACATTGACGGAGATCAGTGAGTGGTCTGGCCACCTCCTTACCCACTACCACCCAATTGAAAAACACTTCTCATCTCCTCGGAGAGTGCCTGGAATGAGGAGCAGCATGGATCTTGATTCCCCCACACCGCCGTTCCCCAGAGAGCCACCTTGCCAGACAGTAGAGTGAATGACAAATGCCACTTTAGACTGTTCCTGACTGAACATCTGGGGCTGTAATGCAAAATGCATAGAGCAACGAGTCAGAAATGCTCTACCAAACTCAGGTTCACCTGAATAACCCTCTGGCATTGGAAGACGTGGCTCACGCTGATGGGACGGCTCTGGTGGAACGGGCGGTGTGGGTGGCGCAGTAGGAGCTCTCAGTTTTTGAAGTTGTTGGGTGAGCTCGGTCACCTGCATCACAATCACTTTTACTGCCCGACCTGTGTTGGCGATACACTCTTGCTGTTGATCCATTCTCGCTGATGCCCAAGGAAGCGAAATCCTCCCAGCTCGTAGCATCTGCTGTATTCATGATGTGGTCAGATCGTTCTGTTACAGAACGACATATACAGGATACAATTGCAAAAACGCTATTTATTATTTTTAAAACTTGTTCAGAAAGTACACCACATGGACTTCACACAACACAGAGGATATTTGGGCGGACACCAACGCAGGATGAAGTGATGCAGAGACCTCAGTGGGCAACTGGTAGTGGTGCTCTGTGGGAATCCAGATGGCAGACATGGGAAAAGGAGTATGCCAGGAACACCAAACAATGATCTGACAACATGAGACAGCATGAGACAGCAGTTACTGACATATAAAGGGACAAACAAGTGGAACCAGCTGGTGCCGCTAATCAGTGATAATCAGCGGCCAGACCCACACACACACGCAACAGCAGGCAAGATGAGAGAGAGACAGTTGCTGTGTCCGAAATCTCCCATTACTCACTATATAGTGGACTATATAGTGACCTTGACCATTTTGTAGTGCTGTCCGAATGTATAATGATGATTATTATACCCTATATAGTCCACTCAATGTATCCCAGAATGCATTTTGAAAAGCAGTGTACAACCGATTGTCACTAACCTAAGCCCTACATACCATCATGCATTGCGCTGATCGTAAAAATAAGTTATAATCATGTGTGGAGTAGCGCATTATAACAAAAATGGCCATAATCACTTTTAGTTTTTTAATTTTGGAGAAATAAGCTCAATATAATGTAATGTATTTATTTTAAAAAATCTATTTAGCCCAGAGCCGGCTCGGCACCAGCTGACAGGTGATGTAATCATCTGCGCGAGAGACGATCGAGTAGTGTCCGAAAGTGGCTTCTATTATGCTGGTGAGCTCACTATATAGTGCTCTGCTCTTTACCCCCAACATCCCCTAGTAGGGAGTAGTGCTTTGAGTGGAGATTTCGGACACAGCAAATGAATTCATGAACCGTTACAATCTGAGCTCCTTGAAATGAAACTAGCACCTCTGAGGTAACTTTTCCAGGATTATTATGATTACTATTTATGATAGTATTATTTCTCACAGCGTAGCAAGATGAGGTAAAGTACAAGATTCTTATTAAACTGGATGTTTTATCCAGCTGATGTGGGCGTTTTTATGGCTTGCCTCAACATTTGCTTTCTCAGTGGGCATGGTCAGATTAACACATAATCAGCTATAATTAGCTGAATGGAAAAATGCTGACATCTCTCTCTTTTCATACAGATTACATAAACTGAGAATATTTGTTTTTTATATAAATTATTTCATTTAAAAGAAGAGAATTTCATCTTAATAAAGTGAAATCGCTTGTGTCTCTGTGACAAGTATTGACTGAGTTACAGTTCATTTTCTGACAAGTTTCAGAATGAACTTCACTGACAGAGAGAAGGTAAAATGCACATGTTTATTTTCTTTATTTGACAAAAAGCACAACACTTTTTTGTGTATACTCACAATAAAAACAGACACTTAGTATTTTAGAGTATTTTGAGTCTCTTTTGGTCAGCTATATAATGAAGGCAGATTTTAATTGAAGCATTGAACTCTGTTCTCAGGACAAGGACATTTTTTTTTCTTTTTTTTTTGTAAATTCCAGAGGAGGCATCCTGAGGAGTCATGATCGACGTGTATCCTTCCCCTTGCATCCTAAGGGGATGAAGCTAAGATGCAGGGGAGGAAAGAAAGCAGGGAAAGGAAGCGAAAATGTAAAAACAAAAATTTGAGAAGCACCCTTTGTGTCATTACTTTACTGAGAGCCAATGAGAGGTGTGCATGGGGGTTTAAGCCATAGAAACGCAACTGAAAATAAAGAGTTGGCATCAACCAGGAAGATTTTAATCCATTATTTACTGACAGTGGCGCTTTTGAAGAAGGCACTTTTAAAAACTACACATCTTAAAAGAGGAAAATGGTTATAGAGCTATTGTGCTTCCTTGGAACAGAGCATGAGAAAGCAGAATGATCAGGAGACACATAAAAACATGGAAACATTTCATCGTCTTAGTGAGTGAAGGAGAGCATTAACCATTCCATGACTCTCAGTGTGTAGTATGGTAAACGTGTTGAGTGTTGGTCATTTACTTTTACATTTACTCAATTTTAGCTGGAAACTGGAGTGATTTGTACTGTATGTACAGTTACATTTTTGGTGGTTTGCAAACATTTGAGGAACGAAAACAAAACATTTGCAAACAAAAGATTGAACACATGTTTTTCCAACAAACCTTTGTTGACTCTATTGTATAACTGCACCTTTGGGAGGGAACAGAGCCCTTCACTATTTTTTTCCAATGTGGAAAAAAAGGTAAAGAAAACATCAAATTAATGTTTAACCTATGATTAAACTAATGATTACACTGTTTACATTTCTCTCTAGGAATATAAGGTCAGAACTGCTCCATGAGGTGAACATGTATGGTGTCAAGAGAGTTGTTGATTTGAAACTAGACTATATCTGAACTTGATCTCTGCAGGCCATGTATCACATGATGCTTTGTGGTGAAAGGAAGAACAATGGACAAGAAAGACTAATTGCTGAAATTATGCATGCAATCAAGTTTCTTGCAACCATAGGAATTAGAAATAGTCAAATTAATCTGAATTGGTTTATTTTGCCTCTGAATGTGACCTGAATTTTGCCAAGCTCACATGAGAATATAAAACGGGGTGGTTTGAATTGCAGGTTGTTGTTTTTTTTGCGGTATTGGTGAATTGACAGTATTGGTGTAGTTGTTTCATTGCAATTGTAACCCTCCAGTCCTGCTCACCCTGCTCTGAGCAGGACATGAATCAGTATCTCCGGTATGGGAGGCGGGCACTGCTGACAAGGATGCTAAAGACCACACTCTCTAGCATTAGTCACTACACTGATAAAAACAACTTGTAGGATTTACTTGATAAAATCATTGTAACAATTTGCACTCAGTTTTTCTAAGTAAATTTTACTGCTGCGATATCAAGTACAACTTACTTGCCAGTATCAAGTAAAATTTACCTAACTCTAAATGCAACATTTGTGAAGACATTAAGTAAATGTTACTTAATTATATTTAACTTAGCTGGTTGTATTTATTGAAAGTAATTAAGTAAATTTAATTTTAAAAGGAACATCACTGTTGTGAAAATATCAAGTAAATTTTATAAATCTGCAATATTGACTGTTATGAATTAAGTAGATTTTATAATGTCTGTTCATTTCACATCTTGAATTACTTAATAATAGTGAGTAATATATATTCATTAAACTATGTAAATTTTGCTTTTTTACATGTTACCAAAAAAGTAATAATTTTCTCTGCATTAAATACTTTTATTACAAATCACAATTAAATACAATAAAGTTGAACAGTTTATTATATCAACATTCACATTTAACCATTAAATCAGTAATCTTCACATCAACTGATTCAGTAAGCTCTCTGATAATTTACAATAACTAAAACACAATAAAATGACACAATAGAATACACAATAACAATGTCACAATGAAATACACAAAAATGACACAACTTGCCCTGACTGTTCAGTTTGTGTATGATACCTCTTTCGCTTTACGCCCGGTGCAGGGAGCCGGAGAAAGCCGAAAATCTCTTAAATTATATATTACTATCACACGAGCAAATGGCAATTAAATGCACAGATGAAAAGTCAGATTAATGAATGAAATACAACTGTTTGCGAACGGAAGATTGTCTTGGACTCATGCTGCATACGCAATGAGAATTATATCTTCTGTAAATAGTTTTAAAATTATGATAAGAGTTGTCTGCATACAATACCGTGTGAACATTCACACGTTTGCCCTGTGATAGGCTACAATTGATCTTTTCATTAATCTTACTTTTCATCCGTGCATTTAATTGCCATTTGCTCATGTGATAGTAATATATATCTTAGTAATAATTTAAGTGATATAATTGATTCTATAAACAACTATAAGAGATTTTCGGCTTTATCCGACTCCCCGCACCGGGTGTAAGGTGAAACCGGTAATGTCTAACCACACACTCGCTAATCAAAAATCCAACATGGCGGCCACATACTGTACAACTAGCACTGTATTGGTTCCTCCTGAGAACAAGGTCACCCTGTAAAAGAACAGACACAGTTTGTGAAAATAATACTCTAAAAGTTAATGCCAAATGTATTGACAATTCATATTACATTTACACACTAAAGAACAGGGAAAAATAAGAGCAGCAATATTATGGTATTGTTACAATGATTTCTACTTGCCTGTATGAAACTAATGTTGCCATCAGACCAGTCATTGTTCTGTTACCTGTTGAGAGAAACAAATTGTTGCATTGAGTTTTCATTTACATTGTGTTTTAATGCCTTTTAATACAGCATTGAATTTTTTTTGTGACGAGTTTGAGCCTGACAATTGGCATTGCAATGAGGTGGAGGGGACTTGCCTTTAGTTTTTAAAACCTTTAAAGTTGGGTTTTAAAAACATTATATTTTATGTTCATAAAAAAATGTGACCGGACCTTATACCGTTAGCACACTTAAATAAAATGGCTGACATCATAAGGCACTTGCTGCTACACATCAATGTTTAATTGGTATCCAAGTTCACCTGCTCATAACGTCAATATTAACCAAATTGTCCTTCTTTGGTGCAGACTAGCTTTGATAAATTACTTGTTGCGAAATTTTCAGTGGATATAAAAACAACTAACGCAGACACTTTTAAATGATGCTAACGGCTAACATTATTATGTAAGTTAGAGAACACACACACACACAGCCAGTACGTTACATCGATTTCCTTACAGAACGTAACATGACAGTTTGAACTATCACGGCCAGCTAACATTAGTTCAATTACTCTGAAGTTAACCAGACTGGGTGACTTTTTCTCCAAAAACACTTCTAACTACACGTCTCAACTTTATAGATAGGACACTGCAGCTGGATAATGGCGGCGCTTACTCACGTTCAGTTCATTTTGAACCGTAAAAGTATATGCAATAATCAAACCATCAAATTGAAAACATAGTTGTTATCATAAAATATAGATTAGAAAAGTCAAAACTTACCGAAAATAAGTCAGCCATGTAAAAGCGACACCCAAACCGACCGTCTCACCGCACGTCTCTGCCACAACTGCAGAAACCGGATCTTGTAGTAAAAAAAAAAAACGTGCGCAGATTCAAACGCACTTTGCTTTTCAGATTAAAATGTACTAGTATTTTCAGGTGAATGTGGTGTGACTATAAAACATTAAATAGTATTTGTAAATATTTGATCAAATTTACTCGTTCTTCTCAGTTAAGTTATTACATTAATATCTTAATTAAAATGTACACAATTTATTCTAGTTCCAACTTAATCTTGGTTTTACAATGTATAAATTACATGAATTAATGTAATAGATTTTACCATACCACAAAGTCATTATTTTCAGCTCCTCTTGAGATCAAGGGATTGAGGTTTACCGCACAGCTCTCACTTGCTGGCCTCCGTTACATGATCAAAAGCCATGAAATATTCGCTGATTCATGTAGCCTCTTTTCAACATATCAACAGATGTGAAATTATGATAATAAGAAGCAATTTTTGATGATAAAAAGCTATTTTTCTAATAGTAAAAAATCTGTTACCGGTAAGAACAGATTGAATAGTATCGGACCAGAGCAACACTGGATAAATTGCTTCTTCTAACTATGAAAGGTCTGATGTCCCTCTGAGATTATGTCTTTGCAGTACAGCTTTTCATTTAGCAGATACTTTGCAACGGCTGCAGACAGAGCTTTGCAGGTTTGCCACTATGTTGAAGCCTACAAAAGGCCGGTAATGGAAAGTCCTGGATTACTAACAAACGTTATAAAATGTCATAGGCTTACCTCCAGAAAAAGATACTGCAACATGGCTGTAAATCTAACCCATAAACAGGACACCACCCACCACATAATTGCAAACAGGGCTTCTATGAACTCTAAACTAGTTAAGCTCATTTCAATATTTTTCTCTTGCTTGATGTGTGTCAATTTGCTTGAACAGCACTGTGTGTTGAAGTTTACATCTTATGAGATGTGAGGTCAAGTTCCTAAAAGACAGATATATATATTTTACTAACCCTTAACCATGTGTCATGGGCAATATGAGAAAGGGAACTTCCCAAGAAAGGGACTTGTTCTCAATAGGATGTATAAAAAAAGTAATAACAAAATGTATAATAACAAAATAAGAACACAAAGAATTTCCAAGGTAGTAGGGGGAGAATTTTTTTTTTTAAAACTTTGTGGTCTTGGTTCGCCTTTATTGATGTTTGACGAGTTGCATTTATTCAACATTCTTTTTAGAACTGTTCACTGAATGTTTTTTGGAGGAACCCTAAAAATGGTTCTTCTATATGTCATCACTGAAGAAAAGAAAAAAGAAAAAACAAAACAAAACTTTGGAACCTATCATTTTTAAGAGTGTAGTTTTAAGACAATCTCAATTTCTCTTCACACTGCCCATCTGAGATGGCTTTCCCCAATCTCTTAAACAGAAAATAATCTCTAGTATTGAATGGCAACAGTAGTGTTATTCTTTTACACTGAAATGGAATACAATTTTAGTCAGAGTACAATTTGATAATAAAACAAAAAATAAATCTCTTGCTCCAGTGGCGGCAATAAAATATCTTGAGTAAAAGACCATCGAATCCACATTCTCAAATAACACGCTTTCCACCAAATGGCCTGTTTTGTTCCATCTCGTATAAAAACAAAGACAGATAATTGTGTGCAGTTCATTAAGGCGGTGTAAAACTGGATGCATTAATAGCTGGGACTCTATCTGTATTTTCTTTGCTATCTGTGTGAGCAGCCATTCCTGTCGCCCACTCCAGCAGATAACCGTCATGGGAACCTGACCGTACGTCTCCTGCAGTACGACTCCGTGCCCTTCAGCCACTGATAACAGCAGCTTTGATCCATAGTATATGACTGAAAAATACAGCTTTATGAGAACGTTTTTTAATGTTTTTAAAAGAAGTCTCTTATGCTCACCAAGGCTGCATTTATCAAAAATACAGTAAAAACTGTGATATATTTAAAAATTAATTGTATTCCTGTGATAGCAAAGCTGAATTTTCAGCAGTCCAGTCCAGTCTCCAAGTACTCCAGTCTCCAGTATCACTTGATTCTTCATAAATCATTCTAATTTGGTGCTCTAAAATCAATTACTTTCAATGGTGAAAACTGTGTGGGTGGAAATAGGGCACCAGAAGACAGGCTTTGTGCCCCGGAAGATTAGATTCGAGGCAAGTTTACGCAACAATGTACTAAAATTGTTTTTCAAGTGAAGACGATTTCAATTAAAATCTGATGCTCATGATCCTCAATTTATCCCTGTTCACACATATCCGTGAAAACTACTTAAAATGCTGTAAAATGCTGCCAGCCCAGTAGTTGGCGATGTCAATTAGAAAAAAACACCACGTGCCTATAGACTGAACAAATATGCATGCTTGACAATAACGGTAGTTTTCAAAAGTTTGCTACCATACTGGATAACTAGCATCCAAGTTTTCAAAAAATAGCATATTAGGCCCTCAAAACACTGTTGGTGTGTAAATGAACTAAGTTTTTATCATGTGAGCATTTATACAGCTCATGAAATGGGGGCATTTAATTAAAAGGGTCATGAACTGGCTTTTTAAATTTTATTATATTGTTGTCTGAGGTCAACTTTTGACTTTCGCTTGTTTTTTGCATTCATAAACATGAAAACGAATAAGTAATAGGTTATTTTGTACCCTAGTTTTGAGCCTTCGTGAAAAACGCTCGGATTTTATGGACGTCTCGCACTGAAGACTTGGAAGTAAACGCCCACTGCTGTGAGTGGATAACATTTTTTCATATTATAATGAGTTTCAACTCAACCGTCGATGCACTTGGGGGAAATTGTTTTGAAAACGTCCAATGTTGTAAAATGGCAACCAGAATGATACATGTTCACACAATGTTCGACCCAGAGTCTATGTGTTGCACCATTCCTGTCAGATCCGATATAGACGGCACAGCACCGTTCTTTACTCTTAATCGGTCTGCAAATCCAGTCTTGTTTACTACAAAACAATCCTCAGTGAAATGAAGCGAACAGACGAACAATGTTTTACCTCATCAGCTGGAACGTCATTAAAAATACAGTTTATCCATGCAATGGCCTATGTTATTTAGCTATGCGTGTAATGTGCGAATCGGTGGGCAGGGCTAAACCGGCCGTGTTGAAGTAGGTGCTGACTTGGTTTGCATATCACAGCGATTTTAATCGTTTTTTTTTTTGTTGTTGTTTTTTGAGAATCCGTGTGAAAAAAAAAACTTCCTTCACAAGGTCTTATCTGTTCTTCTGTACAGCAGACATGATAAGTGTTTTTTACAGATTACATTTTTGTTTGATTATGATGGAAAATCAATGTTTAAGTTTTAAGTTTGCAAAAATGTGTTTTTACATATCTCATTTTAAACAGTTTAGCGCATTCAATGGTATTATATTTAACTATAATATATTATTGTTAAGTAATATTTATTGCTATATTTTATGGTATTCAGTACGTTTCTGCGTGGTTTGAGCTTGTTGTTGTGTGTCATTCTCAGTGTTGGGTGTAACTAATTACTAAGTAATTATACTAAGTAATTAGTTACTGTAATTTAATTACTCTTCTCTTGAAAATGTAAAGTAAGGGATTACTCTTCATTTATCTGTAATTTAATTACAGTTATTTCTGATGTAATTGAGGAGGTAAATACCGAGAATCAATCCAATCTCACAGCGATTCGCATTTTATGAGGTGTCTAAATTCGTATGAATTAAATATTTATGAAAAAAGTGTGAAATGTCATGAGATCAGACATAAAACAATAGTGGGTTTAACATAAAAATGTACTGTCTGATTTTTTTTATAATGTAACCTTCTCTCCACCTTGGTCAGTTTAAGGATAATTCATGCAATTTTATAGTATTTATTTGAAAGAATTAAAACAGATTCATGTCTATCCTTGTATTATTCAGCTGGTTGAGATTGATATGGGATTTTGAAAGTACTTAGTAATTAAAAGTAATTAAATACTTTTTAGAGAGAGTAATTAGTATAGTAATATAATTACACTGTTGAAGAGGTAATTAGTAACTAGTAATTAAGTACTTTTTTAGAGTAACTTATGCCTGGTTCAGATTACACATTTTTTTTTGCCTGTTACGATAGTCACTGTGTCAGATTACGCGATTTTGAATACTAAAATCTTGTTGTGTCGTGGACAAGACACAATGTCAGACTACACGTTGCTTCTTGACCAGTCATCGCATGCCGTCTTTAACGGCGCGTGATGTCAGTCGAGAAAGCGAAACTAGCGAGTGACTTCCGAAAACGAACGTAAACAAACAATGGATGAAGCGGTGAGTGTTGCATTGGCTGTCCTGTGTTCAGAAAAATAAAAAAAAAGAAGAAAGAAAACCCGACAATGGACACGTTCTTGGATTGCTCGGCATTGCCTTTTCAGCGTGAGAAATACACGGTGTGGCGTGTGGACTGGTTGAATTGCCTATGTTTCACGGCCATTGCGTGAGACTTAACCCTGCTCGAAGAGGACAGTACGGGCTGTCAATCCTCCAAAGAGAACTTGAGGTAAACTATTGTTTTCTTATATATTTTTACTTTTAGTTTTAACGTTAGCACCATAGTCTCTCTTTCGTTTCGCCATTTTTGAAAGTTGTGTACAGAAAAGATGTGCTCCTATTGGTCAACCTCATAGATGTGACGGAACCGTCGTGAACGACCATTAAAAAAATTAAACATGCTAGTCTTTGTGTCGTGATGTCGTGAAGCATCGCAGACGCGACATAGGTTGTCTCCCACTATGACACACTATACGAGATGATACGATTCGAATCTTGCGTCTCGACGCCCGTTGTCGTTTACGAATCCCCACGACACCCTACGTCAAACGGATCGTGCCAAAATCGGGCTAAAAACGTGTAATCTGAACCAGGCATTACCTAGGGCTGGTCCGAATACCATTTTTGAGCTTCGAAGCTTCGGTAGTAATGAACATCGAATATTCGAAGCTTCGGAATCTCTATATGGTGCAATATATATAGACAGGCGAGACGCAACACGTTCAGAATTAATAAACTTTTAATAAACTACAGAACAGCGCGAGCGGGAAGCGGCGCGCCTCACATGAGCAGAACGTATGCTCCGAGAACGGACACTGCAAAACACACACAGACACAAGTCTGTTAACTTATAACTGACTAACAAATAACTGACAAAGTAGGGTAGATTTAAATACAGAAGCGAGCCCACGCGTGCAGGGAATATGCTCCGAGAACGGACACTGCATTAGTGATATAAATACACACACAGGCCGCGTCCATCAAATTTCGTGCCGCCTCCGGCTCTCGACAAAACTCAAACAAATGCTCAGATACCCTTTTCCCATCGTAACCGTTCTGTTGCGGGTTCCCGTGTCCATTCTCTAACCGTAGTGACCATTTGCCGATAGTGATGTGCGGATCGACGGGCAGGGCGGGCCAAGTAATACAACATTCCAATTAATCGAAATTGTGACGTGAGGTCCCAGTAAAATCTCAAAGTCTCGCAGTAGATTCATTTAGATTGATAATAACGGATAAAAAGGATAATACATTTCCTTTCTATTATTCTATTTTCCACAATGTCAAAGCCATGCAGCTTAACCCAAAATACGTACAATTGCAGACATGCACTTCTGTCCACACAAACTCCGCTGTTTTCTGCGCTGCTCTGCGCTCTAGCCAGAGAATACTCCCGATGCAGGAACACTTTTAGTAGTCCAAGAAGAAGCAAATATATTTATAAATTAGCTATGAGGAAGTTTTATGTTAAGTATTATTTTAACCAGATTTTATACTGTAAAACATATTCAAGTGCGAATGAGAACGTTTTGAGTGGGATGCCAGGTGTGCAAAAATAAATTATAAAAAAAAAAACGATTATTCGAATGTCACATTTTCAGAATCGAATACCAACCCACCGAACGAATATTCGAATATTCTGGTCCAGCCCTAGCATTACCCAACACTGGTCATTCTTTTGGCAAGTGTCCCCTTTTGATTCCATTGCATCCGAATAACCTAATACTTATTTTGTTCTGTTCGATAAGCAGCTGAAACCAGAATTTAAGCCAGAATTTACACAAATCAAGAAGCACATTTTTTCTGTTAACTAGAACAACATCATTAAATATTGATCCAACTGCATAGCACTGTCATCAACTAATCCAAAACACAGTGCCTGTGGAGTTAAACTTTTCACATATACTAAAATCATTATTCAATAGTTCAATATTTTTGGATAATAGCTAAAGCTCAGTGACATCATCTACTTTTTGCAGTAGCAGGTTGCTGTCACAGAGAAAGTGTAAAGATTTACGTCACAACACACGGGGGCTTGTCTGGGACACAAAGCCTGTCGTCTGGCGCCCCAGTTCTACCCACACAGACACCTACTGATAACAAGGCCAGAGCTTCTCAATCAACTTCTCATCCTGTTTACTACAACCGCAACTCAGAAGCAACACCCAAAGAGAATGAGGAGGGGACCCATTTGAATAGGATTTATGTAGTATTTTCCAGACTCTAGGTTCAATATATCATTATCGCTGTAGTTCGGGAATACAGCCATATCGAGACACACAAATCACTTGCAAACTAATCTGCCAAATTTTGAGCTGACATGAGTATTTATTTCTGACACTTACTGAAAAGATAGATTTGATTTCATGGATGTTCATGCACATTCTTGTCTTTTATTTTTATTTTTACTTTTCCAGTTAAATTACATACAATAAATACAATCTAAAACAATTAATATTTAACTGAAAAGCAACACTGTACAATATTATATTTTTTAGATTGTATAATAATTATAACTGGAAGCTTGTTTATATTGAAGCTTATTTTCACTTCTGAATAAAACAATAAAAACATATTAGTAATTGCGACTTTATATCTCACAATTCTGACTTTTCCCCCTTGCGATTGTGAGAGTACATCTTGCAATTCTATTTTTTTCTAAAAATTAAAAAATTGTATAGTCAAAGTTTTAAAGTCAAAATTTCACACTTTAGAGTTATAAAGTTAGATTTGCAAGATAAAAGCTTGCAATTGCGAGGTATAAAGTCAGAATTGTGAGATTACCTTTTCCCCTCAGAATTGGACTTTTATGACTCTTTTATGAAAATTTTGAATTCATATCTCACTCAGACAAGTTAGAATTTCGGTATATAAACTTAATACGTGTGCACTAATATGCATTAATTCATCCTTAACTAATGCACAGATAATCATGAATTAATTTATAACTCATGAAGAACTAAACCATTAATACATGATTACTGCATCAGCAACTAATAAAGAGTCAATATGATTAATAGATTAAGTAATACACAAATTGCTATTAATTCAATGTGTCATTGTGTATTAATTCCTTAATAACATATTTTATTAACTTATAGTGTAAATTAATGTTTTATTTACCACAATTAGTCAAAGCTATGCACTTCAACTTCCAGTTGTCTGCTTTAATTAATCATTAGCTAATGATTTGCAAAGGTATCATTATGTTATGACTTTACTTGTTGGGGCACATCATTATTAACTAGTCATTTAGTGATTGTAGTACTTTGCACATGAATTTGCACTAACAATTAATTAATTAATGATGTATTAATGCGTATTAGTGTACCTGTCATATTATCTCAAAGTTAAAATACAAGGCTTTGGCTCATTCTGGTAATTAACATATTAATTAACACTATTAGTTAAAAAAATGAGTTATTATGGAATTAATCCACAATTACATATTTAATTAATAACAATTAATGTATGAACTAATACATTAACCTTACTGCATCTTAATTAGTTCCTAATGTGGTAATCGTTCATGAATAGCTTAAATAATCATTAGTTACACATTAATTCAATATTATCTGTGCATTAGTTAAGCATGAATTAATGCTTATTAGTGCACACGTATTGTAAAGTGTTACCAATAAAAATAATCGTGAGATATAAACTCCCACTTATATCCCACAATTCTGACTTTATAACTTCGCAATTGTGATATATAATTGTCAGAATTGCGAGAAATAATTATATTTTAAGTCTGTGGCGGAAACAAGCTCCCATAGTATTTTGTTTTAAGTAAAAAAAAATGTTTAAAAAAAAATTAGCAATATGAAATACATATGTACTGAAGATACATAGGCTATTTAAAATGTGTTGCTTCATAAATAATGATGTTTTAAGAATTTGAGCTATTTTAACAAAAACTACTTTTTCTAAATTTCTACTTTTGCTAAAATTTTAGTGTGTAATCTTCATTCTCAGAAAATATTGATAGATGAAATTAATTGTGATTTATTTACTTAATCAGCACATCATGTAATCCACTCAATGACAAATTATAGTTAAAAAATATAACAACTCATGGCACAATCTCTTAATGGCTGTTGAATTAGTTTTGTATTGTCTCCCCTCACCAAACATGGAAGCAATTTCACCATACTGCCAATAACCTGTGATTGCCCTCATTTCACCGCAGTGTGAGTGTTCATCCCTCAGGGAATATGAAGCAAGATGAAGCAGAGGAACCTCAGCTGCTGAGGGCACTGTCACATCTGGATCTGTTCTCACTTGCTCTACCTGGGACCCTGTTCACTGAAAGGAAATCTGTACCTTCCTCCCTTCCAACCATATTAAAATCTACCCAAGACAATGCTTTAGTTTGTAGACTGAACACTGATGTAACTTGTTGGCTCTGGTTTAAATTAAAGGCATGTATTTCCCTTTGAAGCAGTTCAAAGCATATAATGATTTCTCATACAAGGATCACAGAATTAAATGTAAAGATAAGCCTTACCTCAATATTATCCTAGATTAATTTTAATCATGGAAGAGTTCCATTGCATTTATACAGCTCATGACCATACAGTACTAATAAACCATTTGTAAAACAAAAGTTTTGTTAAGCATTTAAGACAGGTTGAAGACAGGTTGAACGTGCAAACTAACTCAAACGCTGTTTACAAAAAAATAAAAAAAGGAATTAAAAGGTAAAATAATGATGTCGGACGATTTTGATTCTGTACTTCCGGCTACATTGCCCGTGACCTTATGAACGTAATTACGTATTACGTGACGTTAGAAACGCGCCTCCAGAATAGAGCTAGGCTACCATTTGTCCTTAGAAAAGTTACATTTTTGGAATAAGTTTTGAAATAACCCATCGTTTCGCATGATAAGACCCTTATTCATCATCTGGTGTCGTTTAAAGACATTTGAAGCTGGATCTGAAACTGTTATTAACGATCTTTTGGAGCTTGGGCCGTCTGGTTCCCATGGAAGTCCATTATATGGAGAAAAATCCTGGAATGTTTTCATCAAAAACCTTAATTTCTTTTCGACTGAGGAAAGAAAGACATGGATATCTTGGATGACATGGGGGTGAGTAAATTATCAGCAAAAGTTTTTTCAAAAGTGGACTAGGGTGTTTTTGATTTCTTAGATTCACTGTGGCTATACCAGCAACTACAGAATAAAAGGGACTTTGATCCCAATTAACCAATTCACACCTCCAACCAACTCAGATCTTATAAAGATATTTTATTTGATTTTAATTGATTAGATTACATTAGATGATTAGTTTAATTTAGATTAGATTTTATTTGACTAGATTTGATATTGTTATCTGACATGCCCAATTACAAGTAGAACTTTGATTGCATTTGTTTGCATATTAGGCCTCTTGAGGTCACTTGATCATAAGGTCGTCATTGTCTAGTTGCAAAATCCCAATAAAATGATCTAATGTAAAAAACAGAAAAGAGAGAAAATCCCAAATGAAAATGGGTATTGCAACATGAGTTAGAAACCATATTGACAAAAAATGACTTATTGAGGACTTATACATAGAAAGATATTTTAATCATACACTTTACATTTGAATAGACACCGAAACATAAAACATCAACATTTAAAACACACCCTTTTATGAAATGACATTCAGAGACAACTTTAAAAATGAACCTTTAAAGTTCGTAGAATATTAGAATAGGAAATAGTTGTGAAATACTGTTAGTTTCAGTGTCTATTGCACACTTTATACGAATACCTAACCACCCTGAAAACCAGGATACATGTCAGATCTTGTTTTTTTGATTAATGCACAGTATATTCCCGTATTTTTCTAAAACCTTCTGGGAACCTCTAACTATTTATTCCAGTAATCTTATTTTCTCTTTTTTTCTCCAGGCGTCATGGAATACATATGGAGTAATGCTTGTAGCATTAATTCTAAGTATATGTGCCAACCCTGAATACCCCCTGCAGAGGATAAATGCCCTTTCCCTTTCTATTGCTCTTTCTATCTTTTTGCCAAGACAAGAGCACATCCCCAGGCACTGGTGCTTTGACGAACCGCAAACAGTGACAAAAAACAAACTCTGTGTGTATAAATATGTACAAAGACAACCAACGCGTGCACTGCATTATTCTGCTGGAGAGCTCCTCTACTCTTTGTGCAATGAAGTACAGATGGTCAATAAAACAGTGAGAACTGGGTGAAAGTTGGCCGGAGCAGTTTTGCGACATGACACACTGAGCACACATTAAAATTTAAATGCAATCCGTGTCAACTAAATGTACACTGATATATCTTCATGTATCAGCAAGCCATATGCTCTTTCTGTCATGCCCTTTTAATTTAGACTTCTTTTCATGAAGTCATGGAATCACCTTTGTAATTCTATGCACATTGTTATCTAAATCACAACAGTAGCCATTTCCAGTGAGACAGCCACCATCTATCAACAGAGGTGGGCTGAGCATGACATCATATGTCATTGTTTTGGTTTTTCGTGCATATTTCTATTTTGACTGACCATATTCCATTTTTATGACATATGCCATTTTTGAGTTTCAGTCTACTTAAGCAAAAGTTGCAATAAATTTCTGTGTTAAACAGTTTGTCTTCTAACCCAGGCCCTGGTTACTTTTGAGGTCTGGTACAAATATGACATACAAAAATACATAGGCTATGGGCCACTATATATGTATGATTAATCAAAAAAATAAATAAATAAATCTTGAATCTAAAAAAAAATACTTTAAAGGGTTAGTTCACCCAAAAATGAAAATTAAGTCATTAATTACTCACCCCCATGCTGTACCAACCCCGTAAGTTCAGTTTATCAAGCGACGAGACCTACTTTTTGTGCGGAAAAAACCCATAAATAATGACTTTATTCGACTATTCCATTACTTCCTTATGGGTCTTGAGACGAGACTTGTGGAGATTTCCAGAATGCATGCGCGAGAACTGAGATGAGGACGTTCTTCTTCGACTACTTCTTGTTACTGGCTGCTCACCGCTTAGGAGTATTACCGCCACCTACCGTATAAGATGATGATCCATATATTAGGCGTCTCCGGATTATAAGGCACACTGTCGTTTTTTGAGAAGATTAAAGGCTTTTAAGTGTGCCTTATAGTGCGGAAAATACGGTAATTGAAAAGCGTATGTACAGCGCGCATCTTCCTCTGCTTGTAAACAGAAAGTTTTGCGCTTCCAGCTATATCAGCACATCATCTTATACGGTAGGTGGCGGTAATACTCATAAGCGGTAAGCAGCCGGTAACAAGAAGTAGTTGAAGAAGAACGTCCTCATCTCAGTTCTCGCACATGCGCCCATAAGGAAGTAATGGAATAGTCGAATAAAGTCGTTATTTATGTTTCGCACAAAAAGTAGTCTCGTCGCTTGATAAACTTATAATTGAGCCACTGTAGTCACATGGAATATTTAAACATTTTCTTTAATGTCTTTATGGGCCGTCAAGAGCCAGTCCCTTAGGCAGTCTATGTAGGAGTGATCCACCTCTCAGATTTAATAAAAAATATCTTCATTTGTGTTCCGAAGATGAACGAAGGTCTTACGGGGTTGGTACAGCATGGGGGTGAGTAATTAATGACTTAATTTTCATTTTTGGGTGAACTAACCCTTTAAATCTTCAAATGTATTTAAAGTATCATTGAATCATTTATTCATTCATCAGAATAAAAGGGATCCCAATTGATCCCAATTAACCAAATTACACTTCCAACTCAGATCTTCTTTATTTGATATAATTAGATTACATTAGATGATTAGTTTAGATTTGATTTGATGATATTGTTATACGACATGCCCAATTACAAGTAGAATGTTGATTGCATTTTTACACATTAGGCCTCATGTACATATAAGGTCATTTGATCATAAGGTCGTCACTGGCTAAATGCAAAATCCCAATAAAATGATCTAATGTAAAAAATAGAAAAAAACAAGAAAATCCCTAAATGTAAATGGTATTGCAACACGAGTTAGAAACACTTCCATATTGACAAAAAAGGACTTAGGCCGCATTCACACTAAATGGTTCGAGTGACCCAAATTTTAAATGACCCACGCAGGAAAAAAGCACATAAATTAAGATATTAACAGATCGGTTTAAGGCCCCATTCATGAGTGGAAATAAATCAGATAAATAGGATATGTGCATTTGAGTCTGCCATGTAAGCGGACAGATCGGATATTCCCATTGAAAAAGAATTGGTGGAGAATGATGTCAAATCAGGTGGACACCAACCGCGATCACACGACTTGTTTCAGTGGCGCAATGGAGGACGAAGGCTCAACCCAATGTTTTGGTGACCTTTAAAGAGCTTGAGAGCTAAAAGCTTGAATTATCATTTTGTCTGCATGCGTAGATTACAAATCATGCCGTTTTACTTTCTTTCTGCCTTTCCAGGTCAGTACATCTGTCTTGGGTGTTGTTTCGGCAATAGTGTAAATTCAGATATCGTCTATGGGTCACTTTTAAAAGAAGATGCTGGATACAGTCAACACATCGGTGTAAATGCAGCCTTACTTTCTCTGAACACTAAGAGCATTATGTTTTCAACATGGTTTCTTAAAAACAGTCGTTTCAGATGCAAAATCAAATTTGAATTTGCTCATCCCCTAGAAATCCCAGGAGGAAAAGAGTTTGTTTTTGAAGGGCAAACAGATGAGCCTCCACCAACTGCAAATGAGTAATCATCACCCAAGAAACGCACTGATGAGTTGAAGCTTTGTATGTGAGGGTGGTCAGGTTTGGAGACCAAGTGAATTACTGGGAGCTCAAAAGTACTTCCATGACATCATGTTTCTTTAGGGGGTTTATAACTATCTCTTAATCTTCTACAAGACTTTCACATGCTGTATGAGGTAACATTCTGTTCGACCCTGGTGTTCCTCATTCAGAAACTAGTATAAAAACTATTAGAATGACATGTAATGCAGGAAGGATCTGCTAAATCTTCAAAACGAAATGGACGAACTTCAAAGAAAGAGCACAACTTGTCCATTGGTCTTATTATCTGAGCTATAAACAAACTTCATAAAGGGATGTTCTGTCCAGACTTGTTCTATTTGATTTCGATCCAAGATCCTTAATTTTAGATAACAGCACACTATCAAAAGTGTTGTTGACCACACAGCTATGGCAACCACAGCTTTCATCAGAACATTTAAAGGGACAGTTATCCATCATTATTGGTTTGGTGTCACTCCAAACCTTTATGCCTCTTTCACCTCGTTTTGATCACTTCCCTTTGAGTTCCATGAAAGAAAAGTACGTCATTCAGTTTACATAAGGAATTCATGAGTGTGAGTAAATGACAGAATTGTATTTCTTGTGTGAACTGCCCCTTTAAGAAGTACCCTGACAACCAACAGCATGGACTGAAATGACTCTTTAATGTCAACAAATGGAAAGGAATCTTGCGGAGGATGTTTTCACTAGTGCTACATAAGAATGAATTGTGTCATCTTCAGTGATCAGCGCTAGGGCAGCCTCTTCTTCACCTGATGTGTCATCCTCTAACAGATGTGTATGGATGGCCACCCAACAAAGAAACCCGATCATGACCTTAGGGAAGTAACTTGGGTGGGACTGTGTAGGGGTCTCCAATCTGGATTGGTAATACAGTTGGATCTAACTGAGGATTTGGCTGAGAGAAGTTTCTAAGTTCTGCTTCCACACACACATTCAGCACAGGAAGGATGCATGCAGAAACATAGAAAATCAAATTTCCTTATTAATAGTCTTTTGTTCAAGAACTAAAGGTCATGGTATTTCATTTGAAATAGAATATGACATGCATTTCCCAAAATATCTTTGCTGTTAGCAGGACAACTGGCTGGATTTTTTTTTCAAGGAAATCTTAGGAGAAAGAAAAAGGATGCATTTTCCAGGAATACACTTCCTGTATAGTCATAGAATTTATTACAGTTGTTTATTGTTTAGAAAATGGGATTACCATGGTGCCTCACTCAATATGAGAATATTAAGAATTATATTTGTACTTTTTTGTGTGTGTATATATATATATATATATATATATATATATATATATATATATATATATATATATATATATATATATAATATATATATGATTCAAAATTATTACAAAATTATAGAATTATATAGAAAAAAATAGAAAAAAATTATATATATATATATATATAATTTTTTTTCTTTTCTATTTTTTTTCTATATAATTCTATAATTTTGTAATTAAATTGTAATTTGTATCTGTACAGTCTTTAACACAATTTTGGTTTAGAAAATTATTCTGTCAACACTTGCGAATGTTTATTTACAATTATCATTTGCTATCGGCTAAACATTTTGATGTGACACACGCACGCACGCACACACACACACACACACACACACACAAAAAAAACAACAACGAATGTTCTAGTGAGTCAGCTCAAAAGACTTTGAGATAGAGTCAATTGTTGATTTTGAGATAAAGTCAATTGTCAAAAGTCCTGCTGTAACTTTACCTGCGGGTGTCACTGTTGGACAGTGTAACTTTCGAAAAATTCGCGATTTTGTAATTTTTTTAATGTCACATTTTTACATTTGCACTGTTTTATTTTTATTCTTTGGATTATTTTCTCATCGTAGTCATACACTGTAAAAAAATATTGTTGGTTTAACTTAAAAAAGTAAGTAACCTGGTTGCCTTAAAATTTTAAGTTCATTGAAATGGAAAAAGTGAGTTAATACAATGAAGGAGACTGATTTAATCATCAGAAACTCAAAATTATATGTTACCTGAACTAATTAAATTATTTAAGTTGATTTGACAAAAGAAAAATTGCGATAACTAATCATGAATATATATATATATATGTATATATTTTACAGTATTTTATCCCACTTTACAGCAGACAGTAGGTAATTGTTGTAGAAACAGATCACCAGAACTGTTTTGTCTGACGGGATGAAAAGCATCTCTCGAGGGTGTTTACACTTTCTGAAATATTTCCCTGTGGGTATGGTTGGGGATTACCCATCATTCCTACACAACTGTGCAGGAACTAGACAGGACGTTGGTCTGATTTGTCAAAGCCAAGGCAAGAAGACTTCAAAGGCTCAGTCACATACTTCCGCCTCCCTGCTGGCCAACTACTGAATGTTTTAGTACCTCAAACATTGGTCTTTAATTTCAGGTCATCACACAACCGACAAAAAAAATGATGTTAATCAATGCTGGGACTTGCATTTGTTTGCTGTAGAAGAAGTACAGAACAAGCGGAATTGTGTTCGCAAAAAGTAAGGAAGACATTAATTTCATTAATAAAGCTGATTTTACCCCACGCCATGTATTTTTTTAAAGGCCAGATCTCTACATATCTGTACGAGGCCATTTACCCACTCAAGTCGTAAGAATGAATTTCCTGCTGTTGTCTCTATAAAATAGAGTGATTGAGCTACTCATGCTACATGCTGCATGCAGTAGTTTCACCTCTTCCTGTAGCTCAGCTGAGTTATAGCACCCTGCAGTATCACAGTCTCCTTCTCTCTTACTCTCACTTACACAAACTCAGGGAAAATAAACAAAAAGGCCGTCCTGAGACAGAACCTCCTTTGACTCATGTGGTTTTTATTTACTAAAAGAAAAGGGGGGAAGTGGCAAGGAAGTCGAATTATAAAGCATGCAAATGTGGATTATGGTTTAGTGTTCTATTGGCTTATCAGCCGCTAAAGTGGTATCATGCATGTATCAGGCCATGCAGTGCCAGCAGCACGTTAACTGGCTCTGTATAAGCAGCACAGAATGTGTCCTCAATCAGTAGTGCCAACTGCTGCAGAGTAAAGTTTTCCTAATTGCTGGAGAAAATCCATGCAACAGAACATGTGGCTGGAGGGAGGTTGTGTCTTGTTTCACACTAAGCAAAAGATTTAGAACTGGACCATCCAATTTTACAAATAATTGATGGATTATCCACTCTTAAAGGAGCTGTATGTAAGAAATGTATTTCAAATAATCATAAAATGGCCCTGATATGTCACTAGACATTAAGAAATCATGTTCATTTCAAATACTTATATCACTGACAACAGTAGTCCAGCCAGGATATTGTCATTTAAAAAGTGAAGTTGCAGCCCTCAACTGATGTTGATGTTGTCATGTTGTGTTTTGGTCTGATGCTCCACCCTCCACCGATCCACCAATCACAGAGTCAGTAGTGTTGCAGCATCCGGGTTGCCAGCTCTGCTCTAGTTACCACAGCTGCAGATACAAACGTGTCGGATAAAAAAAAGTTGGATCCTGCAGCATATCTGGCAACCTTGAGTCAGGGGGGAGGGGATACACCGCTCTACAGTAATTTAAAAGTGATTGCAGTACCAGTTTTGGCCACAATCTTACATACAGCTCCTTTAAATACACCCTCAAATTCTGTGCTGAATCACAACCTGTGTGATAGTTCTGAGGTATTACTAGAGATTCATATTTTTCTAAATCTAAAAGTTATTTTTTTTTTGCTTATGCCCAATTGAAATACTCTTATCCAACATTTGCTCGTCATTTGATGTAATAATTTTGCCATGATCATCAGCACAGTCAGTTATATGACGTCTTGGGACGATTTTTGACCATACGTCAACATCCGCCCTTTTTAGGGTCCCCTTAAACGTCGGTAAATGAAGATCCGGGGCCGTCAACTGATGCTTTACCTTTCTAACGTTCAGTCAGTGACGGGTTGGGTTTTAGTCTGGGGTAGGGGTTAGGATTCAATAAGCGTCTATAACCGACGTTTAAGGGGACCCTAAAAGCGGATGTTGACGTATGGTCAAATGACGTCCCAAGAGGCGTCAGTTATATGACGTCTTGGGATGAGACTGTGTTGTCAGTACATGTGCAATGACATCCCCTTGTAAATGAATGTGACTGATTCTAACAGGCTAATAGCTTTGACCTTCGTAAATAACATGTCAAATACTTAAGTGGCTCTACTTAATAATACTTAAAAAACTTAATACTTACTTGGCTCTGTCACATCTCTGGTGTTGACCAATAGGAGCACAGAAGCTCTTTCGCTTTCAAACATGGGGAAAAGAAAGTGCTACTAGGTGGAATTGGCCCTTCGCTGAAGCCCCGCCCTCCCTGCTTACTGCTGGCACATCTGTTATAGTGTGGATGCACCAGTGTCAGACATTCCAAATGAGATAATTAGTAATTTTCGGCGAACTAGTGAAATATCTTGAGAGAGCAAGACAAAAGGGACTGCAGTATTCCAGTTCGAGGGATATATTCACGACATAAATATGCAACCGATTAGAGAATAATTTCTTACAAATTGAAGCTAAAGCCTAACGTTATAGTCCCAGCGCAAGCAGCAGCCACCTCATGTGCTGACCATTCAAATGGGAAACACAAATTGAGGAACAGCTATGCTCATGCACAGCAGGTGTATGTGAAATAATCCTAATAATTATAAATCAAACAGCTTATCCATAAATCTTGTGGAATAACACTAATACCAGGAGAGCCGCGATCAGATTGGGTTAAAGTTACTTCAGTCAGGGGGTAATGTTAGTAGGACGTCGATTAACAAAATGCTGAAATTTTTAAATTATGTCAGTGAACCTTTGTCTTGTCTTTAATCGACTTATTTTACGTTATACCATTATGACCAAAGAACCGTCAATTTTTCCAAGCAATACGTGTTTTTGTTGACCATGTCGACATTTACCGGTAGTTGTGAATGCGTCTCCCACTGCTTTATCACGCCCATCATTTCTCCTCTTGGCTTTTAGATTTTCTGGAAGGAAAACAATTCCTCTCCCCTGTCCAAACTTTAGGATACTGGTATCAGATTTGCACAATCCGCACAATGCTTCAGAATGTTTCCCTCGTTCGAAAGCTTGCCAGACCTCCCGTGCATAGTTTACGGTTGCCAGAACACGATTGGCCAGTGGCGGTTTTTGGGCGTGGCTTCAGCGAAGGGTCAATTATGCAATGGAGGAAAGGTTTGCAGAGCTATGGCAACAATAATACTGGTTGCTCAAGGGACAACCCCGACAGAGTGAAAAAAGATAAATGCTGGAAAACGATAGAGGAATTACTGGAAAGTACTGGAATTAGCATTAAGCTAACACGCTGCTTCGGTAGCCATTGTTTGTTTACATTCTTGTTTATGTGAAGTCAGTCAGTCCATGACATCAAACACTTTTGTTAAAGACGATCAAGCGATGATTGGTAGGGAAGCAATGTGCAGTCTGACATGTTTCTTGCCCACAACGCAACAAAAATGTAGGAGTCAAAATCGCCATAATCTGACACAGTGGCTATCGGTAGCAGACAAAAATATCGTGTAGTCTGAACCCGGCATATTTAAGTCCTACAAAGTGTACAGTCAGACTTCACTCAATAATGGTATTATTTTATTTTTCACTTCACATTTTAATACGCTTAGATCATTTGGCGTCTGTTGTTTAGCAAGAGTTGCAAAAGTGCCAAGTGTCTTTCCTCTTTTATGTGTACTTAACCATAAATCCATGAACGCAATAAAGCAAGATAAATCTGTTCCAAAAGAGTGTTTACCAAATGTGGTAAAACTTGGTAAGTATTGTTTAGGAAACAATGCATTTCTCTCTAAAGTGTATTCTTAAGGCTTTTGTTCAAACATAATTATTTCAGATAAAGCCTCTTATGCTAATCAAAACAAAGTTGCATCAGGGCAAATCTCGCCATACATTTCAACATTTCCTGTATTAGCTTCATCCAAACCTCAAACACAGTCCAACATAGTGTCTCCATTGTGCCATATGGGATGAGATGAGTTTTTTTTTAAAAGGAGTTAAGATATGACATAGCTAGGTCTACAGTTCAGAGCCTGGTGTTAGACTGATGACAAACAGTGAACAACTTTCATATAATTATAGGTCTTTTGGCTGTACCCAGGTATGTGATGCATTCAGCATTAAATCTTCGGTGGTGCTGCTTTTCCCATGGGAGCTGGTGAGTGTTGCGAGGTCAGGGCAAGCCTGGTTTGAGACTACACATGTGTAGACTAAAACACAGAGATATGAGAGGGACATGCATGCTCCCACTGCTCTCCAGTCTGATCTACAATGACTCAAAGTGCTGCCCTAAAACCATTTTTGGAAGTCGTTCTATTTGAAAAAATGAAGGGAATGGTGTAAGGTAGATGACTGGTGAATGATTAGTCATGAAATACAAGAGAAAAGATACCAAAGCATTTAATGACCAATCAAAAATGAGATTGTTCATAAATTATATTCATGTTAATGATACATTATACGGACCACTTATTGTATAAATAATATAAATCATATTAATAATACATATTCATAATTATTATTAATATGATTTATATTATTTATACAATAATTGGTCCATATAATGTATCATTAACATGAATTTAATTTATGTATAAACTTATTTTTGTCTGCACTGATCTGCATTTCTCCTCTGGCTTGCTTCCTAATCTAGTAAAATTAATCTGTTATATTGCGAATATATAGATTTCTTGATGAATTGCTTTGCTCCTCTTTTGTAAGTCGCGAATAGATAAAAAACGTCTGCTAAATTCAAAAATTTAAATGTAAGACCTGGTTGAAGCCCAACTGGCTCCAATGGTCCGGTCCATAATCCGTTCTTAAATACAGAAAATCCTTCATTAAAGAGGATTAAATAGAAAGTAAAACGCGTGGAACAGTATTTTTATATTTTATTTTTTGGAAAACTGAACGTTTGTATAACTCAGAAATCCCAGAGAACTATTAAATTGTGTGCTCTGGTGGTCGAACCACAAGAGCTAGAATACTGTAGCTTTCATAGAATCATTACAAGCCCAGACCTTGCATAAGTCAGTCAAAAGTAAGCCTCGCAAATTCAATAGATTCGTTTTCACACAGTCAGTCAGAGTCTAAAGGAGAAGGATTTGACTTCCTTTAAAAATGATTTCCACTAGATTCACCAGATGTTTTGCTAGTTTCAGTCAGGACATTTACTCTCAGTTGCCTCTGGATCTTCAAAAGAAAAATGGATAGTACACACATCAAAAACATCAAACCACATCTGTTGCTTCAGTGAGAGAAAGTATAACAAACACTCATGATTTGGCACTGACAGAATCAAAGTTGTGAATGACACTGCTGAATGCTCTGGCATACAGATATTACAGAAGTACAAATATTTGAAGCATGAAATAAACAAATGTGCTTACTGACGTTATTCCTTAATTCCCTGTCAACCCACATTAATTTTAAACTACAGTAAAAAAGAAAATAACTTAAAACTCAGTTACCTGCAGTGTCTTCAGTGTATGCTTTTGCAACTGCATTCTCATCCTAGGGCGCCCTCAGCTGACTGACACTTTTGATCATGCCTCTTTAAATCCGAACGCACATGGCAACCTTTAGCTTCAGTTCTCAGATGACGCGGGTAGGTCTTAGGTCTGGGGGTAGGGTTAAGAGTTAGAGCCGCTGGGAGGCGCGCGTCTCATATTGACGCCTGAAAGGTGCCATGTGCTAGCCTGGCTGATGCCAGACCTAATTCTCGTTGAGAATCGTTTCCATTAAAAAAACACAAGTATTAAGTACAGTTTAACATAGATGTTGAAGTTGTTATTTGCATTGGAAATTGTTTGCGCTTGTACTTCACAAGTTAAAAAAAAAATTTAATTTAATGACTAAAGTGTCAACAACTTTAATTAATCATGTACGTGTGCACAGCTGAAAGTTATGCTACTAAAGCGGTAGCTGTATATTGCTATTGAAAATTTGCTATTGCTACTTCTCAGGACACAGTTGCAGCGGCAAATATTCCGAGGTTGACCGCCTCCTGTACTGGTCTCCATTCGCAGACTAATTGGCGAGACAACGACTGGGTCTCGCGGTACGCTACCGCCAAAAGCGGCTCTTTTTTCAATAAACTTGCATTGGAAACTACTTAAAACAATATCTAATGTTGCATCAAAAGTAGCTTCGCGTCTGCTGCCGTTGAATCCATAAATATAAACAAACTGCTTCGGTGTGTAACATAGATGTCGTCATCGTCTTGCTGCTCCCCTCCCTGTTCTGTGATTGGTTCCCTAAATGAGGTGAAAATCTGGCCATGGTATCCAGACTGCCTTTCTGCGTGAATAAATCGCACTGCGGTAAGGGATTATGGGGAAACCGAGACTAGCCATGTGCCATGTTGACGCATGATCAAAAGTGTCAGTTAGATGACGCCTTGGGATGAGAATGAGCTGGCCTTTTATGTTTGGAGTCTCAGGGAAACTTTTCATGAGTTCAGGGGTTCAAATAATAATAAAGATGATGGGCTTTTTCTCAAAAGGGTCCGGGGCTACACCTGGGTATCTCCAGGCATGAGGGCCCTTCCATCTGTGCTCGTTTTTTACCATAGTTTCATACAGTAATAGCTTGGCAAGGCAATTACTGTGATTGCCTTTAATTTCAATAGGTTTATTCCACATGTGAGCTTATGAGGATTTCTTATATAATTACAGAACTGTTGAATAACTGATAAATGACCCTTCTGCTCTTGCCACAGGGCATATGAACTTACTTCCCAAGGAATCTCTTCTCGTTAATGTTTTTACATCCACACAATATTTTGATCCACCTAAACATGTGTTTTTTCTTTCAAGGTAATTGTGCATTTAAGTCTCGTTCTATTCCCAATGAAGAACATTATGAACAATTTACTGAATGATTAACATTTGACCAAAAGAATCCCATGACTATGTCATGGTCAGATTATCCAATCAGTAGAGTTTAAGAACTTACTTATCTTTTTTTTTTTTTACGTTTAGTGGCCATTTTAAATACGCATAAACCTTTAATTAAAAAATACAACAATACACTCTAAAAAATGCTGGGTTGTTTTAACCCATCTTTGGGTCAAATATGGACAAACTCAGCCATTGGGTTAAATGTTTAAATTACATTTCTGACCCCAAATTTGTGTTAAACAACCCAGCATTTTTTTTGAGTGTAATATTGGTTTTATTATGTAATATATTGTATTTAATTACATATATAATTCATTGAACTAATAAAAATAATAGTGAATTACTCAGTCAGTAGAATATGGACCACCAATATAAAGAGCTTTATTAAATATTGTTTTGTAATTAGATTATAATTGGTTTATTATGAATAAAAATAATTGTATTATTATAATTTAATGTTAAATATTGCATTTATTTTAATAATATATAAATATATCATATATAAATTATTGTTATAATTTATAATTTTAATATTACTGTTAAAGGATTGGTTCACCCAGAAAATAAATACCATAGTTTAGCATAAAAATAAAATTAAAGGGAGAAAAGAGATTAACGCAAGTTGTTATTCGAAGAAAATCTTCTCTATATTGTCTCAAATCAAACATGAAAATATTATAAGATGTCAGGTTTGAAGAAACACATTGTCTGTTTCACGTCAGCAGGACGTCATCAGGGATTTCATTCAGGGATGCATCTTTTAGTGTATGAGTCAGCATAAAGCAAACGTTCTGGATTCTCACAGTACAGATGCTGGTTGGCACTGGCAGTAGTTAAAGGTCTTAAAACCAGGAGCTTTAAACACCACAGTACTTGGGTTCCTGACATTTCTGGCGTCTGTCTCAGCAGGGTGTTCACAGAGCATGTGGCGCCATGACAGACATTGCAGGTACTCTGCGTTCTCTGACTCTCCCCGCTGACACGAGTGACCTGGAACTGCTTTTGCAGTCGGAAATTCAGAAACCCTGGAATCCAACTAAATTGCCACGGATCAGGGAAATGGAGGCCTTAGAGATCCATTCATTACATAAGGTGAAAGAGAAAAGGGCCAAATAGCAAATTGAGAACTCCTGCACCATTGCCAAACATCTTAATTGTGAAATTAAATAAACTGTTGTGGTTTATTATTCATGTTGATGCATATATTTCTAATGCAATTTGAGGGCTAAAAGAACATGATGGAACTGAAAAGAGGAGAAATCAGTGCTTTGTTTAGCAAATCGACTGCCAACACATCTGTTCAGAGGTTAAATAAAGCCTTTATGATGAATGTATGATGCATAACATACACAAAACACTGAGGGTGTCACTCGTCTTAAGTTTGTTTGTCTTAGTTTCTGTTTTCATGGACTTTTGACTTTGATTTTCAGTCACGTGTGTTTCTTTGTTTTACGTTTCCCGCCACTCATCAGTTGTCATGGACACTGCTCAGATCATCACACCTGTTCGTTATCATCTCATCATCACTGCGTATTTAAGTTGCTCTCTTTCACCATTCACCATTGATTTTTTGACATGCGCACACTGCACCAATATCCCACTATTCATGCATAACTATTCTCCTCTATTGGTTCTGTATTTGTTTTAAACAACAGACTTAAATATGTATCCGTCTCTGGTCATGATTTGGAGACGATGAGCATGAACCATTATGCGATGCTGATTGTATTTATCATGCAAAAAAAGTCGTGTGTGCATGAGAATCTTAAACAAGCACTGGTGGGACATTGTCCTGCTTCACTTCACAGACAGTGAAATTATTTATTTTTTTAATAACGGAACACTCATTTATATGACAGGGAGAACAGCTCATCCGTGCGTCATTCGTCATTTCGCTATTTCAGCGTCATTCCACATGCACAGTCCTTTTAGTTTCGAGTTTTCAATCCGATCAAGTGTTTACATGTTCTCTCGGTTGGATTATAAAAGAAGTAAACCACACCTTTTTAATCTGATTGAAATTCTAGTCGGATCGATTAAGGTGTTTACATAAAGGTTTAGTCCGATTGAGCCATCAATCCGATTGTAAGGGCAGCTAATGTTTGTGTGTTGTCTGTTTCACACACGCGCATACACTGTTAAATGTTCTGTCTGTTCCTGTGTTTATCATTTTATTAAAATCACTTTGTATTGGATAAGTGTACCTTCGTCTTCATCTTGTGACAAAGTGTGCATGTCACAATAATTTTGTTCTACATGTTATGCAGAACTGATGACAGGACTTGCAGCTCAAACTTTTTCCTTGATTGACATAAAAACTCTCCAACAACCTATTGTAGTTTAAAACTTTAAATTGAAACAGCCAAAAGTCTGAAAACACTTTAATGAACCTGTATAAAACAAACATAGGTATTATTAAAATTTTCTCAGATGTTTAACTGCATGCTTTTTACAATTGAACTATAGTTCACATTTATATTGAAAGCAATGTTTAATGTGTTATTGAGAGTAAAGCCCACAGCACTTTTTTTTCTTTACATTATTCATCTAAACATCACTCAGTAGTGTGGACGGTGTTGAGATGTTCGTTAACAGTATGTTTCTGAAAAGGTATTTCTAACTGAAAAGAATCTCAGTATGAGTACCTGTTTATCAGGGACCAATAAGTAACAAGTAGGTTGCGGTCTTTAAGGAATTTGCAAATCGTTGAGCTCGCCGACAGGTCAGGGTGTTATCAGCGTGCAAATCGCGGGGGATTAGCGGACGATGAACGCTTGACAATCTGTTAGTATGAAAGAGCCAACAATGCATCAAAGACGCTCGCAGACGTGTCGCCGAACTCAGAAAAATATCTAGCATGCTAGATATCCAGAGCTGTCGCGTGACTCAACCTCAGTGATGTCATGAGCTCCAGCCAATCAGAGCAAGGCATGGGTTGAGGTCACCGGGTAAATCTTATTTTTAATTTTGTTGCATTTTTTCTCAGAGCAAATCATCGCGCAAACAGTTTGATGCACTAGTTTCTGTCTGACGTCCATATCCGCGTGTTGTGTTCTTCTCTTCTTCGCTGGGTATTGACGCACGTGCTGTTTCGCGTCATTTCCGGTTCGTCTTATCGCATGATTTTTCGTGACAAAATGTGGTTTGTAGACAAGAGAGAATCGTTGGGTGACAGAGTTGTTGTCAGCTGGTGTAGTGCGTTACCTCCTGTTGTGGATCATATCACGTTGTGTTGTGTGGTGTGAACAGCTCAACAACTTGAACACTCCTGATTGTTGAAGTCATGTGGTGTAAACCGCACTGTTCAACCTGACAATTTAAAATCATGTAGTGTGAACAAGGCATTACCGGCCACCTGTGTCACTTTGTTTTTGGATTTTTACATATAGCCTCTTAAAGGAATAGTTCACCAAAAATTAAATTAGCCCATGATTTACTCACCCTGAAGCCATCCTAGGTGTGTATGGCATTATTCTTTCAGACAAATTCAATTGGAGTTATATTAAAAAATGTCCTGGCTCTTCCAAGCTTTATAATGAGAGTCAATGGGTACAGTATATTTTTTTGAAGTCCAGTCAGAAGCGCATCCATCCATGATAAAAGTGCTTGACATGGCTTTGAGGTTAAGAAATGCATCGTCAAGAGTTACTCTTTAGGTGTAAGTCAACTTGTTTTAAATATAAGTTTTAAATATTGATATTTTTCTTAAGAACTCATCACTTCACTTAGAAGGCCTTTATTAACCTAGGAGCTATATTGAGAAACTTTTATCATGGATGGATCCACTTTGATGCACTTCCAAAAACATATGCCCACTGAGCCAGGACATTTTTTAATATAACTCTGATAGTGAGAAGAATGTCATATACACCTAGAACAGCTTCAGAGTGAGTGAATCATGGGCTAATTTGAATTTTTGGGTAAACTATTAATTTAAGTGTCCTTAATTTCACTGATATTACTGTACCTGCAAGTGCAGTTGTTTTTCAACCCTTAAATGTTTGAATGTTTAGCCAATCAGTTTACATCATCTCGGGTCTTTGGTGACCCGGCTTTATGTGTAATCCGGATTGGATCTTCTTGCCTGTTGTATGAATAATATAAAACTTTCCTTAAATTATAGTAGCACTTTCAGAAGAATAAAATAAAGGACATTTTGTTGCCTGTTTGGAGCTTGGTCAGTTCAGCATTGAGAAGATGTTTTATACCATTATGACTTGTCAGGAGCTCAGTTCCACGTAATTCATCATATCTTGGCTGATCTTTTGCAAATCTCAAACATATTTCTCAAAAACTATAGCATTTTATAACATCTTCAAAATCAATATTTTTTAATGCTGACCAGCTTCTTCACCCAGATCCACCATCGATTGATTAGTGACACCTAAAAGATGATTGCAACTTCAGTACCTGCTACTGCAGTGAATCACAGAGCCAATTCAAGTTTACTGATGATACTTGTGTATCTCTTCTTTTTTCTGCCTGCAGTAACTATGAGTGAAACGTCACTTCAGTCATTGTGTGTCTCAAGACTTTGACACCATTGTGGGAGATAAAGTTTGAATGGCACTTATTCAGTTATCAAAAACTCGTATAGTGTTGTGCAAAAAAAAAAAAAAAAAACTTACCTTCGGTCAGTTAAAAACCCTATAAACTATCTTTACAAAAAATAGGGGGAAGCCCAGCATTGTATTATAATTATGTTTTTTAAATTATTATTATAATGTAATAAGATTACTAGCAGAAGATTGATGTTCAACTTTAAAAAATTTAGTGAACGATAGTGAATGGGGTCACCAAAGACACCAAAGGGTTAATCTACAATTCAAATTCAATACAATTTGGTGTACTTTTTTCTTTTTTTTCACGAGTCTTCCTAAAAGAACATCAATGTCCCCCTGAACAGGGGACAACTTTGATTCATTTTATACGTTTGTGGATATATTTGGCAACAGATGTGCTGTATTTTACCCCACCCTGCCATTAATTGGTTCAGAATGGTGAGTACATTGAATTCGCCAAAGCAAAGCTTCTTGGCAAGGTATTGCTTCTGCTTTACAAAATTGCATAAATCATGTTGGTTGAGTGAGAACTGAGCTAAATGGTGAAAGGACATGCATTGTTGATGAGTCAGAGATGCTACTATCTATGCAGTCTTCTTTGGAGAGGTCTGAACAGCAGAACGGACTTTGAGAGGGAGTGTTTTTAATCTGTGAAAATCAAACTCTCTGGCACTGCAGTGTAGGTTGCTGTTACTTTGTTCATCACACTGAATTTGGGACAAATTTGGGCTGCCTTCATGTAAGTGGTCATAGGAACCATGGCGATTACATTGTGCGGATATTATATCAGTGAACCCTGCAGCATCTCTCTTTGAAAAGGTGATGGTCACCAAATGATGAGGTCATTCCAGCTTAAAGGACTTTGTTTTTAGTGTTGTAAAGTAGTGTATTTGTAGAATGTTTACAGGACATCAAATTTTTTAAAAAGCACCTGGGAATATATTGCGAGGAGCGAGGCTACTGTGAATAATGATATATAAACAAATATATGTCACCACAGATCATTTAGAATTTTCCTTTTTAACAACAATTTTTAATGTAAAAATACATATTACTGTATTCTTGATTATTGTTCATATACAGTATATGATAGGAAAAACTATAATACAATTTACTGAATACATTTTATCTGTATGGTGAATAATTAAACATAATTACCTTTTTCTATATTTCCAGTTTTCCTTTTAATTTTAGTTTGAGTTTTTAGAAATTTTGTGATGTGATTTTGTCATTAATATTACTTTCCTTTAATACTTCAATTCAAACATGTTCGGTTAGCTGCCAATGCAGTATTTCTAATCAAAATTATATCATTTATTTTTCTCATATGATATTTATATTTTATTTATTTCAGCTTCATTGAAATCCAAAAGAATATTGCATAGCTTCAGATTTGATTTGAGTCAACAACACTGCACTGTTAACCATATGTTCAGTAACTTCAATTGAACAAGAACACCAGACCTCCATTAAAATACCTATTTAGGGTTTAGCAATTTCCAGCACCCCTCTGTGGTCACTTTGTACCTTTGGTCATAATGTTCTCTACCATTAGGCTCAGCCTGTTCGGTCTGAGACAGTCAGTCTACTGCAGATGTGAGCTCCACATTGGCTGCAAAGTCACAGCTTGTGTACTCTAGCCAGGAACAGTGTGCCTTCACCTCTCCTTAAGTTGACCTACATTCATCTCTGCCTGTATTGTTTGCCGCCTGGATAGATAAATGGTTCCAGATGTGAAAGCAGCTCGCCGTGGGTCCCCTTTGGTTGAGGGCTTTGAGGCTAAGTTGTATGAGGGAACTCTCATATGAAGTCCCAAATAATATTCATAGCAAAGAGAAGGTACCCCTTGGAGCAAAATGGATGGATAATTGGATAGTTAAATGGATGGAAAAGAACGGATGGTGGACAGATACATAATCACATACATATTAAATAATTACATGCGAGTAATAAGGTAATCAGACACATGTACGAAGTTCAAAACTAAATTGAGAATGTAAAGTTATGCCCCCTTTTAAAGTACTTATAGGTCAGTCATCACAAATTAGCTTATTTTATCTTGCATTACGATTGTGCGAATATCAATAGGTTAATTCACCCCTGTCATTAATTACTCACCAATTCATCGTTCCAAACACGTAAAACTTTTGTTCATCTTCAGAACACAAATTAATCTATTTAATGAAATCTGAGAGCTTTCTGTACCTCAATTGCCAGTCTACACAACTACCAATTTCAATCCCTATATTAAAGTAATCCATGTGACCTTTATTTTATGAAGTGACGTGAGTGTTTTTTTTTTTGCCAAAAAAAATAAATAAAATAATTTACCACTTTATATACAAAATATCAATCTTCAATGTGAATGTCTTACAGATTTGGAATGACATAAGGGTGAGTAATTAATGACAGAATTTAAATATTTGAGTAAACTAAGGCCCAGTCTCATTTGAAAAAAAATGTTGCTTCTCACATGCTTCAAGACACTTTGCTCTCAATGAAAAATGCAGAAAAATTACTCATGCGTTCATGACATCAAGGCTAGATTATTTTAATCGTATTATGGGTGGTTGCCCTGCATGCTTAATAAACAAACTACAACTGGTCCAAAATGCAGCAGCTCGAGTTCTTAACCAGGAAGTACTGACCATATTAAGCCGAATTCGGTAACAGCTTCACTTTTACAGTCCAGTTACCCATGTAAATACTATGTACTTATTTTCAGTACCTACAATTACTGGGAAATAACTCAGTACTAACCCTGAACCTACCCCTGTTCCATGTACCTACCTTATATTAGCCAGTACTTTCTAGGTAAGTACACTGTAAGTACACTGTTAAGTACTTACCGATTCTGGCAACACTGCATTGGCTCCCTATTAAACATCAGTATACATTTTAAAATATTGCTGATCACTTTACTAAATGGTTTCAGCTTCCCAGGGTACTTGAGCGAGCTCTTAATGCATTAGAGCCCTCAGTGTAATTGTGATCTCAAAATTCAGGCCAGTTGGTAAACTAGAATATGAAAATCGACTCCTGGCGGTAGTTCCTTTTCATATTTAGCACCAAAACTTTTAAACAATCATCTTAACATTGACCGGGAAGCAGACACACTGCACATCAAAATCGAATGCAGGACCTTCACCAAGACACAATGACAAAACAGTCCAGAATTGTTATCCAGTCCCTTCCCTGTTTACTAAAATCAGCCGGATCCCTGCTGTATCCAGATATCAGATGGTGGACCTGCACCTGGACCCATTCATGATAACATAACTTTAGATTTCATATACAGGTGAACTCCTGAAACTGAGGTAATGAACAGGACTAAACATGGAAGAAGAGGGCAGAAATACATAATTTGACAGCATTAAAATGAAATTGTTAAAACTATTATATATATATATATATATTATACATATATATATATATATATATATATATATATAAACCAGATACAACTTTCTGAGATCAAAATCTCTTTTACAGAGGTGACCTGGCCAAGATGAGTAGGACAACATTATCAGTAAATGAATGAATGAATGAATGAATGAGAAAGAAAGAAAATCACCATGACATTAAAACATATAATCAAAACAATTAAAAACATTATTTACAAATTGTTTCCTTCCTTTAAAAGCTCACTAAGCAAAGATCTAAAATATTCATTGATGCCAGGGTCTGCAATTTCAGGTCATTTTGTAAATAATTCGAGTGCCGCATATCGAAAAGCTTGTTTTTCAAATTCAATTTGGGCGAGTGCAACTGAGAGCGAAATCCTGTGAGTGCAAAGAATAAACTCCAATAGCTTTGTGTTCAGTAAGAGAGCAAAGATTAGGAGGCATTCGACCAAAACATTTATTTATAAATAAACACGTACCAAGCAGTTTACATCTGTGTATTGATAATGATGACCACCCAACTACTGTATGTTCACAGTGGTGAGTGTTTGTAGGTACAATTTATTATAAACCTAAGTGCACAATGATACAAAGAGCTTAAAAGTTGAGTAGTTACTGATGTATACAAAATATCCCCATAATCAATGACTGGCATAAAAACGGCTGAAAATTTCACAGTGTATGCTTCATTTGTCAACTTATAGATAATGAAATGATGGAGGTTTCAGCCAGGGCTAAGTGTGGGCTAGGATGGTGGGAAGATGTAGATGAGAGAGCAGAGGCATTTGTGTCGAAGTGGATAAATTAATACTATACAGCCCGTTCTCATCCCAGGCGTTATCTAACTGACACTTTTGACCATGCGTCAACATCCGATGCACAAGGCACCATTTAGCGTCAATATGAGACGTGCCTCTTAGTGGTCTAACCCCTAAAACCTGAACCAGACCTAAACCTACAGCAACGTGCATCCTACTGACAGCTGAAGAGTTGCCATGTGCGTCGGATTTAGACTTATGGTCGAAAGCATCAGTTAGATGACGCTCTAGGATGAGCATCATTTAATGACGCTAAAGGTTGCCATGTGCATTGGATTAGATGCATGGTCAAAAGTGTCAGTTAAATGACATCCTCAGGATGAAAATGCGTTGTATAATAAGACTATATAATAATTGAATCTCTTGAATCTCAAGCTATTGGTGAAGTTTGGATTCACTAGGCCAGGCATAGACTTGCAAAAAGCAAGATGACTGGACAGGATATTTCAGAAAATAAGGTAGAAAGCCAACTTCCTTTTGAATTATCACACCCAGTTCGGGGAAATTGGATGACTGAGTTTTCGGGGGAGGTTGGCTGTTAGTGAGTAGGAATGGGTCACAATGATCTCCCTGAAATGCTGAACATGGTAATGTATGTTATCAAAATATAAAATACATGGAATATTTCTGAATGAATCATTGGATAAAAGTCTGTTTTATGACGCTTCTCATAAAAAGGCTAAAACAGGAATATAAAGATTCCCAACTGCATATTTGCAGGAAATTCGATTTAATGGACACATACCGTCAGTACTGAGTGCAGAGCCATGATCAGGATCTCCATGAATGGAGTTTTTTTGGAACTTGATCAAACACTTCAAAGCTGGATGTCAAAACCTCCCCAACTTAAGTGTCCCTATGATGTGAAATACTGGCAGAAAGTAGACACAACAACATAGAGTGTGTGCCACAGTGACCCTGATAAGTGTATTCAGCTGTTGCTATAGGTAAAAAAACAGCAGGACAATCAGGATCAATCATTTTGCAGAGACCAAAAAAGGGTTAATAGGAGAGGAGTAGATGATTCTGATGTTCCTTTAATGTCTCTTTATCTCACTCTCATGTGTCATTCTCTCTCTTTGTGTGTGTGTGTGTGTGTGTGTGTGTGTGTGTGTGTGGGGGGGGGGGGAGTACACTGACAAATTCGACTGATTATTACTGAAAATGTATGTGTGCAAACATAGTAATAATACAATTTGGTTCGCTAACAACTGTCAGTCATGACCTAAATATATTTTTCTGAAGCATCCTACATTTGTGCATTAGGGGAGAAGCGGGGCACAACCTAACGCTTTTTGGTTTTGGCTCAATTAATTAAAAAATAATTAGGTTAGATTAATACTTTTTTACACAAGCAACATACACATCTCTGCTACAAATGACCACTTAAAGTTTTTTCTCAGGACCTACCATTTTCGTACAGTTGCACTGAAAGTGACAGAAGTGCAAATGTTACAACTTACCCCATATACAAGGGTTAATTGTAACAATAGAGGGGTTAGTTGTAACACTTGTGTGTAACACACATAATTCAGTACTATTTTATTTGTATAGTTTGATATTGTTTGTGCATCTGTATAGACAGATATCCATACATCCATCCCTCATCCAATCATCCTTCTATTATGGATCAATATCATGGATAGAGACATAGAAAAGGGCTGCATAGTTTTGCAATAAATAATAATAAATAAAATTATAAATATTGTAATTGCAATTAAATTAGATTTATGTGTGGCAGCTGCATGTACAAATATTATTATTAATAATAATAATAACAGTAATAATAATACAAATGAGCTTAAAATAAAAATTTAAAGGTTTTATTGCATTAATAACAGGCCATATTTTTAATAAATAAACAAGTATCATCATAGTACACTAAATTTTAAACATTTTAAATTCCAACATTGTTTGTGAAAGTCTAACAAAGTTAAATGTATACTCAAACCTGAAAAGTTGTGTGGCTCCGTTTTCATTTGATTATCATTGTACACTTGGCGGTTAGTTGTAACACTCTGTTACAACCAACCCCGCTGTATATTACACTACTTTAAGCCTAGCTAACAGTCACTGGGAATTGCTGACATGTTTCAAAACGGTGCTATGTTTAAGCCAACAAGGACAGGTGATTAAGGAAATATAAAGTTAGATTTCAGAAACGTATACACCCAACTACAGAAACCGAAAAAAAACCTATGATGAACAAAAATTACTTTCATGGTGTCAAAAACTCTTTGTCCAGTATCTATGCACGAAGTATAATGAAAACTTTCCGCAAATTCAAGAAAACCGTCTTCTGGCAGCAAGAGAAAAATAGAGGAAAGACAACCTGGTTGCTACTGACGAACTATGTAAACGGTCCGTGTTACATTTAATGTAACTTATAGGCTTATTGATGCTCAATTCAGCCTAGTGCACTGTTTTTTTTTTTTTTTTTTTTTTTTTGGTCATATTACCATGATGTTCTTTGTGTTGTAGGTGACAGATGTTTGCTTAATTGACATCAACAAAGTAATACTGAGATATTTCAGGAAATGATTTACTTGGTTAAATGTTGCAATAGGTTAACCATAAATCAACAAAGGCGACCATGGTGTGATGACTAATGCACAGATAATACTGAATTAATGTAGCAATACGTAA